>OX376216.1:2022743-2526685 GCA_947363905.1 Lithophane semibrunnea
AATGAAAATGACGTTTTTTTTTTGTTGAGTTCGGTTATTTATTTTTATATTTAATTCAACTACCCATGGTTTGAATAACAAGACTGTTTACCCTTACAGCCTGTATACTTATTGCAAATAAATGAAAAAATAGAAGGTAACCGAAATAAATCTATATATATAAAAATGACTCCCTATTTCCCTTGATCACGCCATCACGCGTAAACGGCTGAACGGATTTGGATTATGATATATTTTAGTCCAAAAGTGACTATTTTCATTGTGAATTTGTAGCCAAAACATTATTTTCTTCTTACTTGTAAATTAGCATCAAAGAGCGTGCCGGGCCCACAGCTCATTTCTATCTTGTTGCCATTGCTGCAGCTGTAGAACTTCGAGCAGTCGCTCTCATGCGGCAGCAGGAGATGCACGTTGGAGCTGGAGGGGCAGCCATTAGGTAGGAACTGGGCTGAGGACGCAGCTATCAATGTCAGGAAGGTGATAGCTTTGTACATATCTGTAGACAGAAAATACATATATTATTCTCAAGACCTTTACGCCTCGAATCGGATGCGCGTACCGGTACATGACGCAATTCAGTTTAATTAAACTACTGCGGTTTCGCTGCTATGGCTTCGCAGCGGAGGTGTGCTACTGGCATCAAAAAAATATAGACCGTTTATATTTATGGGTAAGCCTAAAAGAAGTGATTTCGATGAAATTTGGCACTGGGGTAGACCATGACCTGGAATAGGATATAGGATACTTTTTATCCCGAAATTCCCACGGGACTGAGATATAAGGCTCTTACATACTGGCGCGATTCGTCGCGCGACGCGAATTTGAACAAAACGATTTCTGAGAAAACTTCACGGCGAACAATGCGGCGGCGTCGCGTCGCGCGGTGAATCGCGCCAGTATGTAAGAGCTTTTACGTGGGTGAAACCGCGGGACGCAGTTAGTTATAAATAAAGAGGGCAAGATTATTATCACTAACCATCCAGACTCCAGGTCGCTACCAAGAATTTCCTTGTTGGTAAACCTTTTTCATTTTGAGGGTACCACAAAACTTTTTCTCACGTCTCATTTGGCTTACATAAATTTATTGAAAAATATCACAATTACTAATGCACTTTAATTAATTGGCCACAGCACATAGCCTTTCAACTAAATTTAAAAAAAAAATACAGTTCCAAAAACCTCAAAATTGTATACGGTATTGTAAAAAATAATTTAAGATAATAATTATAATTAAGTGTGACTAATTTATGTTGTTTTTTTAAATTAGACAGTGTTTTAATTATCCACAGCTGATAATTATTATTGATAACAGTTGAAAATTAGCATTAAATTCGTTACTATATTTGTTTGGTTCAATATTTTCAACGAGGTAAGTATTTATAAATGACTGTTATAAATTTTATGATTGTTTATTAAATTATTTTCATTTTTAAATTATTATAATTTTTGTTCATATAAACAAGGCAGTATCTTATATTTATTATCGATTTTGCAACACGTGAAAATGTTGCAACAAAAATATTTTACGAAGTTTCCGACTTTTTTTGTATTCATCAGGTACAAGTTACTAAACAATAATAATACTATTTATTATTAAACACTAACACGACTCACCTTAACAATAAAAAAAATCTCTGATCACAATTATTATTATTATTCCCGAATAATAACATAACTTTCGCCCTGTAGGCTACACTTCATCAAAATACGTAAAAAAATCGCACTGCTATTAATGATGTTTATTTACTCGTATATGTAAATCAATTAAAATATAAAGGCTGATATCGGCAAATATATCAGAGCTACTTATAATACTATCACTCAATCAAAACGCGTCACCGGAAAACATATCTATCTTCGAGTTTACATGTTCACTTAAAATATTTTAGGCTGATTAAACACATTTTATTTTTTTACTCAATATTTATTAACGCAGAATTAATAATTATAATTCTGATATTTAACATGGTAAGTGGTCAGTGCCATTTAAAATGGTAAACTTACTGCTGTATGTCATAATCTTATTGTAAGTATTAAAATAGAGTGTGTTTTGTGTAGGTCCTGGGTCCTGTCATTCGTAGATCTTTAACAGTTGTTACGTTCGTCAGAAACCTAAAAGTCTGACAGCCAGTCTTACCAAGGGGTATCGTGTTTCCCAGAAACTGGATTGTGGAGGTCAGATAGGCAGTCGCTCTATGTAAAACTTTGTAACGTACACACACATACTACGGCTACATCCGGTTAGACTTGAAGCCGACCCCAGCATAGGTAGTTGGGAAAAAGCTTGGTGCAACAAACAAGTTGTTTTAAAACACGTATTTTAAACAATGTTTATTAAGTGTTTAAAATCATCACAGTTTAAAACAAGTTTTAAACAATGTTTTAAAGTAAGAAAAACACATGGTTTTAAATCAAATTTGATTAACGAATACTGGAAATAAATGAAAAGTTATAAATGTTTAGGACTTGAAATAGCTCGAAAAAGAATTAAAAAAGTTAGATAGTAGATTAGATTATTAGATTTGGCATATTTTTTATGAAGTAAGTAATTCCCTGCAACTATTTTGGAGGTTATTTGAACATAGTCCGTTATACATAATTTATGTAGGCACTATCTATACTTTTTGCCGGTAAAGTCCCGTTCTGTCGCTTGTCGAAGGGAGTTCCCGCAATTGTTTTGGGGACTTCTTCTTTCTCATTTAAATATACTTTTAGATAAGGTAATTCCCCGTCTAGGATCGAACATCAGAATTCGCAACGTACAGGGTCTAAGCAGGCATGTAATTGGTTCAGTATCTATTACATACTGAGATTGATGATTGATTAGAAAAAAAGTAAGTATGTTCACAGATCAGATAGTATAATAGTTAGTAATAACTATAGCTAGTATACTTGTAAATATGTTATTCTGATCGTTTTATTTTTAATAGTCTAGAAATTAATTATATTAGGTTTGATCGATTTGTGTTAATAATAAATTTGATAAAGCGCTCAATGTAAAAAAAAACTCTTGTTTAAAACATTTCGAACTGTTTGTTTTTATGAAATATGAAAAAAACTGTTTTTTTTCCAACCCTGAGTATATTAATAATTAAGTACAACAAGATTTTAACATACGATGGTAAGTTTACCATTTTAGATGGCGCTGACAACTTACCATGTTCAATATCAGAAATGATAAATAAATAAAATCTCGTTTCAATTATCTCGTTTACCGGATTTTATGGGCTATGTTATTTTGTAGTCTTCATTTATTTATCGCCGATTTTTATTATTTACGGAGTACCTACGGACCGTCTCCTATCAGACTTCCACAACCTAATAACTGGGTTATACCCCTTGGTAAGACTTGTTGTCAGTCTTTCGGGCTTCTGACAACCCGTAAAGACTGTCAAAGAAGCCGTAAAAACGGACTGAACTAACATAACAAAAAGATTCTCATTTGCCAAAATTTTCATACATTTTTACACCCCCCTGTGCCCCTATGATGTTCCTATTACATGGAACTTTAGAGTATATTATTACAACTGTAATTATATACTCCAAGCATGGGACTTACACATAACTGGTGAAATGTGAGAGTACTAACTAAAGGTACACCTCTGCCCAACTCTTCGGACAATACCGGCGTGGCGTGTATATGTGTTTTATCTAGTATTTTTCCCTAAATCCGATAGCGTATAATTCATGGAAAATGACGATGAAACCGTCATTTTGAATGACGATATGACAGGCTTACGTTAAACTCATTAATCAAAATTATTTATCACCAATCATCAACTTTCTGGTGGTGATTGGTCTGTTTTAAATTGGATAAGGCACCTGATTGGCTGCCTTTTTAGTTAGAAAAGTCCAACCTTCCAATTGATTAATTTCAAACACCTTTTCTGCATAAAAGCGAATTCGACCAAACTTTTATCCCTTTATGTCTAATCCAGCGAATAAATATTAAACTTTTGACAGATTTTCTATACAAAAACTGTCAGACGTCAATTTTATTCCCCGAATAAAAGATTTATCTGGCTTTGGTTAAATCAGCCATTAGTATATCTAATAGAAGTTTCTTTTTGAACTGGCTAGGCAAACAATATTATTCATTGAATTATTTTAGAAGTGAGGGAGATGGTGGCCCATTGGTATCGGCCGTGACTTACAAGTGTAGATGTTAGGAGGCTGCCAGGGCTTCAGGAAAGTCCGAAAGGGATACCGGGGCCCTTGGCAACAGGCAACTGAAGGAACACGGGTGGGATCTAGTCTGACACGCCCTCCCGCTCCGCCCAGAGCGGGAGAAGTTTTTGAAAATTTCCCACCCTCAAAAAAAAAACATAGGTGGTTGTGTAAATAATTTCATCACCACTGCTCTGAAAACGGCATGTCCTAGAACCAAAAATTCGAAGACATGCGACATCTACCAACCCGCACTGGGCCCGCGGTGGATTACGGCCCTCTCGGAGAGAGGAGGCCTGTGTCCCAACAGTGGGAACATTATAGGCTGATTATCCTATTTTAGAAGTACCTTTTTTTTGTTTTTCTCTAGTAATTTACCACTCTTTCTCATTGCCGCAGAAACCGATGGATGCGGGAAGCACAGAGCGGGTCGAAGTGACGGTGCTTGGGGGAGGCCTGTGTCCAGCAGTGGACGTCTTTCGGCTGAAATGATTATTTATTCACTTAAGCAGCTAATTTATTTAAATATGATTCTCTTCCTTAATCTATTCGGTCGAAAAGGAACAATTTATTATCTATAATGTAGATATTATCTGATTTTGATTATTTCTAATAGTTAATACCTACAGACCATCAAACTAAACAACGTTCTCCAAGGGACCAACATCGTAATCGCGAAAAAATAATTCGCTGTTCCATACATTTGATTCTGACACAATTACTATATTAGAATCCGTTCTGTCGGCGAACCGTTCATCGAAGAAACGGTTCACCGACAGAACGGATTCTGTTTGGGTCGTATACGTATTGAAGTTTTGCATGAGACGGAGGATATTTTTTTCAATACATGTTGTATACCAAAATATCTTTGTCTGTTTGTTATAATTTTTTCTTTTAAACAGTTGCTAAAACAAAGGCATTATGTATTATTTTCCTCAAATATATTTAAAAGCATTGTTCAACGTTATAATGATAGGGTAAGCCTTTCAGAAGAAGATTAAAAAGTACTGATAAATAATCAACATTCATAATATATTTTTTTTGTGTAAATAGTAAAGGATCTGAAAAGTAATGAGACCGATAAGAACATTTTCTCAAACACGCTTGGTAATTCGAACATTATTTTGACAACCTTCTTCGAGATAAATCGGAATTGCTGTAGCGGCCAGCCATGTTTATATGAAAATCCATTTCTGCCGTGTTTAGCGGCCAAATTAAATTACTATGAAAACTCATATTCTGTCGTGTTATTTAAAAATGGAACGAACTTTTTACTTCAACACATGGCAACCAAGGAGGTAACATAACAAAGATTTTATTTAAATTTCGATTTGGCTTACAAATAGAGCTGTTTAAATTAAAGTAAAGAAGAAACAAATTAACGAATTGGCGCGTGAAAAATTGTCGTTGTGCGTCATTGTTTCTGGAATTTATAATTAATTTACTCAGTTTGAATTTCCGCGGATTATTTTAGAAAATAACTATACAAGCCTTGGCCGCAACCAGGCATTGATGGACTCACGTATGTGTGCCTCGGCCCACATTTTCACGATCGTCTATCAATGCCACAGTTGCAGGCCATGACAGTACTGTACATGTACCAACTATAAAAACCATCTTAAGTCAAAGATGTCTTAAAAGGGACATAATGGACTATATCAAGAGGATACACTGTCCTCCCATACCTATTTATTATCAAAATTAGTTTTAAAAGAGTAACCGTGGAGTTTATTACCGGCTCCTCTCCATAGGAAACGACCAATTGGAACCGTGCACCTAGCTTCTGACGTATCATAAGTGCCCATGTAGGTTTATGTGAAATAAAATATTTTGAATTTGAATTTGATGGATAGCAGTTTTCTCATCTAAAAACTATAATAACTCTGCACGCGATGACAGTTGAAGATCCAACAGCGCGCTATTATTTAGCCTTTCATTTTGGTTTCGCGTACTGTAAATTAAAACGGGCATTATTGCGACTCTTCTAAGTAAGATCATCAATAATTTGTAAAATATTGAATTAAAATTTGTTGTTTTTAATGTTTAGTTTATGTAGGAAGGCTGTAAATCCACATAACTGTACTTTTGTTTTATTTTTTGTTTATTTGGTTGCATAATTGAGTAGATATAATTATTTTTACTTTTATATGCTGTAAGGTAGAATGTGATGGAACTGCTTTTACAATGTTTACAAACTTATTTTGTACCCTCATTCATTGCAAAATAAATTATTTAAGATTTCTATTTGCCCTATGGAGACGCATAGAACGACCTGGTCGGGCCACGAGAGAAATCGTAAATTCTTGCGTTTAGCGATGTTTTTCCTCCTAAATTAGTCTCTAGCATTAGATATGAATTAATAACAGAACAGTGCGCTTAAAACAAAACGCATTCATGTGTTTCTTGATTTAATTATAAAATTTGCTTTTTTTCTTTATTTCTATTTTTTTTATGAAAATAAAGAAATTAAAATGTATCCTTCACAGTCGCAAACATAATAATGCATCAAAACATAGATGTATTTGACGGCGCGGGCGAGTCTAAAGATTTTACGACGCTAAACTTACGGAGTTGATTTTCGAACGATTGTGACAGCTGTCAACTTGACATAACCCCGTGTACTGAGGAGGCTGCCCCCCGCCAAAAATAATGAAAGATCGCGGAGATTAATGGTGACTATGTTATTGGTGATCATGGTGACTACCCTGGCAGGGCCGTGAGTTGATTGATCTGCGCTCGCGCCTCACGTACTCGGTGGAACGTCGTTTACATTATTGTTCATTCCCATTTAATTACATCTCCTAGCCCGCAACCCCACGCATTAGAGACAATAAGACATCTTCTGTTAAATACGACGTATTGCCTTTATATTATTTAAAACTACATCAAACAAACGTCTCGATACACTTTTTGATTAATTGCATAAACAAAACATGTCGGCGCATGATTTTCAAAGTGAAAGTGCTAGTCATGGTGACAATTTTATAAAAACAAAACACTATCAACTGCACCCGTGGCTATTAGTCATAGAAATGATGGCCAAGGTCTCTGAGTCTTCGGCATCTAAAAGCGCTGGTCATTTTAAGCCAACCACTTATGGCGAAATCTTCAGGGTAGCCCGCGAGCTGGCCGTCCGATAAGGACCAGGCCCGGGTCGACGGCGCATTGTGTTCCACGCGCGCCTCAAAGAGATGTCAGCACAATTGGCGGGGTCCGCTAGAACCGATGCCTGACAGGGCTGCGGGAAAGTCCGAAAGGGATACCGGGACCCTTGGCAACCGACAACTGAAGGAAGACGGGTGGGTTTTAGTCAGTAAAAGTCTGACACGCCAACAACCTGATGATTTTGATTTTGAAAATTTTAATTTCGCGGACTACCCTTTATTTTTTGAGGATCAATGGGCAATCATCAAATAACTTCTCCCGCTCTAGGCGGAGCGTGTCAGACTTTTACTGAATAAAACCCACCTGTGTTCCTCCAGTTGCATGTTGCCAAGGCCCCGGTATCCCTTTCGGACTTTCCCGCAACACTGGCTGGCATTGGCCCTAGCGGACCCCGTCAATTGTGCTGGCATCTCTAATAACAAACGACAAACGCAAATGACAAACGCTTTTAGATGCCCAAAGCTTTGAGGAGAAGCGGTCGGCGTATAGTCATTCATCCTATTTATAATATTAAAAATATGAAAGTTTGTATGTTTGGATGTTTGTTACTCGATCACGCAAAAACGAGTGAACGGATTTGGATGAAATCTGCAGTACCCACGACTGTTACTTCCATACATCTCTATCAGCCGTCATCTCAGTACTTTTGTTATCCAAAGAGGTGGCACGCAAAACATCATGCGTGCCTTTATAGAAGGACGTGCGGTCCTGGGATCGGCCGCACTTTGTGATGAGGCCCGCTAGGCATGGCGGGCTGATACCAGTCGGGGGTGCGGCGCATGTATAAGTATCTCCCGGGCCCCCGACTCATGGTAGAAGTAGGAACAGTGGGGTTTTAGTCGGTAGGAGTCCGACATAACATTCATGAGGATTTCCCCACGGAAAAAGAAAAGAAAAAAAAAGTACTTTTGTTATAAAATTAAATCATTCTTACCTGGTCTGATTAACGCCAGTTCCCTTTTGGGAACACAGAGATCGTAGCTCTTGCCTCGATCCCTGCACTATAGTTTTTCTTCCTGAAAAAAACAAACAGTAAAATTATAAACAACTTTAAAGTATTATTCCGAACAAGTTTGCTGTTCCCCAGAGCAGTGGTGGCCCAGTGGTAACGGCCGCGACTTCGTTGTAGGTCGAACCCTGACAGGCGCTTTACTTTGCGCATTATTTCATCACCACTGCTCTCAAAACGGTGAAGGAAAACATTGTGAGGAAACCGGCATGTCCTAGAGCCTAAAATTCGAAGACGTGACATCTACCAACCCGCACTGGGCCCGGGTGGTGGATTACACGGCCCACTGCCTCTCACAGAGAGGAGGCATATGTTTCAGCGGTGGGAATATTAAAGGCAGATTATGCATCACTTTTGTGACTTTCTCTCCCGCCTCTTAATAAAGCACTGCCCAATGTAACAAGGGAAATTAGATACTCAAAAATTATAAAATTTATTATTTTCGTTTATTTATTTATTTTCTTATTTGTTTACATTTTTAAATATTTCATAAATTCAAATAAAAATATAAAAAAACATTTAAAAATATAAAAAATAGATGTCCGCCGGTGTCGGGAGCAGGGTCCAAGCTACCGGTGGTTAGGGCTGCAGAGACAGGAACCTCCTCACAATGCGAGCCGTATCAAGGAGTACTGCCTTCTGAATCAGGCCCCTGATCCAACCGCCTAACGAGAGCCTCGAGAGATGTTGGTCGAGGCTTTCGGCTATCAGGCCATTGGCCGTTACGACAATCGGCACAATGATAGCCGAGCTCACATTCCACATGTCGACAACCTCGTGTGCTAAGTCGAGATATTTTATTTGTTTCTCTTTCTCAGCTTTCACGAGGTTCACGTCATGTGGGATGGTAACATCGACTATCATTGCGCGGCGCGCTAATCGGTCTATCACTACGATATCAGGTTTATTGGCAACAATAGTCCTGTCAGTAATGATAGACCGATCCCAGTACAACGTGACATGGTCATTTTCGAGAACTGGGTCGGGCACATACTTGTAGTACGGTACCTCAGAGTCCACAAGTTTATATTTCAACGCAAGTTGCTGGTGAATAATCCTGGCCACTTGATTATGCCTGTGCTAGTACTCGCCGTTAGCTAGACGAGAACAACCAGAGATAATATGTCTGATGGACTCACCCGGACGGTGGCATGCCCGACACACGTCAACCGTCCCGTCCTTCATAATATGTCTCCGGTAGTTATTCGTCAGGATAACTTCGTCCATAATTGCACAGACGAAACCTTCAGTTTCCCCGAAAAGGTCACCAAAACGTAGCCAGGATACGGACGCTAAGAAATCTACACCGGGCTCATGAAGAGCCCGATAGAAGCGCCCGTGAAGCTCCTTGCTTTGCCATACCTCCTTGCGGTCTTCCGTAGTAAGCACTACAGGTTTGCGCCAGTTCTCTTTAGCCATGGAGAGCGGGGTGAGTCCTTTGTCCACTGCCACCACATCGCGGTGCATACCCACTTCGGCTTTAAAAAAAATTTATTCTTTATTACAAGTTCGATCTTTTCGAAGAATCCACCCTGAGCACGTATACACTTTTCCATACGTCTGAACCAAATTGGAAAATACCTCTGACCACTCTTCTTTAGACACCTCAACAATTTCGAAATTGTATGCAATCCTAACTAATATTATTAATGCGAAAGTGAGTTTGTTTGTTTATTTGTTTGTATGTTTGTAACGCTTTCACGCTAAAATGGCTGAACGGATTTAGATGAAATTTGGCACAGGGGTAGACCATGACCTGGAATAGGACATAGGGTACTTATTATCCCGATATTCCTACGGGATCGAGACTTATGCGGGTGAAACCGCGGGGTTCAGCTAGTTATTAATATAAATTATAGGCAGTCGGTGCATTCTTTGCTTTCAAACCTTTTCCCCTTTAGTTTTTCGTTTCTTGGAAACAGGTAAAAATCACAAGGCGCTAGGTCATGGGAATATGGTGGGGAAAGGAGGATAGAAACGTTTTTTTAGTTAAAAAATTCGAGTGTTCTTGCAGACGTGTGGGGCACCGCATTTTCGTGGTGCCCGAGAAGGTGCCAGATTCTTGACTGCGGTCGCTTGTCACACCAAGCTAACATTACTGTTCGAGGACAAACTGTTTCAAATATGTCAATAAATAACCAGCCTATATGATAGATTACGACCCGACAGCGTGGTAGATTACGGCTTGCTCCCTCTCACAGAGAGGAGGCCTGTGTCCCAGCAGTGGGAACATTATAGGCTGATTATGCATGATTATGCTATATGATAGTGAATGACTTGCCAGTGTCAAACAAATGAGTAAAGAATATCTAACTACTTTTGGCATGACCCTCGTTTTAGCTGATAATAACCAGCCTATATGATAGATTACGACCCGACAGCGTGGTAGATTACGGCTTGCTCCCTCTCACAGAGAGGAGGCCTGTGTCCCAGCAGTGGGAACATTATAGGCTGATTATGCTATATGATAGTGAATGACTTGCCAGTGTCAAACAAATGAGTAAAGAATATCTAACTACATTTGGCATGACCCTCGTTTTAGCTGATAAGCACTTCGTGTTTGAAACGATGGAAGAAGCAACTTTATCTCTAGCTATTAATAAACTCCTAAGTCACCTTTTAATAACTTCAAAGTCCTGATAAAAAATCGAAAGCCGCTCACTGTCGCCCGCCTTAAAAACATTTCTTAGAACTTCCATTATCAGATAATGTGAACAATTTAGTAGTCTTAACTCTTTAATTGATAAATAATTTTGTTATACATAACATTTTTATTAATATTTCATTTGATAGCACTGATTTTTTCCGGAAAATTTGATAAAATGGTGGTAATGACAGTGGGAGATAGTGAGTATGTTGTACTTACATGAAAATGTATACATTTTGAAGGCTAAGGTTGAATCTAGAACATGTTATACGGAAGAGGAAGCAGCTTTTTGTGCCTGGCAGGGTTGCAGGAAAGTCCGAAAGGGATACGGGACCTTGGCAACAGGCAACTGAAGGAACACGGGTGGGTTTTAGTCAGTAAAAGTCTGACACGCCCTTCCGCTCCACCCAGAGTGGGAGAACTCATTGGATTTCCCACACTCAAAAAACAAGAAGAGCTTTTTGTGAAAAAGCTCGAACAAGGAAGCAGGACTCTGAAACCGGCTAATTTTCCAAACCGGTTTTGGTTATTGACATCAAACCAGTAAGGATTGCGGTTTAGTATTCGGTTACCGATGTATTATAACCAGTTAATGGAGGAACCGTTTTTTTACAAATTCCGATTCTGCTACGCAAATTAATCGGTTGATTTGAGTTTCGACGGTATTTGCTCTTAACAATCAAAACAATTATTGCAACTATTAACTACTAAGCTTTTGCTCCACCCCAACGAATATGCAAAATTAATGTGACAAACGGCGGTGGCGGGCTTGCGCCTGAGTCAAACCGGTTGATTCAGGTTAGTGCGAGTTTTAAAATTCTATTCTCTGTAAGAACCGGTAACCAAAATTATTTAGGTTTACCCGAAACCGTTTTTTAATTAACCGTCTAATCGATGAACGTTATTATAACCGTTTTATGAACAATATTAGCCGGTATTTCAAAACCGCAATGGTCCTGGCTGTCATTCGTAGATCTTTGGCACTCGTTACGCGTAGTCAGAGAGGTATAGTATTACCCAGTTACTGGGTTCTGGAGGTCAGATTAGGGTGTCGCTCCATGTAAAATACTGGAATTCAGCTGCATCCGGTTAGACTGGAAGCCGAGCCGAACATAGTTGGGAAAAGGCTAGGCAGATTTATATTTATTAAGTAATTAAGTATAAGTTATTATATTTTTAAGTTAGTATATTATATTCCTTCTTTCTTATTTATTTTTTCACTTATTTTATTTCAATTCTTTTCGTTCTTTATTTATCTTTATTATGGGTAAACACACATACCTTCATACATAAAGGACATGCATAGGACCAACTGATTTTCATCTATGACAAATGAAAAGTATTGATCGTTTGATATCGTAGATCTATGACGAATAATGTTTTACTGTAATGGATTATATTATCAAAGTTAAATGGTATCTGTTGTTAGTTAATAAATAGATAATGTTGACCGTGACCAACGTGTTCTGACTTTGTTTTGTTGCGAAATAGTATAACACTAGCTTTTCCTAAGTTCTGAGTTGAGCTCCACTATTACTGGCAAATGCTTGCACTGATTGGACAGGTCCACTCAAATCGTTGTGGTTCTTTCCTCAAAAGACCATTTCAGACGCTAATCTGCATGGTCCTCATATGGCCTGACCAAGATTATGTCTGGACTTTATAAGAGACTGCGACCTCTGAGTTTGTTTCGGCCTTTCTTCTCAGAGTAGTCAGATAGAAAACGCCGACCTCATCTAGCTTATTTTTAATATTTTTTTAAATGACGTGTAAAAGTGATACCAATAGCCTATTTACAGAATAAACAATTTCATTTCGTTTCATTTCATTCCCGCGGCTTTGCCCGCGTTGATGTGGAATATCGTCACACGGGAACTTACTACCGGGATACTTAAGAAATGCTGGGTTTCCCCTCAGGCAGGCAGGCATCTGCTTGGGTTCGAACCCACGACCTACTACTCGCCGCCGTTATGACTGGGCCACGTCACACCTAACAGACAAAGCGACATAAGGAACTATGTCTTACTTCCCATAGAGTTTACCTACCCTACAACATTGCATCACACAAAGAAATGACTCATACGCAACGTGTCAATAAAAACCCATCTGATGGCAAGATTAGATCGAAATCACCATAAGTAATTGTACATAATTAAAAATAATGAATATTATTATAATATATTGCGTCTCCATTAATTAATGTATTCAGTAATCAATATCTTTTGAAAGACTAATGTGATGATCAGATAGGTGGCGAGGTGAAGACACGGTTTTGCCATTTTGCGGTGATCTGGTGAACGGATCTTGTTGATAAGAGTCCGAGCGGAAAATATTTGGATAACAGTAAGTAACTACACGTTTTTCAGCACGCGAGGAAATCGTGATCAATTTAACAACAAAAATCTTAAGTTCATTCATTCATTTACACAGACGCACACTCCAAGGCCAGGGCCGCTTTCACGCTAAAACGGTTTAACGGATTTGAATGAAATTTCACGCGGTGTCACCCGCGTAAGTCTCGATCCCGTGGGGATATCGGGATGAAAAGTATCCTATGTCCTTTTCAAAGGTCATGGTCTACCCCTGTGCCAAATTTCATCAAAATCCATTAATTTATAATATTATTACTAGCTGATGCCGGCGGCTTCGCCGACTTGACAAATTATATACTGAAACCTTCCTCGAGAACCACTCCATTGGTGAAAACAGCATGAAAATCGGTGCAGTAGTTTTTGAGTTTATCGCGAACAGGACGAAAGAGAGACGTGGCGGAGGACTTTATCCATAATCTATAATATCCATAATCCATAATATAAAATTATAAATTCGAAAGTAACTCTGTCTGTCTGTCTTTCTGTCTGTCTGTATGTTACCTTTTCACGCCTAAACCACTAAACGAATTTCGATAAAATTTTGCAGGGAGATAGATCGCATCTCGGGGAAGGACATAGGCTACTTTTTATCGACATACCACGCGGGCGAAGCCGCGGGCGGAAGCTAGTTTTATAATATGTAAGGAAGTTAGGATGGATTAAATATTCTAATCTAATAAAAGACAATACATTTAAATTTGCACCGAGTACAAGTAAGAGCAAGAGTCCAAAACTTCGCACATTCGCCTGCTATCAAAAATCAAAAAATAAAATTAATTGGAAATCATTGTATGTACCTTGTGATAACATCTAATAATCCAATTACTTTTAAACAGTAGATGACTATAATGATAATAAATCAAAATCAAAATTTTATACGCGCTATCTCTTAGTTCATAATCAATTATTTTTATTGATTCGGAGAAGAATTTTTGCTAACGATAACACCCTCTAAATAGAGGTGCGACTAGCTATTGTGTGATTTGAATTTAGGCTGTTTAATTTAAACCCAAATAACTAAACTAAATTCTAATGAATTCTGTTCCTAAAACTGAAAATAGTCACTAAAAATCCTAAAAAATAATATAAATGCCAAAAAGGAGTTTGTTTTTTGGTACGCTTTCACGCTAAAACGGCTGAACGGATTTAGATGAGGCACATGACCTGCATCTTTTATTATTTTTAAATTGTTTATTATCGACGCTTCTAACATGCACGTTTTTCGTTCTCACATGTGTTATTTCTACTTGAAATAGGTTACCAATATTTTGAAACAATATTTTTGATTTAGAAGAGTGGCAGGAGTTGCCCGTTCTTCTCCATATGAACCTACTACGCTTTGGAATGGGCAACTAGCTTCATCTTTCTGACTGACCGACCCCTTGACGACGTGCCGTACACCGTGGTACGTTGCGTCGTCGTAACGGTGTTTGAGCCCTGAGATTATAGAGAGGTTTTAATAATCAATCTGCCTATCCGGCTCGGCTTCCAGTCTAACCATATGCAGCTGAATACCAGTATTTTTCATGGAGCGACTGCCTATCTGACCTCTACAACCCAGTAACTGGGTAATACGATACCCCTTGGTAAGACTGGTAGTCAGACGACCATTTCGGGCTTCTGACGACCCGTAACGACTGCCAAAGATCCACGAATGACAGCCGGGACCAACGGCGAAACGTGATTTCCGAGGCACGAACATGTCTCGGTATGTAAAGATGGTCATCCCATCCACGGACCAACCCCGGCAAGCGTAGCTTAACCTGATGGATCGACCCGTGCGGGTGTTATTACTTAGCCATGAGTTCCTCGGTTTTATTTAATGTTAATAACTAAAGCGCCATCCCTAAATCAATTTAAATAAACACAAATATCAATTAAAATACATTAAAATAACGCAGATAAGTACACAGTCGGCTCCTTTGCATACCAAACGAAATTCATTAGCTATCAGATCAATCGGCAATGATTAACTATCTAAAAATGGTAATAACATTAATTTAGTTGAGTGCTAATAAAATCGATTAAGATCAATTTTTCAATGATGGATATCTTTTGTTATAAAATGTGGTGTAAAATTATTATTTTTGTGTGTATAAGTACGTGACACAGACAAAATAATGCAGTGTATCCGGATACTTTGACGTCAGTAATTAGAAACACGACAAAAATCGATAGGTATACCTACAGTCCGGTTCTTCCCCCTTTTTTTTTTTTGAGGGTGGGAAATCATCCAATGACTTCTCCCGCTCTGGGTGGAGCGGAAGGGCGTGTCAGACTTTTACTGACTAAAACCCACCCGTGTTCCTTCAGTTGCCTGTTGCCAAGGTCCCGGTATCCCTTTCGGACTAACCCGCAACCCTGGCAGGCATCGGTTCTAGCGGACCCCGCCAATTGTGCTGACATCTCTTTGAGGCGCGCGTGGAACACGACGCGCCATCGACCCGGGCCTGGTCCTGATCGGACGGCGAGCTACCCATTGCTCGCCGTCCGCAAGCCCGCGCCTATGGTGGCCGGGAATCCGCCTGGGATTCCCGACGCCCAGGGCGTCTCCAGCGGCGGCGGCGGTTAGGGGCGTGAGGGCGCAAACTTTGCCTCTCCCTCACGCGTTCCGCCTCCTCCTTCGCGAGCATTACTGCTTCGCAGAAGGAGGTGACTGCTTCCCATGCCCTCTCGCTCCGTACCATGGCCTGGACCAGAGCCGGACGCGAGAGGTCACCGCCGCCAATCGCCTCCAAGAGGACACGGCGGGGCTCCGCCCAAGCGGGGCAGACCTCCACCGTATGCTCCACCGTGTCCTCCGGGCGATCCGGTTCTTCCCCCGGTGCGAATCTTTCGCAAGATGTAGGTAATGATGTCAGAAAAAAACACTGCCCCTCATGTTTCTACATGCGGGGCAGTCTTAGGGGACTGCCAATAAAAGTGAATACTAAGCAACAATGCGTAACCTCAACGTAATTCAAACGTTAGACGGTAGATGGCGCTAAAAAAACAAACCTCTTGAAGCGTGACGATGACGCGAGTTCCATGATTTTTGTGCACCCAAAAAGTGCTCAACGCGCTTAAAGAAGTTTTCACTTATAAAAACCAAGACATAGCGTCACCTTGAAAGAGATATGGCGCCCAAGTAGCGATACATACATTTACAATGGCCGCGTGTTCACCCGAGCTCCGTCATCCTTGCCGCTGAAAGTAAAATTCGACCCGAGATTGTGACGGGCCGATGTGCCGGTAATATAAAACACGTTTGATCCTGTCCGGACACTGCCGTCGCACCGGCACCGTTCGCTCGGCTTTTGTTTCGTCTATCATAACTAAGTTCGGTCGAGGTGGACAAACAATCGCCGTCACCGAGACGTCACGTTCGGATCGAATAATCTCGTGTCTCGGTGACGTCCCGGTGACGGCTGCGGTGGACAAACACCAAGGCACTTCAAAATAAAAATCAATTTTTCTTATGTCATTATTTTTTTTTTTTTTTTCTTATGTCATTTTTAGAGCCAAACTGTCATGAACACAATAGTTTATTTCACCAAATCGACTACTGACTTACGCAATGAAATAATATTTAAAATACCAATAAAATTCCTTATCATGATTTATTAAAACGGCAATATACTTAATATGTTTTTTATTAAGTATTAGCATAATTTGTGTACTGACATTAAAGGAGTTATTATTTTATTATTAATATGTTTTTCCCCAGCAATTTTATAGTTGTCATATTTTTTTTTTAAATTAATCTTTGAACTGTTTTACTGATTTGGGAATGTATTTGCTAATCGATTTGGCTATAAATTTTTATATCAAAATATTTAATTTTGATTATTTTATTATCATTATCTGATATCGCAAGCGGGACAAACCAATAACCTGAAATATGGGGTGACTTTTGTTTGTCCCGCCTGCAATACCAAAATTCTATTAATAATAATGCTTGTTTATCTCTTTTCAGTTAAGTACGAGTTTAAGCAGTAGTTTTTTGGTTTTTTAAATATATGTTTATATTATCTTATTAAAGTACAAAATTGTCGTCCCAGACATCAAACGGCTCCATGAGGCCATTTGAAACTCTAAACAATTATTAGTGCACCACAGTGGCGTAGCTAGGCGTGGGCGAAGTGGGCCCTCGCCTACGGCCTCGCACTTAAAGGGGCCTCGCGAGGCCTCTTTAAATGCGATGCCACCAGACTTAAAATCCCCGTTTATTTTTAAATTAAATAAAAACCTAAAAAATATTGTTTTTTTCTAGTTAAAAATTATAACTACCTAAGAAACAGTATGAAACAGGAACGACTGTCTGCTTTAGCAATACTCCCAATCGAAGCAGATTTAGCTGCAAAAATCAATTACAAATCCTTACTAGAGGACTTCTGTAAAGCAAAAAGCCGAAGAACATTACTTTATCACATAATGTTACAAAATAAAACCTTTTTTCAAATCTATAATTATGCTTGTCAATATTGTCCTACCGCGCATTTATATTTTTTCACCATTGTTGGTGACGGAAGGCGAGGCGACATCTTGAACTTGTCAGGCGATCAGCTGTCAACCGATGGAAGGTTATAAAAGGAGCCACGCGGTGCGGCAACGGGGTCCTCCCGTCAGTGACGCCCTAAGCCGAGGTTCGTACCCCACAGGGGGTGCCCTTAATTAGCGAGCGTTCACTTAGTTTTAATTTAGAATAGTTTGTTATAAGCCCCTGGCTGGAGGCCCTGAGAGAAAAGTCCGGTTAAGTAGTCATGATTTCAGAAATCAACTACGAGATGCCATAGTTAAAAAAAAAAAAGCGGCATCGGTCATGTTTAAATTCATGTACTGATTATTCTTTTTGGCTTGTGTGATTTTTATTTGATTAATATTTACAGTGTTTCTTTCATATTTTTATAATTTTGGTAAATTGTTATTTGACGGAATTAAAGACTGTTTAATTTTTTTTAAACTTATTTCACTTCTAACACTATCATAAGTAGGTATGTCGTGTCAAAGCATGTTTAGTAAGATATTTATTGGGTAGATCTTGGGAACGAAAGAAAAGGGGCCTCGCTGATGCGACTTTACCCACGTCTATATTAGTCCACGCTACGCCACTCGGAGGCCAATCGGACAGTAGCAATGACGTAGCGATACGACTACGTCATGGCTACGCACCGCCACAGTTTCGTAGTCACTGCTACGAAGCTGCTACGTGACTTGCAAAGAAGGGTCAATGCTACGCCACTGCGTCTAACAAAGAGGTTTATTTATAAACGTTACTTAAAGTTAAGTAATGATTACCGACTGTTTATCCCTACATTTTTGACGTTAAACGTCACTTAAATTTAAGCAACGTATTTATAATTAACCCCAAACTGTTTTCTATCCGTAACTTATTAATAGTATGTGAAAAAAGCCCATGCCGTGATCAGATGACTGTCCAGCCAATGTGTGTTCGTCCAATTGTAGAAGATATTTTGTGGCCCTGTTTTCAGGTTAAACACTTAGAAGAAGGCTATTTTTAACATACATAGATTGGATTTTGAACACCCCGTATATGGCAGTCGACAGTAAGTCTGCCGTATCTCAGTTTACTTCTGATATCACTCTGTAACATTTTGATTACTTTTACTGTACAGTCAGATACATTCGTTTAAGTGTGCACTTATGTAGGTAATGAGGGTTTTTTGAAATGACACTAGGTGGCAGCACAGGTCCGGGCAGCTGGCAAAAGTGTCAAAGCACCATTTTTTTCATTTTGAATGATGAACGAATGAATGAAACGAGTGATAAATGTCACCATATTTTCTAATCATTGTCGAAATAAGATCTCTTGTCAAAGTAGCCATAACTGGTGGCGTGAACGCTTTACAAACTTTCACAAAATTATAATTTGAGGTTTTTAACGATGTTTGTTAGTCATTCACGCGTTATTGTTCATCTGACACAGGACCTGTGCCTGCACACACACTTGTGCACTATAATATCTCCCGCGCCGAAGGCTAGTCTCCGTTGAGATTGGCCGCCGTACCCGAAAATACGGTCTGGAGGACTATTATTACTGTTAATTGGATTCAGATAGATCAAGTCCTGGACTAACACATAGAATACCTACTTTTTATTCCAGTAATGTTGAATTATATCTTTCTAAAAGATGTCTTTTCTTACCTCCACGCGGGCGAAGACGCTAGCAAAAGCTGACTATAATTGTAGACAGTCATTAAGTTATAAATATTTTAAAATTATATTGTCTAGGTACGAGATAATCATGATGTTGTATTTAAAAGTGGTACTCACGATATTATTTTTCAAAAATTTTAAATTTCAATAGAAAAGCCGCCCGTTTTTGCTTAAAGGCTTCCCGCAGAGAAGCGTGACGCGACGATGCGATGCGATTCTGGTATAAAAATTTCCATGAAGTTTTCATAGAAATAGTTCTACTAGAGTCGCGTCGCGCCTACCTACGGGAGCCTTTATTATTTAAATTGCACTATTCATAAACCTACAGCTAGATGTTTAAACGAGAGAAGCAATAAAGTTATTCTTTGGAGAATAAGATACAGCTTGTATTTTATGTGAAAATGTATCTAAATACTTTTAATCAATCAATCTCCCTAGTATTTTCCCAACTATGTTAGGGTCGGCTTTCAGTCTAACC
The DNA here is from genome assembly GCA_947363905.1 of Lithophane semibrunnea. Lineage (NCBI taxonomy): Eukaryota > Metazoa > Arthropoda > Insecta > Lepidoptera > Noctuidae > Lithophane > Lithophane semibrunnea. Next base: position 2,042,738 of record OX376216.1, read on the forward strand.
AGTAACCAGATACATCTGAATACCAGTATTATACATGGAGCGACTGCCTATCTGACGTCCACAACCCGGTAACCGGGTATTACGGTACCCCTTGGTAAGACTGGTTGTCAGACTTTCGGGCGTAACGACTGTCAAAGATCCACGAATGACAGCCGGGACCAACAACTTAACATGCTTTCCGAGGCACGGAGAAGTCTCGATTTGTAAAGATGGTCACCCATCCACGGACCAACCGCGGCAAGCGTAGCTTAACCTGATGATCGACCCGTGCGGCTGTTATTACTTAGCCACGAACTCCTCTAAATCTCATCATAATACTTTTAATAAAAGACGTAAATACCACGTTGACTTCTGAGCGTGGCTGACTGTACCCTGTTAAGAATTCTGTTTAATAAAACAAATCTAATCGTCTATCTTTATAATCTCATTTTCTCAGAAACTGTAATAAATACTATTTGTTAATAATATGTCGGTTTTTCAAACGACCGATTATTTTTGACAATTGAAACTTGGTCTGTCATAATGGCGCTGCTGGCTAAGGAAAACGTCAGTTAGACGTCAGAATCAGTACATTTTTAGTTAGTTCCATTTTTCGCCACGGGACAAGTTATACTGGGTTTTTTGTATCAAATATCTAGGTATTTTAAAAGTATTGGGCTGTGATTTCAGAGGATTTTGTGACCAATAATCCGCTAATAACGTGATTATAATAATTTAGGTAGTGATTTGAGGAGTATTGCATCACATTTGTGAAATATTATGACTTGAACAGTGCTTAAAACTCATTCGTTTCTTAATTAATGGAAGACATTCATTGGTTTCTTTATTAATTACTGTAAGCTGTTAAAAAATAACTTTATAAACTTTAAGAGGTGCTTTAGATCATCGAACTGAATAACATTTATTATGGGACAAACTTTGAAATCGCGAAAAAAAATCAACTCATCATCATCTGCCTAGCCTTTTCCCAACTATGTTGGGGTCGGCTTCCAGTCTAACCGGATGCAGCTGTATACCAGTATTTACATGGCGCGACTGCCTATATGACCTCCTTAATCCACTTACTGGGTAACGCGATACCCCTTGGTAAGACTGGTTGTCAGACTTTCGGGCTTCTGACGACCCGTAACGACTGTCAAAGATCCACAAATGACAGCCGGGACCAACAGCTTATCGTTATAGTTTAGAGGTATGAGGAACAGTGTGTAAAGTTCACTCATCCTCTATAGAAAAGGGAAGATCCTCCGACCAGACGGGTATATGTGGACAACCGCCCAACGATTGATGTGGGGAAATTATTATACTGATTGCGCGGTAAACATTGCTTGCAAGATGCAGGATTTTCTGTGACGTCAGTGTGATATGTAGTTCGCATGTGGCGATGTAGATGGTGCTACAGTATAGTAATGGCACATACATTTAGAACGTAAGGAGCCTTAGGGTACAAGAGTTTCTTACTATGCAACTCTTGAGTAAACGTACGCCATTTCAGAAAGCTTAGCTGTCAACCTTGTTTCCATTTTCTTTTCTGGTTCATGCTAAGTAATTATAATTGCGGGTAGAAATAAGCCCAAAAGTCCGACAACCAGTCTTACCAAGGGATATCGTGTTACCCAGTAACTGGGTTGTGGGAGTCAGATAGTCAATCGCTCCATGTAAAATACTGGTATTCAGCTGCATCCCGTTAGACTGGAAATCGACCCCAACATAGTTGGGAAAAGGCTAGGCAGATGATGATCTATAGTAGACGGATTGATTTTGGGTGTCGGTGTACCCAATTGCAGCATCATAAAAGCACGTTAAGCCGTTGGTCCCGGCTGACAACCAGTCGGGGTTAGATAGGCAGTCGCTCTATGTAAAATACTGGTATTCAGCTGCATCCGGTTAGACTGGTAGCCAACTTCAACATAGTTGGGAAAAGGCTAGACAGATTGAATACATTAAGAACTAGCTTCCTCCCGCGGCTTCGCCCGCGTGGTATGACGATAAAAAGTAGCCTATGTCCTTTCTCAGACTCTAGACTATCTGTGTAACAAATTTCATTTAAATCGGTTCAGTAGTTTTGACGTGAAAGCGCGACGGATAGACAGACAGAGTTACTTTCGCATTTATAATATTATAGTATGGATAATATAATCACTAACATAGAAAGAACATCCTGTATGACATACAGATTTCGCCCACTGATTTATCGATTACTCCGTAATTTGATTACGATCAAAATTATAGTGTAGAAGCTAATCGAATTAGGCGGATGACAAACAATATAGCAGCTAGTCATAATGGTGTTTTAATTAATAGAGATTATTAGGAATATAGCCCTTATTATAAACACAGTCCACGATACCCGGGGGCAATTCCCTAGTACGTCCAAATTCGCATCGCATTCGCAAACTGTCAAAAAAACCATCAATTTACCATTATTTTTGACAAGTTTGACAGATTGCGACTTAAATGTGAACTTTTTTTATGTAAGAGAATTGGCCCTCAGTCCGTAAGATTATTCAACAGAGACCCTAGACAAGTGACAATCGCTTCAAAAGCGTTTCGTATTTCTACAACGACTTTCAACAGGATTGACGTAAGCTTTTCATTTTCATCATCGTTATCGCTGATAGAATGTCACTTTGTCTAGGGCCTCTGGTTACCTTTAGACATAAAAAGTGCTGTCTACAGTAGCGCATTCGAAATGAAACTAAAAAACCGGCCAAGTGCGAGTCGGACTCGCGCACGAAGGGTTCCGTACCATCATCTATAAAAACGGCAAAAAAAATCACGTTTGTTGTATGGGAGCCCCTTTAAATATTTATTTTATTCTGCTTTTTAGTATTAATTTATTCTGTTATAGCGGCAACAGAAATACATCATCTGTGAAAATTTCAACTGTCTAACTATCACGGTTCATGAGATACAGCCTGGTGACAGACGGACAGACAGATAGCGGAGTATTAGTAATAGGGTCCCGTTTTACCCTTTGAGTACGGAACCCTAAAAATTACCTATTGAATAAGTGTCTATAGGCTGTAGAAGAACTGTAATTTTATCAAATTGTAACTGTAAATTGTTTATTTAATTTAAAAAATTTAAATTGTAATAGTAAATTGATGTTGTAGTTTAATAATTTAGTAATTTATGAAATTCAAATGTAATCTATTTTAGTGTATTTACAGTAATTGTGTAATTTTTGTGTGTAAATTCAGATAAAAGTTACTTGTTTATGAATTAAAAAAATAAGACTATGACTTTGACCAACTGTTTACTAGCAGTGGCTAAGCGAATGGTTTCTACACTACGGGTAGCAAGTCTATTCAAAATTATTTCACTACCTAGCGAAGCACGTTAAGCCGTTGGCCCCGGCTGTCATTTGAGGATCTTTGACAATCGTTACGGGTCTTCAGAAGCCCGAAAGTCCTACAACCAGTCTCACCAAGGGGTATCGTATCACCCAGTTACTGGGTTGTGGAGGTCAGATAGGCAGTCGCTCCATGTAAAATACTAGTATTCAGCTGCATCCGGTTAGACTGGAAGCCGAACCCAACATAGTTGGGAAAAGGCTAGGCAGTTTTTTTTTCCCTGCCTAGGAAGAGTGACAACACAATAGGGTAAAAACTACAATTATTCAGATTCCCAAGAAAAAAATCATAAAACCATAGATACGAAAGATAAAGTACTCCGATAGAGACGAGATCTGGATCTTAACAATAGAAAACATTTTAATAAGTGATTGTTATAATTGATAACGTTCTGTTATCAAATTATCACTGTTATCACTGATTAGTCACAGCGCGAGTACTACGTGGGTAAAACTATATATTTTCAATTACCACTAATGACGTAATTATTACGTACTAACTGCCGCCAGCGGCTTCGCCCGCGTGTAATCTTTATAAATTATAGCCTATGTTACTAAGGGTGAATGTAGCTTTCTAATGGTGAAAGAATTTTTCAAATCGGTTCAGTAGTTTCGGAGCCTATTCAATGCAAACAAACAAACAATCAAATTTTTCCTCTTTATAATATTAGTATAGATATAGATAATATAGATAACCGGTAACCATCATCTGCCCTCAACCATGTTGGCTCGTCTTGCAGTCTTACCTGATGCAGCTAAATACCCGTATTTTACATGGAGAGACTGCCTATCTGGGGGCACTTTGGCAGAATCTTATTAGGCAAATATTATGAATCATCGTAAAATCTCACAACTGTAATCTACAGTATGTTAACTAACAAAGGGCGTTCCCGTTAACCTGCTATAGTATAGCGTGTATACATGCTAAAAAAAAAATACCATTCAAAAAAAAAATTTTTTTTTTCATTTTTGTCGTGAAATGTTCACAAAACGATTTTAAACGTAAAAGAAACACTCTGTACACGCACACTTGTATTTCAACGTAGAAAAACAATTGTGACAAGTGGGCGTGTACAGAGAGTTTATTTTCCGTAACAATTTAATATTTTTTGTGAATATTTTACTAAAACGAAAAAAAAACACATTTTTTTTAATGGTAACATTTTTTTTGGCATGCATAGACGCTATACTATTGCAGGTTAACGGGAACGCCCTTTGTTAGTTAACATACTGTATACATATAATAAAATCGTAAACGGTCCGTGTCTATTTTTGCAAAAAAAAAGTACTGGAAGCCGCGAGAAATAAGTAATAGAAAGTATAAAAACATTGTTTTTAATTTTTGTCTGTTTGTTTTTCGTTTGTGAGCACATCACGTAAATCCCACTTATTGGATTCAAATTTAAATTATTATAATATAAAGAATCAAAAGATCCATATATCTTTTGATTTAACACTTATGATTTTTTTTGTTTACGTGCATGCTTGACAGTATTCTGTTCACAACAAATTTTGCAGTTTCCGAGCTGTAACCTAACAAAAAGTACTAGGCTTGCATGAATTCACGATAGTATTAACTAATAGGATTTCTAATTGAATTCACGTTTAGATTAATTTAGGTACCTACTTCCATCAAAAATTGCTATGTACCTACTTACATCAAAAATTGCTAAGTATCTATAAATAAAAATCAATTGTCGCATGTATGAAAGAAAGTTCAAACCTAGAGATGGCCCCACCGATTTGGCTGACTTTTTTTGTTGTATTCGTATCTGGACAAGGTTTGTATGAAAGAATTTTGTTGATAATCTACCGGAAAAGTCAGAATTACACCCGGGCGACGCCGGACACGAACAGCTAGTTCATAATACAGTATGTTAACTAACAAAGGGCGTCCCCGTTAACCTGCAATACTATAGCGTCAATACATGCCAAAAAAAGTATTATGTTTTTTATAGTAAAATATTCACAAAAAATATTAAATTGTTACGGAAAATAAATTCTCTGTACACGCCCACTTGTCACACTTGTTTTTCTACGTTAAAATACAAGTGTGAGTGTACAGAGTGTTTCTTTTACGTTTACATTTAATCGTTTTGTGAACATTTCACGACACAAATAAAAACATTTTTTTTTTGTGTGCTAATTTTTTTTTTTAGCATGTATACACGATATACTATTGCAGCAGGCGTAGCATGGCGCTTTCTATCTCTACGAAGAATAGACATAGCTTTTTCTATACAAAGTGACAGTTCGTTTCTTCATTTTTGACATCCACCGTAGAAAAGTTTCTACAATCTGTCATTTTGTCTTTCATTTCTAACGATCTTTGTCTACGTTTTTTTGTAGGTAGGCTATTTCGGAAGAAAGTTTTCTATCCTTACTGTCAAAATTACACTGACAACCGATAAATCCTATGACAAAACCGACAAAACAAAGAATTCCGAGTCGAATTATGTAAAAGAGTGAATTTCCGAAAAAGTGCAGTTGACTCTTTCTACTTTGCTTCAGTCGTACTGTCTACAGGAAACGTAATTTTTGTCTACTCTTCCGTCGACAAAACGGTGCTCATGCTACGCCTGCTGGTTAAAGGGAACGCCCTTTGTCAGTTAACATACTGTATAATCTGCGTGCGATTCATATTACTAAATAATTCATCTGTTTGAGAGTGTTCTATGGAGATTCGTAAAATGAATACATTATGAATAGCTTTTGTGTCAAATTAGAGGAATTGCTAATGACAGTTGGAAATTCAGAAATTGAATTGCTTTTAAAGGTGGTGTAACACGATACCCCTTGGTAAGACTGGTTGTTAGACTTTCGGGATTCTAACGACCCGTAACGACTGTCAAAGATCCACGTTTGACAGCCGGGACCAACGGCTTAACGTGCTTTCTGTTACTACTTAGCCACGAACTCTCTCTCTCTGGCAATATGTAAGTATAGTAAGTAAAGGCTCTTACATACTGGCGCGATTCGCCGCCGCATTGTTCGCCGTGAAGTTTTCTCAGAAATTGTTTTGTAAAAATTCGCGTCGCGCGGCGAATAGCGCCAGTATGTAAGAGCCTTAATGAGATTATGTCTGTATCTTTCTTGGAGAATTTTGGAGGCCTACGTTTAACCGTGAAAGTTTACCAACTGATAATGACACGGTAGAAAGTTCAAGCAGATATCAATCTGATCAAAAAACCGATTCAATTAAGGAAAACCTATTTCAATAATTTTGATTTTATTAAGACATAATGTAGGTCACGTAATTATGATTAATTAATTATTTGTACAATGACTTGTACAACAGATTCTAATCTAAAACAATGAATCGGAATCAAGTGATTTGATCTCTCTGAATACTTTTTTGACATGAAAGTGATAACATGTCTTTCGTCCCTGCATTTTTACGAACTTCTTATCTTTATTATACAGGATGTAAGGGTAAACACTCTTGTCATTCAAACCATGGGTAGTTGACTTAAATATAAAAATAAATGACCGAACACAACAAACAAAAACGTTATTTTCATTAAAAGATTTTTAAAAGTTTATGTTTGACACCGTACTTGCTAGCGAAACAGCTGACTGACTAAGGGAGGGATCGCGCTCGCTGCCGGTCAGGTCACATCCCGTACACCCCGCCACCCTAACACCCTGTATATAGGGTTATTGAATAATTATGTCCGCAATACATTATAGGGATGTAGGAGTGGTCATTAACAACCAAATTCATTTTAAAAGAATTTTAAAAATGTATTTTAATGGATTTGTATTTATAAAGAATATCTGCCTAGCCTTTTCCCTCCTATGTTGGGGTCGGCTCCCAGTCTAACCGGATGCAACTGAATAGGAACCAGTATTTTACATAGAGCGACTGCCTATCTGACCTCCAAAACCCTGTTACTGGGCAAAGCCTCCGTCAAACAGACAGCGCGACCCTTGTCGCGCCTGTCGATACCCCTTGGTAAGAAAATACCTCAATAACATACCTATTATACATCACTACATATTATAAAACAAAAGTCCTCAGTCGCGTCTGTCTGTCTTTTCGCGATAAACTCAAAAACTGCGGAACCGATTTTCATTCTGTTTTCACCGTTGGATAGAGTGTTCTCGAGGAAGGCTTTAGTATATAATAACTGACATCTAGGCGGGCGAAGCCGCTGGCATCAGCTAGTTATTATTATAATTCCTTCCAAAATAATAAACAAATAATGGCGTGTTTTCAATGCCTATAAGTATACATAGCCTCAATCGTTTTATTATTTCGCTCTACTTATTTTTCTAATCCTGTAAGCAGACGTAAGAAAATAATTAATTTAAAATAAAACCGGCCAAGTGCGAGTCGGACTCGCGCACGAAGGGTTCCTTACCATCCTTACTAATATATTATTATATTATAAATGCGAAAGTAACTGTCTGTCTATCGGTCTGTCTGTCTGTCTGTCTCGCTTTCACGCCAAAACTACTGAACTGATTTAAATGAAATTTGGCACATAGGCTACTATTTATTGACATACCACGCGGGCGAAGCCGCGGGCGGAAGCTAGTTATCTATAAAAACAGCAAAAAAATTACGTTTGTTGTATGGGAGCACCCTTAATTATTTATTTTATTCTGTTTTTAGTATTTGTTGTTATAGCAACAACAGAAATACATCATCTGTGAAAATTTCAACTGTCTAACTAGCACGGTTCATGAGATACAGCCTGGTGACAGACGGACGGACAGCGGACCCTTAGTAATAGGGTCCCGTTTTACCCTTTGGGTACGGAACCCTAAAAAACGCATCTCACAGACATAAAGCGTAAAATACAAGAGAAACTATAAAAATGTCATTTACACCCGAGATAATCATTGATTGATTGTTGTTGAAAATATTTTATTGCAGACAAAGTAATCATTTTTATGTCCTTAAATTAATCATTTCCAATGACTATTTCATGAAATCATGATATTTAAAGACAATTATAACGTTAAGAGTTGTATTTCTGATTATAATGATCGTAATTCTGTAAACCCATATTTGTTACATATAATATTATTATATCAACATACGGGCAGTCCCCCAAAAGCGCACGCCCTTCAGGCGTGCGCTTTTGGGGGACTGTCTTATGTAATTTTGACGTTCGAAAGGTGATGATTCTCAGCCTAGTTTGAATAAATGACCTTTGATTATTTTTTTTTTTTTTATACAACCTGACACTGACTTGCAAATAGCAACAAACTTAAGATTAATTTCGCGGGCAGTCGCGGGCTACCTTATCGCTTCCCTCTTAACTAGAGTTTGCCAAGTTCTCAACATATTATAAAATTCTCAATTCATAAACCGGGAATAAACGTATTACATTTCGCACGTTTTTCAACACTGTATCAAATCAAAAAACGCTGTTTTGAGTCAAAGCTGTGTTGCGTAATGGCGCATCCACACATGCGGAGCGGCACGGGCCGGCGGCCAACCCGGCGGCGGCGCAGCGGCACGCGCATCTTTTAAGCAGCAGCAGTTTGGCAGCCTGAAAGCCGGCGGCATAAGCCGGCGGCATGTGTGGATGCGCCATAATGTAAATTATTTTGCATACTTTTATATAGAATCAATTTTTTCTAACTGAACAGTCAGCTGTGCTGCTGGGTAGTTTGTTGCGCCACTTCTTCTTCCCAGCTAAAGCACTAGGAAGTGGTGAAAGGTGGGCGTTTTGGGGGACTGTCTTATGTAATTTTGATGTTCGAAAAATGATGATTCTCAGCCTATTTTGATTAAATGAATTTTGATTTTGATTTTGAAAGATTAAAAACAATCATTACTCCCGATTCTTTTACACATATTGTAGTAATGAAACACACGCACGTTGGTTAAACACTGGTTTATTTCCACACACCCTCATTATGTCATTACGTTGACATTGTTGACATAACGTCAAACTACAAACCACAGATATACTACATCTCTTCCCTTCTAAGAAAACAATGACAAAAGATTTATTTAAAAATTAAAGAACTAACGTTAACTAACAATTATTATTATGACTGTTGTTTGCTGAACATACAAACTGTTACTTATAAAAATAAAATAAAACAACTGACATTAATTATTATCAAATAGACTTATAAGTACTTATTTTCTAGACAATAGAAATGAAGATACCTGATAGAAATGAACATACTTATTTCTATTTTATTATTTGCCAGCCAATTGTAACCCTTCCTATTCACGACTTAAAACAGATTTGTCAGCATTCGTGCAGTTCTTTCATTAGACCTTTCAATAGAAACCGCTGGTGGCGAAGGTGTAAATGTAGGTGAATAATCGCGAGTACCAGCTGGACTTCCATATTCACCACTCTCGTCAAGCAATGCTGACTGACTGTTGCTAGCTGGACTTGTCTGTGCTTGGGTTGGAACTTCAGCCTGTGCCCTTTGTCTACGTCTACGAACACCTGTCGTTGTTCTCGTCACCACAATTGGTGTCTTGCTATTACCTACACTGTCTGTTGAACCTGCCGAACGCATAACCAACTGACTTCGTGTTCGCCGATAACGGCTACCGCGTTCGTCTTCTACAATATACGAGCGTGGTTGTGATGCATGTGACACTATTGTTACCGGTTTTCTGTCGCCGTTACTGGTTAAAGTTGCCTTATCACCTGATGATAGACTTTTTAGTGTGTTCGCCGTTTTGTCATAATTTATTTTAATTTGTGATCTTTTTACGTTAATTCTTTTATAATTCCGGTCGTTATCTACCTTCTCCGTTAGCAACTTAGCACTAACAGGTAACCTAGTTTTAAGACGTCTGCCCATTAAAATCTGTGCGGGTGAGTCTATATCATGGCATGGTGTTGCCCTAAAATTTAACAGTGCCAAGTAAAAATCCTGTCCCGAATCCACACACTTCTTTAACAAATTTTTAACTGTCTGTACAGTTCTTTCGCTTTTTCCGTTTGACTGTGGGTAATGCGGTGATGACGTCTCATGCCGTATTTCCCATTCACACATAAACTTTTTGAACTCCTGTGAGCTATAAGCCGGTCCATTATCACTAACCAGCTCCCCTGGTATACCGTGCCGCGAGAACTGCTCTTTCATAAAAATAATAACCTGTCTAGAGTTAATACTCGACAACTGCCCGACTTCAACATAGTTAGAAAAATAATCGACTAAAACAATGTAATTTTTTTTTTTATATTCGAACGTGTCCGAGGCTACCTTGTGCCAGGGCAGTGCCGGCACACTGTGCTGCAGCAGCGGCTGGCGGCGCGGACGGGGCGCATGCAGCGCACATGCCGCGCACGAACGCACTGCACGCTCCACGTCCTCGCACATTCCTGGCCAAAACATTACTTCACGCGCGCGTCGCTTGCATCTTTCTATGCCTAAATGTCCTTCATGGACTCGTAACAGCATGTTTTCTCGTAAAGCACGCGGAATAAACACACACTCCCCCTTGAAAACGATACCGTCAACATAATGCAGCTGCTCGTAATAAGGCCAGAAAACATTAACTCTCTCGTTCACATCACGCCTATTTTTAGGCCAGCCTTTGGTAATATACTTAATTAGCCATCTGCTATTACTATCTAAGTCCGTTTCTTTTTTAATGGCATCCATATTTGGTTGGCTGAATGGCACATTCTCTAACATAAAGCAAGTTTGTACTTCAACTTCTGCAGACACTTGGTCATGCATAATTTCCTTTAGAGGAGCCCGTGATAGCGTGTCAGCTATATACATATATTTGCCCGGCGTGTATACCACCTTAAAATCGTATCCTTGCACTCTCATCATCATTCGTTGTAACCGAGCCGGAACCGAAACTAATGGCTTGCTAAATAAAGCTTCCAGTGGCTTATGGTCAGTATGTACTGTGATATCAGACCTGCCATAAATATATTGCCTGAACCGCTCGACCCCAAACACAATAGCCAGCATTTCTTTTTCTATATGAGCATATCTGGTCTGGGTGTCGGTGAGTGTGAGCGAGGCGAACTCCACCGGGCGGCCACTCTGCAGCAGCACGGCGCCCAGTGCGACGCTGGACGCGTCCACTGACAGCACTACAGGCGCGCTGTCGCTATACAGCGCCAACACCGGTGCGCTGCTAAGTTTTGCTTTAAGCCTATCCACAGCCTCTGAATGTTGGAACTCCCATGACCACTCGGTTTCTTTTTTTAACAACGACCTAAGTACATTCACACTCTCCGAGTAGTTTTGTATAAATTTTGCCAAATAATTGACCATTCCTAAAAATCTCTCCAGAGCCTTCCTATCGGTCGGATACGGCATCTCCATTATCGCTTTGACTTTTGAGTCGTCTGCCCGCATTCCATTTGCATCAAACTTGTGACCTAAGTAAGTAATTTCCGATACTCCAAATTTACATTTTTCTCGATTAAATTTTACACCAATATCCTTAGCACGTCGCAAGAGGCACTCCAATCTACGGTCATGCTCATCTATATTGCGCCCCCATACTATTACGTCATCGATAAAAGATTCTACACCTTCTAAATCTTCTAAATGCTGCCTAAGCTTCGCATGAAATACCTCTGGCGCACAGTTTATACCGTAAGGTAAACGTAGAAATTGGTACCGACCGAACGGTGTGCTGAACGTGCAAAGGTCGGCGCTTGCGTCATCTATCTGAACCATCCAGAAACCGCAGCGTGCGTCCAACACACTAAATACGGTAGCACCGCGCAAGCGCGCTGCCAGCTCGGGCACGGTCGGCAACGAGTACTGCGCACGCTGCACCGCACGATTAAGAGGTCGTGGATCTAAACATACACGAATGCTGCCATCTTTCTTTGCCACCAAAACAATTGCATTTACCCAAGCGGTTGGATGTTTAACCTTTCTAACCACGCCCAACTCTTCCATTCTATGTATCTCATCCAGCAATTTATCCTTGAGTCCCAATGGAATTTTCCTAGTTGGGCAAACAAGTGGCTGTACATTTTTATCCACTACAATACTATATTTACCAGGTAATTTTCCCAGTCCTTGAAACAAATCACAGTAATGATCAATATTTATTGCATTAATTTGACTTATTAATCCTAATGCAATGCAACCCTCCAAACCAAGTACATTCTGACAGTTTAAATCTGCAACAACAAATAACAACATGTAACATGTTTTATTAAATACAAATGGCACATTGCCAACGCCTATAATTGGCAATCGATTACCTGTAAAGGAATGTACTCGTTTTGGGAACGGCTTAAGGTCTGTAATCAATAATCCTAAGTTTAAATATGTAACTTTAGAGATAACATTAATCATTGATCCTGTATCTATTTTTAATGAAATGTTTTTACCTTTGCATTTCACCACTTCTATCCATTCCTTTGAAGATTTACATTTTTGTGTGTCCTCTTCGAGTGTATTAACATAAAACATTTCTTTGCCGCTATCATCACTGTCACTATTTACTGTTTCAACACTGAGATTTAAAACTTTGCGTATTGCTTTCTTCTGGTCACACACCCGTGAGAAGTGACCTTTCTTTTCACAAATATAACACAAGGCGTTACGTGCCGGACAGCGCTCACCGGTAGGGCATCGCCAGCTGCCGCACAGCTCGCAGGCAGGCGTGCGCGCCGGTCGCGGTCCGGCGGCGCCGTCTCCGCGCGCTCGGGCTCCGCTGCCGCCGCCGCGCCCGCGCCGACCTCTAGCGCGCCGTCCACCTCTTGCGCTGCTACCGTCTTGAACTGCATTTACTTGCACACCCGCAGATGCGCCGTCGATGTACTTACTTTCTTCTTTGGACAACTCTGCCGCCTGGCAGATTTGAATCGCCTTTGCTAATGTCAAATCATCTGTGCGAAGGAGTCGATCCCTCACAGTATTGTTAACAATACCACACACGATTTTATCTCGCAACAGGCTCTCGTGCAATTCACCGAGCTCGCACTGCTGGCTCAACACCCTCAAGGCTGTAACGTATTGGTCGATATTTTCACCGTCTTCTTGATTTCGTGAAAAGAATTTAAACCGCCGTACTGTTATATTTGGTTTTGTGCCGAAATACTTATCAAATTTTTTCAACACACAATTAATGTCGTCTTCAGTTTCACCTTCTTCGAACGTGAAAGTTGTATAAGCTTCATAACCTGCTGACCCAATGAGGTTAACCAATAAACTAGCCTGGACTTCTTTTGGCTCTTTGCTCACTCCAGACGCTTTTAAGAAAACTTCGAACAGCTTCCGCCATTTTAGCCACGCGTCGGACCGCGTGGCCGGACCGCCATCGAGCAATAATTCCGCTGGAGGACGTGCGTGCTCCATTTTCCAACTCTTTGTCACGGCACAAAGCTACAATGTTACAAAGGTTCAGGCCCTTTTAACTTGCCAAATTGTTAAAAAGGCACACCGCTGCCACCATGTAGTAATGAAACACACGCACGTTGGTTAAACACTGGTTTATTTCCACACACCCTCATTATGTCATTACGTTGACATTGTTGACATAACGTCAAACTACAAACCACAGATATACTACACATATGGCCTAATTAAGACCTCGTTACAATACCTGTCTACCTACTAAAATATAAAACTTCTATCAATCAATCAACTGTGACTGCGATAGGCTGTCGCAGTCACTGCCACTGCTGGACATAGGCCTCTCCCAGGCTGCGCCACAACAGCCTTTTTTTTTTTTGTGTTGGAAATCCTCCAATGACTTCTCTCGCTCTAGGCGGAGCGGAAGAATGTGTCAGACTTTTACTGACTAAAACCCACCCGTGTTCCTTCAGTTGCCTGTTGCCAAGGTCCCGGTATCCCTTTCGGACTAACCCGCAACCCCGGCAGGCATCGGTCCTAGCCGACCCCGCCAATTGTGCTGACATCTCTTTGAGGCGCGCGTGGAACACGACGCGCCATCGACCCGGGCCTGGTCCTAATCGGACGGCGAGCTAGCGCCACAACACCTTGTCCTCCGCCTTCCGCATCCAGGCTGTCCCAGACAACTTTTTAAGGTCGGGACCTAGGATCTAGCAACTAGCATATTCAGCTTAGCATACTGAAAAAATCATGGAGCGGTACCCAGTAGTCTGTTTTTACTTGAGACAGCCTCGCGTTTGCCCACTATCTCACCCGATATTAACCAGAATTTCAAGATTGAAAACACTCTAATCAAACAAGGTCTCATTATCAGTGAGCGCGGATTTTAAAAGCAAATTGCTACTGTCATATAACTACTGTAAATATATTTTTTTATCTAGTTTGCGTAAGGCCTTAATCCCACTAAATCTGTAGAACTATTAATCCTACAAACATGAAAAATAATGTTAGGGAAAATTGGTTAGCAAATTGACTCAATCTGCCTAGCCTTTTATCAACAATGTTGGGGATGCAGCTGAATACCAGTATTTCATAATATGGAGCGACTGCCTATCTGACCTCCACAACCCAGTTACTGGGGAACACGATACCCTTTGGGAAGATTGGTTGTCAGACTTCTGAGGTTCTGACGACCCGTAACGACTGTCAAAGATCTAAGAATGACGGCCGGGAGCAACGGCTTAACCTACTTTCCGAGACACGGAGCGGTCTCGATATGTAATGGATGGTCACCCATCGACTGGCAAACATAGCTTAACCTTCAATCGATCTGTGCATCTGTAATCTTTTAGCTACTAGTCATGAATTTATTCTACTTCTAATAAATAAAGCAAAAATTCCTGACTCACTCATCAAACAGGCAGTCAAAATCCTTGGACCTAGAAACGTGAAATTTTACACAGAGGTTCTCTTTAAAATGTAGACCAGGGGGCTGACTATGAAGTATTAATGCTATAATTATTGCACTGAGAAAAAAGGATGGTGCTAGCGGCCTTGTATAGCTCCGTCTCTCACTAACACTGGAAAAATGGTGGCATTACTACGTCGTAGTGTAGGTGTGAGATATAGTGTGGAAAATTGTCTGAAATCGGTAACGCATAAGAAACAAGCGTAGCACATCAATGTTTGTTATGTTTCAGTTTGTTATTGTTAATTTCACACCAGTTAAAAATAATTTTACTACACACTATATTATGACCTGTAAAAGTTCAATGCCAAACATAGGACTCCTCATAGTTTTTAACAGTTACAATGCAACATCATGCCTATATTCCCCAAAGGGCTAGCCAGAGGTGTACCTATAGTACACCCACATTTCGCCAGTTGTGTTAAAGTCCCATGTAATAGGGGGCGAGCCTATTGCCATCAACCGGGCACAAATCCAGACTCCGGGCTGCTACTGAGAAATTCCAGGTGGAAAAACCCAATAACACTGCCCGACCCGGGAATCGAACCCAGCACCTCATGCTCAGCAGTAGCGCTTGCGACCACTAGACCAACGAGATAATAATCCTACTAATATTATAAATGTGAATGTCTGTGTGTTTGGATGTTTGTTGCTCAATCACGCAAAAACGCTCGAATAGATTTGGACAAAATTTGGCAAACAGATAGTTTATAACCTGGATTAACACATAGGATACTTTTTATCCCGATATTCCCGATATTTTAATAAGTTCACCATTATGGCAATATTATAAAGTTCACTTGGAACCTCACTCAAGTGAGCGCACTCAATTCGAAATCGAATTCATTTGTTTTTAAAGTAAATCATCGCGGATTTACAACGAGACACCGTTTGAATTTCGAAGTGATGTTTAGAGAATATTATTAACACATCAACAGTAGAACATAGGTAGGTACTAATTCCATGCTTTCGACCCCCAAGATACAGGCAAACGCCCAGTTTGGGAGTCACAGTCCACACTGATCTTGTATATTATGTACAAATTGATTAATAAGTAAAGAATTTGTCTGATGATCACTGCTTCTTAACGTCACTATATCACTATGAAAAAATACATCACTCACCGCTTTCAAATCTCACTGAGTTCAAAAGTCACTAGGATTTCACTAAGAATTATTTACGTTGTGGAAAAAACATTTTTGATTATGTTAAATATTCACTGTCACACTACGAAAGACTAATCGTTGGCATCTGATAATGAGTTGATACACATGTTATTAATTAATCTACAATTTGACGCTAAAGATATGCGTTTTTAATTATTATCACAGATACAGCATGTTTGTTTATTGTCGCCAATTATAATATTTAATTTTAATTCTCGATAATAAAATATAGAGGAGCTCGTGGCTAAGTAATATAAAACAGCCGCACGGGTCGATCCATCAGGTTAAGCTACGCTTGCCGGGGTTGGTCCATGGATAGGTGACCATCTTTACATACCGAAACTCCTCCGTGCCTCGGAAAGCACGTTTAGGCGTTGATCCCGGCTGTCAAACGTGGATCTTTGACAGTCGTTACAGGTTGCGAAAGTCTGACAACCAGTCTTATCAATGGGTATCGTATTACCCAGTTACTGGGTTGTGGAGGTCAGATAGGCAGTCGCTCCATGTAAAATATTGGTATTCAGCTGCATCCGGTTAGACTGGAAGTCAACCCCAACATAGTTGGGAAAAGGCTAGGCAGATTGATTGATTGATTTTAAGGCAATTCAATTTATAAGTATAAGGTGTATATTTTCATACACGAAGTATTTTAAGGGGTTATTTTACTCATCATTATTAACAACTTTCACTATGGGACCAACACTGAAATCGCGAAAAAAAATCTGCTGTTCCCTACATTTTGACGAGGTTTGCGAACATTAATGTAGGGAACAGCTGACTTTTTTTCCTTTGTCTGGATTTTTGCCCGGTTGATGGCAATAGGCTCGCCTCCTATTACATGGGACTTGAACATAACTGGCGGATTAACGTGCACTGTAGGTACACCTCTGCCTAACCTTTCGGGGATTACAGGCGTCATCATCTGCCTAGCCTTTTCCCAACTATTGGGGTCGGCTTCCAGTCTAACTGGATGTAGCTGAATACCAGTATTTTACATGGAGCGACTGCCTATCTGACCTCCACAACCCAGTAACTAGGTAATACGATACCCCTTGGTAAGACTGGTTGTCAGACTTTCGGGCTACTGACGACCCGTAACGACTGTCAAAGATCAACGAATGACAGCCGGGACCAACGGTTTAACGTGCTTTCCGAGGCACGGAGGAGTCTCGGTATGTAAATATGGTCACCCATTCACAGACCAACCCCGGCAAGCGTAGCTTAACCTGATGGATCGACCCGTGCGGCTGTTATTACGTAGCCACGAGCTCCTCGAGCTCGGGGATTACAGACGTAATACTATGTAAATGAAAAAATATGGTATTTCTATCAAACATCTCTATTCCCAATATATACGTATGTTTATCTACTTTCATGTACAGCTGTATCAACAAAACTGCGAAAATCGACATATTGGAAACAACCTAGATAGGTTGTTTCCAATATGTCGATTTTCGCAGTTTTATTTATATGTAGATACATATAAATAAAAACATAATACTTAAAACTAAGTATAGATAATTATTAAGACTGGTGTTAAAAGCTATAGATGTCTTGATGACGCTGGACTTGCAAATTATTTGTAAAATATATCTGCATAAGCATCATCATCTGCCTAGCCTTTTCCCAACTATGTTGGGGTCGGCTTCCAGTCTAACCGGATGCAGATGAATACCAGTATTTTACATGGAGCGACTGCCTATCTGACCTCCAAAATCCAGTTACTGGGTAACACGATACCCGGTAAGACTGGTTTTCAGACTTTCGGGCTTCTGACGACCCGTAACGACTGTCAAAGATCTACAAATGACAGCCGGAAACAACGGCTTAACGTGCTTTCCGAGGCACGAGTCGAGCATCGAGTCGTTACGAGTTGTCAGAAGCCTAAAAGACTGACAACCAGTCTTACCAAGGGGTATCATGTTACCCAATAACTAGGTTGTGGAGGTCAGATAGGCAGTCGCTAAATATAAAATATTGGTATTATAAATGATTTATGTCAGAAATTGTAGTCAGATATCCATAATTTATCTGTATCCGTATTTTTGTGGTAGACAGATTATTTTTCTTAGCAATTTGTTCAGATGGAAAATAGGGCGAAGGCACTCGTATTTTTAATTACCAATTATACAATTTGCATGAATACAATTTACAAAATGTGTAAACTTGTAATTACAATAAATTATGTGTTTAAAAAGTCGTTTTTCCTACAAATATGTAAACTTACACTTCAATCTGCCCAGCCTTTTTCCCAACTATGTTGGGGTCAGCTATGTAAACTTACACTTGTAAAGTGAAAATGTTTTTAAACAGAAATATGTAAAATTGTTGGTACAGTTTTTTTATTTTAGTAAATTATCCGTAACTTTAAATTTTTATTAAACATAAACTTGTAAAATTGTAATTTACAATTACAATTTACAAATTATAAGTTTTATTAAATAGGGCCCTGATAGGCAGTCGCTTCATGTAAAATACTATTACCTACTTATTCAGCTGCATCCGGTTAGACTGAAAGCCGACCCCAACATAATCAGATTGAATCATAAAACTTACCTTGCTAGTAATTCTTGTCGCTGTATCGCCACAATCTCTTATATTTGCAACACTGTTATGTATCACTATTTCTCCAGAAGTAACACTTTCTTAAAAAGTTTCAATAACTAATCACCAAAAAGTTTTTCAAGAAAAAATTAAAAATGTAGATAAAAACATAGAGAAGAAATCAGATCACTTTTTTTTATAAACGCGTGACCATAGACAGTGATTATTACCGGTTAATTTTGTAATCACCAAGCTGTCAAAAGTGGAGATTACAGAGATCACTTTACTTACAAAAGCTTATTAATTTTCCCTTATAGTAACCATGATTGGTATTAAAATTAGAGATGCTTTTACAAAGAATAGGAAATGACAAATGAATCAACATCTTTCATAATGGTATTCAATTGAACAAATAAATGTATATCCTAACTAATATAAAAAAATGCGAGAGTGAGTTTGTTTGTTGGCTTGTTACGGTTTCACGCTGAAATGGCTGAACGAATTTGGATGAAATTCGGCACATGGGTAGACCAATCCGAGAAGAACATAGGCTACTTTTTATCCTGAATCGCAGACGAAGTCGCGAGCTAGTACTAATATAATAAAACTAAAGAGTTTTGCTAATCTCTCGAACTTACTAGTCGTATTTGAATTTTTTTTTTTTATTGCCCAATTCTTAAGGGCGCACCCTACCTCAGATTTTATCCCGCTCGCACCATACAACTCGCGACCTGAGTGAGAACGAGACGGAGTGGGGCGCTAGCGGCTCTAAAGCGTCGAAAAGTTTAGGTAATTGTTTTTAGGGTAAAAATAATGGTAATTAAAAAAAAAAAAAACATAAGACCTGCTTTATGGTGGTTCAGTTATTATGCAAAGTTGAATGATCTAGTTTGAAGTATTTTTTGAATACCAGCGGTTTATAGTAGCTGTTTAGAGGTAACTTTGGATATTTTTTCTATAGAGAAAATTTTATGTAATCGTGTTTTCGCCAAACATAGGACCTAGCATCAATCCTCAAATTTAACATATATTTATTTCAAAATTAATGCTGCTGTATTTTCGGCATAACGGAGGATCATGCTAAGCAATTTGAGGTAGGGTGCGCCCTTAAGGCAGGTTATAGGCTAATTAAAAACACGCTACGGCCTTAAGGAGCCGAGCAAAAAGAAAAAATGTCTGAAAGAACGCTAAGCGAAAACGAAGGAACGCGGTTGGGCGATGCAATGCGACGCGATGGGTCGGGGGAATAAATTATTGCTTGCGGACGAAGTCGCGGACAACGGCTAATGTAAAATAAAGGTTTAGATAAAAAGTAATCCGTTTTATTGCAGTATTATTGTGGGTATTAAAGAAAAGTAATGATATCGATAAACGTGGAGATTACCTCGTTACAATACTAACCCATGTCATTGCAAAGATTTAGTTCTGACTTAAACTGTCGAAAAATCATGATTAATCACGTATTTCGCGTTACTGAAAAGGAATTATTAGGTATATTTTTCCTTTCTATTTTAAAATAGGAAATTACACGTTATTGTGTGCGAAGACATTTTACATCATTTCAGCCGAAAGACGTCCACTGCTGGACATAGGCGTCCCCCGTTCTTATTTAACACCAATGTAGACCAAGAAGTCTTTCCGGATCTCATGAAACACAGTAAAGTAGTTCCTTTGTTCAAATCCGGTGATAGTAAGGAACCCAACAATTATAGGCCTGTGTCAATTCTGCCAGTTCTCAGCAAGGTGTTTGAAAAGTTGATACTTAATCAAATGTTACGTCACTTTAATAAAAATTCCATCTTTCATGAACAACAGTACGGTTTCACCAAAGGGCGTTGTACCACCGACGCCGGTGTCTCCCTAATAAAGAACATTTTTAACGCCTGGGAAGAAGCACAAGATGCCATTGGAATCTTTTGCGATCTTTCGAAGGCGTTCGATTGCGTCGATCATGAGACACTTCTGCTGAAACTAGAGCACTATGGGATTAGGAATACAGCTTTTGATTTACTAAGATCATATCTGAAATATAGAAAAGTTAAAGTTCAAGTAAACGGCGTAAACTCATTGGGGTCTGAAATGGCAATGGGCGTTCCTCAAGGTTCGATATTGGGTCCATTCCTCTTTTTAGTTTACATTAATGATTTACCCCAATTACTACTAAATTAACCGAAGATGGTGTTATTTGCAGATGACACATCATTGATTTTTAAAATAAACCGACGATCACAAAATCTTGACGACGTTAATAGCGCTATTCTTCAGGTCCAAGATTAACCAATCTTGGACCTGAAGAATAGCGCGGTAAATAATTTGGTACTTAATGAAAAAAAAAACAAATGCATTCGATTTAAACTACCTAATGTTAGAAGTAGCGAATGTGACATCATATTGAATGGAGAAAAACTGGAATTTATTAATCAAACAGTTTTCCTGGGAATCACGCTAGACGAGAAATTACAATGGGGACCCCATATAACATCTCTTGCGGGGCGGCTAAACTCGGCCGCTTATGCTGTTAGAAAGATAAGACAGTTAACAGATGTAGAAACCGCGCGTTTGGTCTATTTCAGTTACTTCCACAGCATTATGTCGTACGGCATTTTACTGTGGGCTCGGGCTGCTGACATTGATTCCATCTTTGTTTTGCAAAAGAGAGCTGTCAGAGCCATTTATAATCTATCTCGCCGCGAATCTCTCAGGGAACTATTTAAAAGGATTAATATTATGACGGTACCTTGCCAATTCATTTATGAGAATATTATGTATGTAAGAAAAAATCTAAATCTTTTTAATAAAATAAGTGATAGACATAATTTTAACACTAGAAATAAAGATAAAATAGATCAACCATTTTTCAGATTAGCTAAAGTACAAACATCTTTTATGGGGTACTGCGTTAAATGCTATAACAAAATACCTAGTGATATATCGCAATTAAATGAAAGAAAATTTAAAACTCATATTAAAAGTACACTTTGTAAACAAGCATATTACAAATTAGAGGATTATATCCAAGATAAGAATGCTTGGAAACATGCTGGTCTTGCTCCATAGGACAAATTCGAGTCTGGACAAAATCAAACTGGTTGCTAATCTAGTTGTATAATTTGATATTTGTATATCATAGATTTTTTACATTTTATGATTATTACACTCACACACTGTCCTATTAGTGTTACTTGTAAGTTTGTAGGAATATTGTGATATCGTATACTTTTACAATGTTTGTAAATATGTGAGCACCATGTATCTATCACATACTTAATTAATTTATTTGTCATTGCTTCATTTTTAATTCTTCTTTTTTTTACCTATTGTGGTACAGTAATTGTATTTTCGGTGCATCGTCTTCACATGTAATTATACCATCGTCTTCACATGTATTGATGTATACCAAATATTGTAAAACATTTTTTTTTTTTTAAAGAGTAACTTTGGAGTTTCTTGCCCATTCTTCTCCATACGAAAACTACCTTTTGGAAGGGGCAACTAGAAACAGTTATATTTCTATGTATTTGACGTTCAAAAGTGCCTTTCATGTGCCTAGTTGAAATAAATTATTTGACTTTGACTTTGACCCCAAGCACCGCCACTTCGACCGATTCTGTGCTTCTCGCATCCAGCGCATTCCCGCGGCCTTCACCAGGTCAGCGGTCCACCTTCCAACGCTACGTCTTACGGTAAGCGGTCGCTACTCCAGAACCTTTCGGCACCATCGGCCATCTGTTCCGCGAGCAATGTGCCCTGCCCAGTGGGCAGGGCACATTGGCACTACTTAAGTTTGGCAATACTTCGGGCTATGTCGGTTACCTTGGTTCTCCTACGGATCTCTTCATTTCTGATTCGATCACGCAGGGAAACTCCGAGCGTAGCCTTCTCCATTGCTCTTTGGGTGAAGTTCAGTCTTCTAATGAGGCCCATTGTGAACGACCACGTGTCAGTGCCATAGGTCATCAGTGGGAACACACACTGGTTAAAAACTTAAGTAGCCGAAAGACGTCCACTGCTGGACATAGGCGTCCCCCAAGCACCGCCACTTCGATCGGTTCTGTGCTTCCCGCATCCAATGGATTACTGCGGCCTTCAAAAACCATTTTTACTAGGTAAGTACATATTTTATTAACTGTATGGGACTGCCTCGTTGGTCTAAAGATCGCAAGGTAATATTCATATAATGTTATCAAAATACATAAAGTTTACATAAGACAGTTAAGTCAGGTGGCGGACGTGACGTCATGAAGTATTTTCCAATTTAAATAAAACGCGTCGATAACACAAGCGCTATATATACTGCTCAGGATGAGGTTCTGGGTTCGATTCCCAGTTCGAGCAAATTTATATTATTATGAGATTTTCTATCTGGAATTTCTCAGTTGCAGCTCGGAGTCTTAATTTGTGCCCGGTTGATGGCAATAGGCTCGCCCCCTATTACATGGGACTTAACATAACTGGCGAAATGTGGGTGTACTATTGGTAAGTACTCCTCTGCCCAACTCATTGGAGAAATAAGGCGTTATTTTATGTAGATAGATAGATAAAACGTTTATTTGGTGCACACAAAAGACAGCACAACATACAAAAACACGGTTAAATTATAACTAATTATGTACATTAATAAACAGCTGGGTGCCAATATACAAAAAAAAAGAAAAAAATCGAAACATTAAAAGAAAAAAAAAAGACAGTGATGAGAATATTGTCTATGACACACTTTAAAAAAAAAAAAACTAAACATACAAAGTGCGGTGTGCGCCTCAACGTTGCACCAAAAAATGAAAATGAACCAGAAACATGTCCTATTTATAAGTGACTTTCGTTTCGGTATTTTCTAAGATAGGTAAGTAAGTAGGTACCTACCTACTCTGATAGAAAATGATATACCTATATAAAAAGTCACATAATTACGATATAAGTAGGTAAGTACTTACTTATTTAATTAATATTTTAGAAATGTCTGTTTGTGAACATCCTTTGATGGGAAGGGGATAATTAATTCGTGTGTGTATTTGTTATTAAACATGCAAAAACATGGTTCATGATTACATTAACCTACGAAGCTACAAAAGTACCCATTACTTTTCTCACTTTCTGATTATCATAGACAACAAAGTAACATAGGTATTCATACCGGCATGAAAACGCGTGAAAATCGTCCATAGCTAATCGCTTCCTCGGAGGCGTTGAGATAGTTACCAACTGACGAAATGTGGGTGCATAACCCGTGCACTTTTGCGCACATCGATGAGACTGTTTTGACCGTCTTGTCGCACCAATTCAGTGAGCGTAACGTAGTCAAAAGATATATGAGTTACGCGATAGCAAGAGAGGCAACTTCTATGTGAATTATGAATACTTTAGGTAATTAGCTGTGCGACCAGGGGGCCATGTCTACAAATTTACAAACGTGTCAGTGGTCTCGCAATGATGAGTTTTTGACAAATTTTGTATGGCATATCCGTCTCAAAAATTGATCATTGTGAGACCACTGACACGTTTGTAATTTAGTAGGCTTGGCCCCCTGACTTGCATTTTATTGTACAAAAGTCGCTTTACTCGCTTTTTAGGTACTGAAATGATTTTGCGGAGTGAACGATCTGTAGTAATCTGTGCTTAACTCACAATTTTTACTTAGGGCTGATTTTACCAAAGTCAGACATCTTTTATCCGTGGAATAAAAATGGCGTCTGACAGTTTTTGTATGGAAAAACTGTCAAAAATTCAAAATTTATTAGCAGGATAAGACTTATACTCGGTATAAAAGTTTGGTGTAATTCGCCCTTAGTCGGTTAAAGGTAATCTTTACCGGAATCAAATCTCTTCTTGTCATTTTTAAAGTACAAAGTTAGGTAGTACGTCTCTCTAAGTCTTGATAAGATTTTGGTAAATTCCTTGAATGTTTAGATGTTTGTGGTATATTTGTCACTATATTGGCGCCATAATTCCTCGAAGTAGTGTCGTGATAATGATATCGGCTTAGTGCACCTACGAGTGATAAGGTTATTACGTCAACTGATTTAAAAAATGCATACTTTTGGGCGCCAGTCATAACCAAAACATGTGTCGAAAAACGCGATTCTGTATAAAGGATGACATTCATCTGCCCAGCCATTCCCCATCTATGTTAAGTTCAGCTTTCAGTCTTACCGGATGCAGCTGAATGCCAGTATTTTACATGGAGCGACTGCCTATCTGACCTCTATAACACAGTAACTGGATAATACGATACCCCATGGTAAGAGTGGTTGTCAGACTTTCGGGCTTCTGACGACGTGTGCGTTACCCCAGCAAGAAAATGTCTTCTAGAAGGAATTGAGTTATACCAATAATTAGAGCATAGTCTGCTGTAAATGTGCGCCAAGTAAAAAATTAGTGCGTGCTGTCGTTTTGGAGAAATAACGAAAAAAACAATTCTGCTGAGGTAACGTTTTTCCAGCAAGAAAATTTTAAACGAATCACCGGAGAGAGAAACCACCATAAAAACTTTTACCATAAAAACTTTTCACAAAAAACAACCGACTTCCAAAATAAACACAAAAAAAGTGAAAAATAACTTTAATATCGGAAGTCGGTGTCTTTGCTTTTCAATTTTCGATCGGACTAACTTACCAAGACGTCCGATCAAAGTAGTCTCACCTTCATTGTATCTCAACCCTTCCCAGATAATCAACCTACTTATGTGTACTGGATTATCTAAACCACTTCTAAAGTGGGTAAATAGACGTGCGTAGGTACCTCATTAAAGTAACCGGTTTTTAAGTTCGCGTCCTTACTCGGCTCGCCGTCGGTGACACACGTGAAGCTTGCTCAAAATGTCATTATCATTGTCATAATTTTATGTTAGTGACAAAATAAGGAATTAAACTATAACCCAGTAGATATTTAAAAAAAAACACGATTGCCGAAAAATGTTATGAACGCGACTGTACGGACAAACAGCTTTACATAATACTGTTCTTTAAGAAGGTCATCAACATATATGAATCGGTCGCTTTTGTATGGTCATCCTAATTTGGTCGGATTACCAGTAATCTAGGTGTGAATTTGGTTTTTCGTCTCTTTCTACTTTAATACGAGACATTTGAAGCTGAAATTTTCAGGATATATATTTCATTAAACGCTCTAATTTTTTGTTTAAACCCAAACATCTTACGTTGATTCTGTTTCTTGCTTTTCAACGTCAAAATTGGGTGGGTCTGGTGTTGACTTGAACTGATATTATTCAAAAACGCGTGTATACTTAGGCTTGAAACATTTTATGCATGTCAAGAATATCAAGAAGAACCGAATACCGTGTTCAGTGAGTTTATATGTTTGTTTATATAAGCGCTAGAATATTTTTTTATGTTTTCCTAAATGCTTGATAATTTTAATACGGTAAATATTTTTGAAAACCTAATTAATGCAGAAATACGCACAAATTAAGAGCTACCGATGTACGTTTATTCTACGGGCGCACAATCATTGGTTTCCGAGAAATAAGATTCTGCAAAAGTTTACCCCAGCAGGAAATTGAATATCTCGAAAACCTTAAGACGCACAAATTTCATTTTCAGCGCACATTTATGCACAAATTTAAGCTATCCGCCCATGTACTTTGTTTCTCTCTCCGGTCATTCGTTTAAAATTTTCTTGCTGGAAAAACGTTACCCCAGCAGAATTGGTTTTTTCGTTATTTCTCCAAAACGACAGCACGCACTAATTTTTTACTTGGCGCACATTTACAGCAGACTATGCTCTAATTATTGGTATAACTCAATTCCTTCTAGAAGACATTTTCTTGCTGGGGTAACGCACAATCTGACGACCTGTTGCGACTGTCAAAGAATGAACGCCGGGACCAATGGCTTAAGGTCACACATACCTCTGAAGCCGCCGTTTCGACACAGTACCGGCACAGTACCTACCGGTACAGTGCGAAATATTCTTTCATACATTCTCTATGAACGCATCTCCACTTGTCAGTGTCTCAGTGTCAGTGCCCGTTTAGCGCAAAAGGTCGTTGTTTTTATGATTTATATAAATAAAACACATATTTTTCATTTTTCTAAACGTATATTTATTAGAAACATAGCAACAATACCCTTATTTACTCTACAGTAATTACAAATGGCGGTGGACCACCTACAGGGCCGTCTGAAGCGGGTGCGAGGGAGCAATTAAGGTACATGTAAGCAATTAGGGTGCATATGAGCAACCCGGGTGTTTAGGAGCAATCTGGGAACATAGGACCAAACTGGGTGCATGGAAGTAAATTAGGGTGCAACTCTAGGCATTGCACGCATTTTAGCTAATATCTCGTTTGCAAAGTTTCGTTTGGAGCAGTGGTGGCCCAGTGGTAACGGCCACGACTTACGAGTTGTAGGTCCTAGGTTCGAACCCTGACAGGCGCTTTACTTTGTGTAAATTAATTCATCGCCACTGCTCTCAAAAACGGTGAAGGAAAACATCGTGAGGAAACCGGCATGTCCTAGAACCAAAAATTCGAAGACATGTGACATCTACCAACCCGCACTGGGCCCGCGTGGTGGATTACGGCCCACTCCCTCTCATAGAGAGGAGGCTTGTGTCCCAGCAGTGGGAAAATTATAGGCTAATTATGCTATGCATGCTCGTTTGCAAATATGAAACCAGGCCGCGGGAATGCGTTGGATGCGTAGAAGCATAGATGAAATATGAAAGAAACAGCCGATAAAATATTATCGATTATGAGTTTGTAAAGCGATTTACAGCGATTGTTGTGCTACAGTTGCGCTGCAAAATATGTATAGAATGTGAATTTTGTTGCGACGATCGCACATAGATTTGATGCGGAAGGCCGAGAACCGGATATTATGGCAACGAGGGAGAGAGCTATCACCAGGGGGCTAAGTCTACTAATTTACAAACGTGTCAGTGGTCTCGCAATGATGAGTTTTTGACAGATATGTCATACAAAATCTGTCAAAAACTCATCATTGCGAGACCACTGACACGTTTGTAAATTAGTAGACTTGGCCCCCTGTAGTGGACTGCAATAGGCCGAGCCGATTAATCATCATTAGAAATCTTCTTTCTTCTCGGCATCATTATATATTTCAGACTGTTATAATGGAGATCAAGCCTCGGAACCGGTTTAACAAAACCGGTGAATACCTGTTTATTTCGGTTGTCTTCTAAACTTTTCTAAAGAACGCGAACGTTTAAAGAACTTTATTTTTACCTAAATTAACCGATTTATTGAACGAGCGGCATGTCGGTAAAAGCTTTACAACTTGTGACTACTTGTCAGGACGCCTCGCTGAATAAAAACTGAAGTATTAACCGGTTTTTATTGCTCTGAACGGGTAAATCTGTACCATTCCTAATACCGGTTTAAAAAAAAACGGTATTAGCGATCGAAACCGCATGTAAAGGTTTTTGCGTCAAGTACATCATACCGGTTTGAAAATTTAACCGGTATCCGAGCCTTGATGGAGAGCGCAATGGAATGGAGAAATAAAGAAAGGTGACTTGGTGATGACTTTTGTCGACAAAATTGTTAATTAAAAAATAAATTACTTTGCATTCGCGACATACCGTAATTGACGGCCCTGTGTTTTTCAATTTCTTGTACCTATTTTTTTCTTTCTAATAGCGCACTAGGCAAGCTGTGGGCTATTGTAACGTGTTGACAGCCTTGTGCGTTTAATGCATTTGGTTTTAAATGAAAAGCGAGAATTTCTTTTACAATTACTATTTGAGAAATTCGTAGTCATTTTAGGAATGCCACAGTTTTCAGAAAAAAAATTATACTCTGGTTGAGGTTTCAACAGGGATCCCTAATTTCGGAAAAGGCCTTCATTTACAAAGTTCCTAAATTACTTTTATTTTGATGATATTGAAAATCTCAAGATGGAATTTTGAAAACCCTTTTTTCCTATATCAAACGATAATAATCCTTACTTAATATTATAAATGCGAAATTAACTCTGTCTGTCTGTCGCGCTTTCACGCCAAAACTACTGAACCGATTTAAATGAAATTTGGTACACAGATAGTTTAGAGCCTGAGAAAGGACATAGGCTACTTTTTATCGACATACCACGCAGGCGAAGCCGCGGGCGGAAGCTTATCTATAATCGAAACCCTAGTTTTAAAACTCTACCTGTATAATGCTCAATATAGTAGTTTTTAATAAAAAAAGAAATTCTCGCTTCTACTCACATGAGATCAATATAAGTGCGCTACATATCAACAGGGGTATAGGCAGTAACCAGTTACATGATTTATATTCCATTGCATTGGTTCATAAATTAAAATTATTTCTACTAAATTAATAATAACATTTGGTTAAAATTATAAAAATAAAATTTTAAATTGCCAACAAATGTAAACTAATAACTCAAGGGGGATGCGCGGGTGGCCCGCGAAATTCAATTTTTCTTACGTTTTTTGCAATTTCCAGGTGAGTTGTATTGCTGATTCTAATGTTTATAATTCTGTAAATCCATATTTGTTACGAGCGCTAATAATATTTAGATCAACATACAACCTGATACTGACCTGCAAATTGCAAAAAACGTAAGAAAATTGGAATTTCGCGGGCTACCCTAGCGCATCAACCTTAAAATAAATATTTAACCCTCTTATTTATAACCCTTACATTCAGCACGCGTATTATGACCACAGTAGAAACGGGTTTTGTTGACGGAAGAATAGACAAAATGACAAATAAACAATCAGAATCTGTCATTTTGTCTATTCTTCCGTCGACAAAACTCATTTCTATGGCGGTCATGCTACGCGTGCTGATAGCTTCACGGTTTTACCCTTTAGGGGTAATTCAGTATGTTACACCCAACCTTCGAGCCTATTCTCCGGATTCCTGCCGTTCTTTGTAAAAATCTCACCGTGAAAGCTAAGGCACAGATGAATACAGATAGTTCACTCCGCAAAATAAAAAACGACTCTTGCTACGCCACAATATAGTGCAATTCAGAGGCCCTAGACAAAGTGACATTCTATCAGCGATAGCGATGATGGAAAAGGCAAAAATGTATAGGACTGACAGAAGCTATCGAAAAGCTTATGTCAATCCTGTTGAAAGTCGTTGTAGAAATACGAAACACTTTCGTAGCGATTGTCACTTGTCTAGGCCGTCAGGTCGCACAGCGCTAATTACCTACAGTTATATTATATTCACCTAGAATTTGCCACTCTTTCTATCGCGTAACTCTTATATCTCCTGACTCCGTTACGCTCTGAATTGGCCCGACAAGACGAGGCCGCCGCG
This sequence comes from Lithophane semibrunnea, assembly GCA_947363905.1. NCBI lineage: Eukaryota > Metazoa > Arthropoda > Insecta > Lepidoptera > Noctuidae > Lithophane > Lithophane semibrunnea. The sequence goes on from OX376216.1 coordinate 2,072,794, forward strand.
TAATTTTAGCTTCATACTTAAAATGCGGACTGCGCCTTCTGTACTATTCTCTGACTTAGGTTAAGTGAGCTCTCAGGCCCAGGCCCAGTGACATCAGCGATAGCGATGATGGAAAAGGCAAAAATGTTCTGTTGAAAGTCGTTGTAGAAATACGAAACGCTATCGAAGCGATTGTCACTTGTCTAGGCCCTCTGAATTGTTTTCGTAGTGAGATTTTTAAAGAATAGATCGGCTGGGGACTACTGAGAATTGCGCGACTTGCGAATCGAACCCGGTAACATCTCACTATGGCCACATTTGCGATCACAAAACGAACAAGCTGTTAATATTATTCAAGTTTATGAATAAGAGGATTCCTATACATTATGTTAAGGACCCCTTTAACCCGCAATAGAATAGACTCCATACACGGCAAAAAAAAATTGTACTTACTCAATTTTTTTTATTTTTATTCATTGTGAAATATTCACAAAAAAAAAATTGATACGTAAAAGAAACACTCTGTACACGCACACTTGTATTTCCACGTGGAAAGACTATTTTGACAAGTGTGCGTGTACAGTGTTTCTTTCCGTATCAATCTACACTAATATTATAAAGAGGAAAGATTTGTATTTTTGTGTGTATGTTTGTAATGAATAAACTCAAAAACTACTGCGCCGATTTCAAAAATTCTTTCACCATTATAAAGCTACATTCACCTTGAGTAACATAGGCTATAATTTATAAAGATTACACGCGGACGAAGCCGCTGGCGGCAGCTAGTTTAATATATTTTGTGTATATTTTACAACTTATAAAAAAAAACTTTTATTTTTTTGCATGTATAGACGCTATACTATTGCAGGTTAACGGGAACGCCCTTCGTTAGGTAACATACTGTATATAGATATCTATTACATTGGATAAGGAATTAAAAGCAAAATAACATTTGGTTAAACTTCATTGTATTCATAAAATCATACAGTCAATTAATTAATTGTTAAGCAAATTGACACATTTATTCAATTTTGCCGTGTCATAGTCATAGCCATTTCATACAGAAGATGATTGATTCGAATTAATCGTTTCGACGCAACCTACCATGGATTCAGTACATGATTCTGGCACCCCCTTATTTTTATTTTCTTTTGAGGTTGGGAAATCATCCGATGACTTCTCCCGCTTTGGGCGGAGCGGAAGTGCGTGTCAGACTTGTACTGACTAAAACCCACCTGTGTTCCTTCAGTTGCCTGTTGCCAAGGTCCCGGTATCCCTTGAAATCGTCTATCGGTTATTTAAAAAAAATCACCTCCAGAATCATGTACTGATCCATGGGTTGCGCGTCGGTTTCCCTTCCTGCCACCGTATATAGTTCGAACAAAACGACATATAATATATGAATTATATGACCCATTTAATATAGGTACAACGGTACAAAAATCATTTGGCGCGTGGGCAAAATCGGAACTAACGCCGCCATCTTGTTTTTTCAATACAATTTCTTTGTCAATTTCACAAATGTTTACCAACAACGCCCCCCTATCAATGTCATTCGGGCGCCAAAAGATCGTGTATGCCTATATTCAGCTTTGAACGGTATATGGCTGTTTTGATACACAGTAATTGAACATTAATTTATTCACAAATTATTATAACATAGCCATTTTTTCATGAACACAATACAATTTGTTTACCTAAATTATAATACAGGGTGTTAGGGTACACACCGTTATCCTTGCAACCAGTGGTTTGGTTTCATTTATAGAACGTAAAATCAATGCAAAATTACAACTCTTTTTTTCTTTTTTTTAATCTACATTTTACCACAAGAGACGCAAATTCGTTGCCCTAAGCGCTAGGGCAAAAAAATTGCGTCTCAACACGGGCGGGGGGTGCGGGATGTGACCTGACCGGCCGCGAGCGCGACCCCTCTCTCAGTCAGTCAGCTGTTTCGCTAGAGAGCACGGTGTCGGAAAGAAACTTTTTAAAATCTTTTAATGAAAATAACGTTTTTTTTTTGTTGTTTTTTTTTTGTCAACTACCCATGGTTTGAATGACAAGAGTGTTTACCCTTACAGCCTGTATATCATAATAATACAATTTTCATCAAAATATACAAATAAATATATTACAATTGATTTTTAGAAGCTGTAAAGACATTTCTTTTAATTCGTATGCCTGTTTGTACTTACACTAAGCGACATATACCTTATTACCACAAAACCGTGCCTATCATATGTTTAACCACACCTTTTAAACATGACATTTCTGTATGGACTTTGACATAAGACTGACATTAAACACGCGTTGAACAAGTGTCTAAGTTTTTGTGGTAAGGCCCATAATGTCTAAATATTATTATGCTGTTGGATTTTAGACTCCGTGCCTCGGAAAGCACGTCAAGTCGTTGGTCCCGGCGTTCATTCTTTGACAGTCGTTACGGGTCGTCAGAAGCCCGAAAATCTGACAACCAGTCTTACCAAGGGGAATCGTATGACCCAGGCAGTCGCTCCATGTAACATACTGGTTTTCAGCTGCATCCGGTTAGACTGGAAGCCGACCCCAACATATTTGGGAAAAGGCTAGGCAGATGACGATCAAGATTGATTATTAAGTGCGTGAGTAAGTTCACTTTTCTCCAAACTTTTGAGCTTCTAAAAATCTATTGAATATAATACTGATAAAATATCACCTAATTGCAATCACAAATCACACCTTATAATGTACTAATTTTGTATATAACAATATCAAATTAAATACTGCGATAAATAGACATAAAATAACGCTAAAGCCAATTATATTTTAATACTAGCTGAACAGACAGACGTTGTCCTGCATTTCAATAATTCATACAAAATGCATTAAGTTTAAGTTTTCCCGAATTTTGCAAACTTTAAATTTTTTTATTACTGTAGGAACCTGATTCGGTCTACTAAGAACTTTTTAAAACAAAAAGTTTGTCAAAGCCGTTCTGAATTGATGCACTTCCACTTTCTTACCTTTACATAGACACATTTCGTACAGATATCACACCGCCATTTTAAATAAAATCACTTTAAAACTTTTTTTTTACACAACTTTAGGCCAATCCTGATGTACGAGTAGGTAACGAGAAAGACGAATTGGTACAAATTGAATTGACATTTTATTATAGAAGATACAATTTATTATAGAGTCGGGCAAAAATTGATCGGTTTTTAACCAGCACGTGTAGCCTGACCACCATAGAAATGGGTTTTGTCGACGGAAGAATAGACAAAATGACAGATTCTCAACTATAATCTGTCAGTTTGTCTATTCTTCCGTCGACAAAACCTGTCATGCTACGCATACAGAATTATGATTGTGAATCTGTCATTTTCTCTATTCTTCCGTCGACATAACCCGTCATGCTACGCGTACAGATTTCAATTACAAATATGTGGGTTGTGTAATGCACCAAATCTCATATTTCCTATTAATCGCGTATGTTTTCCAATTTATATTCATTTGAAAAGTGACCATTTTTCTCTAAATATTTGAACCGTTTTTTTTTAACTCAATACATTTTTATACATTTATCTGGGCTGCAACATGTGAACATATTTATTACATGGAACTTACATAATTTCAGGCAACAATTGTAGCCCGCAACATCGCGCCATGTTGCGATATGTGAGCGATTTCTTGTAACTAAAAATTATTATAAATGTCGTGTTGAGCGTTTGTTGGGCAACATATAGGCAGTTATTAGTTGCCGAGTTTCTAAATGGCTTTAAGCCACAGATTATAAATCAATGGAGTTTTCACCGGCGCTCATACCTTTCAAGTATTTTAGAAAATTTTCACAAGCGAATTCAGATTAACTTCTAGTATGCTCTAGTAATTACAGAAACAATTAAAAAGCCATTATGTCTCGCGTAGATCGACGTTCTGGCATCAAATCACTTTTAGAGGTCCATTCGCTAGAGTGAGAAGTCCGCTCGCTAGCATCCACACTCATTCGTATTGAAAGTGCGTAACTTTTCTGTCTAGCGACTGACGCTTCTAAAGCCACAGTTCCCTATAACAGCGGTCGCCGCCACATAGCCTCCGCAATTTACCGAATGATGTCACTGAAACTTTATTAATGACAGTAAGTTGGTGTGTTACTTTAGAGAGCGTTTTGAACACCGAAAAGTCAAACCCTGCTGCCATTTTTTTCATGACGGCCGTTACTTTGGCCGTTATGTCTGCTGTCGTACGAAACCGTAGCATGTTACAGAAAGAAATAGAGATAAAGCGTGCGTGTAAGTGTCATTTCGTCCTAATTTGATAATCAATTTTATTGTAAAATCTCCATTTATTTATAACTCCGTGTCTTCAAACAATTAATTCATAATGGATACGTGTCTTAACAATAATTTTGTACCAAACTATTTTTTTTTTTGGTGACTATTAACCGAAATTCCTACTTCTAAGTCATTCTCTCTTCATTGCTATAGTTTTTTCAGAACGTCGTGAAAGCGGTACAAGCCTTGTTTAATACATTGTTGGGTAAAATCACATTGTTGCTTTAAAATTGATTTCGTTGTGAAAACGCAGCGTTTTTGAGACGATTTTTAACCGTTTTCTAAATAGATAAAATGCTAATTCAAGTTATTTATAGAAACTCATTTTGGCTCTCAAATGGAACTCAGATTGACATGAGAATCGCTGATTTCAAATATTGCTCTATGTCAAATACATAACTTACCTATGGCACAGTCGGTTAACAAAAACGCTACATTTCCACCACTTCAGCACTGCATTTAATAATATCATACAAATTACAAAACTCTCATCCAAACACAAACTTTACACAAAGCAAACACACTAACAACTAATAAACGCCGCGTTTACCTGCGTCGCAACTGCGTGGCAACTGCGTGGCAACTGCGGGGCGACAGCGTGGCAACTTTCAACACCGTCGGTCGTTATTGTTGCGATATGCGATTCTATGCTAGTACCTATAGTAGTTAGGTTTAAAAGGGCCTACTTTGTTTAAGCCTAAGTACTTCGCCTGTTCGTCGGTGAGTTCCGTTAGGTGGGCGTCAAACGTGGGTAGGTGAAGGCTTGCCACGTACTCGTCCATTTTCTTTGGTAATAGGTATACGTCAGCCTGAAACAGAAAAAAAAAAAAAAAAATGAACAAAACCCTGAGTTCCGTCGACATTAAAAAAAAAAATATCTCTATTGCGATTACATTTTGTTATCGAACATCATCTGCCTGCCTCTTCCCAACTGCGTTAGGGTCAGCTTCCAGTCTAACCGAATGCAGCTGAATACTAGTATTTCACTTGGAGCGACTGCCTGTCTGACATACAGAACCCAGTTACTGGGTAACACGATACCCCTTGAGTCTCGAGTTATCTAACTTGAAGGCAAGTATCAGAGAGTACCCTCATATGAAGACGATAAAAAAGCCAAGAGGAAGTTGTCAAAAAATATGTTGGCTTTACACACACTGTCATGTGAAACTAAATAAAAGCTTGTAATATGACATACAAGAGTGAACTTGTGACCTAATAAACACACAAACAATCACGAGAATAAATTACTATGGACAGTTCAACAATAATATCTGATAACATACAATAGACGTAGCTTAGTTAGTAACCTATTCCGCTTAACTATTCTTCAAGAGTCATAAAAAACCCTGTAAGAAATCGACACGTGTTTCACCTCTCACACGACGTGTTGCCACACCGAGCGCTGGACACAGAGTGAGTGAGATCTCTGCGTCGAGCGCTCGGTGTGGCAACACGTCGTGTTCTGGTTTGCAATTGATCAATCGTCATCCTGCGGATGCCTCGTTGAGAGGTGAAACACGTGTCGATTTCTTACAGGGTTTTTTATGCCTCTTGAAGAATAGTTAAGCGGAATAGGTTACTAAATATATCTTCGTCAATAGTATTTTATAATGAATTTCCGCAAAGTCACGCCTGAATCTATTAACTATCTGATTCCATGATTCATTCATCATATTTTTAAAGCCATATCTATCACATATTTATGCTGCTACTTGTGTATGCCAGAGATGATCACCATATATGTACTGTCTTCTTGAGAACAGATAATGAATGAATGAATCATAACATCAGATATTATTTCCGAATTGTCCATAGTAATATTACATCGCGCCTGTGTAGTACACATACATTTCTTCAATAATTTTAGTCCCATGTAATAGAGGGCGAGCCAATTGTCATTAAAGAAAAAAACAAAGGCCAAGTACGCACGAGCGATTTTTTAACGCGACAATTTTTTATCGCGCACTGGTTTTTCAACTCGCGCTGTTATGCCAAGCATTGAGAATCCAACAGAGTGCATCTCAGCGAGTAAAAAAGCCGGCCAAGTGCGAGTCGGACTCGCACACGAAGGGTTCCGTACCATTATCTATAAAAAACGCGTCACGTTTGTTGTATGGGAGCCCCCTTAAATATTAATTGTTTTCTGTTTTTTAGTATTTGTTGTTATAGCGGCAACAGAAATACATCATAGATGTAAATTTTAACTGTCTTACTATCAGGGTTGGTGAGATACAGCCTGGTGACAGACGGACGGACAGCGGAGTCTTAGTAATAGGGTCCCGTTTTACCCTTTGGGTACGGAACCCTGAAAACACACTGTTAGATGTTCAACTCTAGGCAATACGCGATAAAAAATCACCGCGTTATAAAATTGTCCGAGAGTACGAGGGCCAACAAGGTATCAATATACGTACAAACAAGAGAAGCAAAGTCGTGTTGTGACCTCTAAAACACTATAACAGTAAGGGCGTTTTAGTAGCATGTGGATTTGCTCGCATGCGGATTTGCCCGCATGCGGATGTGCCCGCATGCGTAGCGCCCGCACCCGCAACTAATTAAAACATGTCTTCTTCGACACGTACGTAAAAACACATCATCATCCGTCTAGCCTTCTCCCAACTTTGTTTAGGTAGGCTTTCAGGCTAACCAAATGCAGCTGAATACCAGTATTTTACATGGAGCGACTGATCTGAGGGCCCACCACTACCGCTTACAGCAGTATTATTTTAATCTTACTTCTTGGGGGAAAGAGATGGAGCTATACGTCCTGTAGAGCTTCATCTCTTTCCTACACTGAAGTAATATTAAAATAATACTGCTGCAAGCGGTGGTGGTAGGCTCCCTGAGCTCCCCAACCCAGTTACCTACTAAGGTATCATAATAAACTCATTATAATAGGTGTATTAAGAGTGCCCGCCCGCATGCGGACCAATCCTTTATGCGTGTAAATCCGCATGACTCTAAAAACGCCCAAAGTCGTAAACTCGAAACCTATAAAGACAGTTACAATAAACTAACATACAACAACATTTAGGACACCCATCTAGTTGTCATTCACTCGACTTACCTGTTGTTCCTTCACTTTTCCAGTCTCTTCCTGCAATACAAAATCATCTAAAGCAGATATATCTACATTCTACTATATTCTGCACATTCCTAAGGATCCTAGTTTTTACTCCTTACAATCTAAATAGGGAATTTCATATATGAACTCAGCCTTAAAAACTATCTCTCTACTAATTCCTCTAAATTCCCCTTTACTGCGCCTCATTCCTCCGCACTCCCTGTCATTCCCCCTCACTCCCGCTTATTCCCCCAAACTCAACCCCCATGCGTGTTTTTCCTTCACTCTTCCTGCAATATAAAATCATCTAAAGCAGATATCTACATTCTACTATATCTACACATTCCTAAGGATCGTACTTTTTACTCCTTACAATCTAAATAGGGAAACATTTTGATTAACACTTCGCTATATATCAACTCAGCCTTATAAACTATCCATCTACTATTTCCTCTAAATTCCCCTTTACTGCGCCTCATTCCTCCACACTCCCTGTCGTTCCCCCTCACTCCCGCTTATTCCCCGAAACTCAACCCCCATGCGTGTTATTCCTTCTCTCTTCCTGCAATACAAAATCATGTAAAGCAGATATCTACATTCTACTATAGTCTACAAATTCCTAATTTTTACTCCTTCCAATCTAAATAGGGCAACATTTTCATTAACACTTCGCTATATCGACTCAGCCTTATTAACTATCTCTATACAATTTCCTCTAAACTTCAATATACTGCGCCTCATTCCTCCACACTCCGTGTCTTTCCCCTACCTCCCGCTTATTCCCCCCATGCGTTTTATTTCTTCACTCATCCTGCAATAAAAAATCATCTAAAGGGGATATCTACATTCTACTATTGTCTACAAGTTCCTAAGGATCCTACTTTTGACTCCTTACAATCTAAATAGGGAAACATTTTCAGTAACAGTTCACTATTTAAACTCAGCCTTAAAAACTATCACCCCCCAATTTTCTCTAAATTCCCCCTACTGCGCCTCATTCCTCCACATTCTTGCTTATTCCTCCGCACTCCCGCTCATTCCTCAACACTCCTCATTACTTCACAATTCTTCACTTACCTGTTTGCTACCTGACACCCTATATTATTTTTAAAGGCCATACCATTGATGAACTCGTCCTCGCCCCCTCTCCTTGTAGCGGTGGTGAGACGCGATCTATAGCTTGGTTCCCCTACCAAAAGCCCGTCATTCCCCCCCCCTCCTGCTGTCTCCTCCTCACTCTCCCTGCCTCCCCCTGACTCCTCAGTCCCCGCGCCCCCTCACCTTGTACCGATGGTGCGGCGCGTTGTAGAGCTCGATGAGCGCGAGCGCCTGCGTGGCGGCGGTGACCGACACGACGAAGGAGGGCAGCGACGAGCAGCACAGGTTGGCCAGGCGGCCCTCCGCCAGCAACACGATGCGCTTGCCGTGCGGCCAGATGATGTGGTCCACCTGCGGAAGGTACATGAACGTTTTAGTAGCACATACAGACATACATAAACTTACCGGGACCTTGGTTACCGGGACCTTGGAATACCGGGACCTTGGCAATAGGCAACTGAAGGAACACGGGTGGGTTTTAGTCAGTAAAAGTCTGACACACCCTCCCGCTCCGCCCAGAGCGGGAGAAGTCATTTGAAGACTTCCCAACCTTACCAGACATTTTATAAACTCACGCCCCCGTCTCTTGAGGATAGGCAGAAACATTTACATACTCTTTTTGCCTTATCCACGTTCATACATCTGGTCACGCACGCGGGTTGCAAATGATAAATGATTTTATTTCTGTAAGTAGGTTTGTACAAACACTTTTACACGTCAATCACATTTTTAAAACTAGATGAGGTCGGCGTTTCCTATCTGACTACTCTGAGAAGGGCCTAAACAAACTCACAGTCTCTTTTAAAGTCCAAACATAATCTTGGTCAGATTATGTGAAGACCATGTAGATTGGTGTCTGAAATGGTCTTTTGAGGAAAGCACCACACAGATTGAGTGGACCTGTCCAGTCAGTGCACGCATTTACTACGCATCTGAACTTTCTGAAGAACATCACCTATAATTACACTAAATTTTCTCCCGACGTTTCCACTCACATCTACCATATAACCTTGTAAAACTCATATAATTTTAAATTATTATATTACCCGACTCCTGAGAGAGTCTCTCCCACAATAGATCGGGCGTGCGCAGAGCGTGCACGATTCTCTCACTGTGTCACAAGTTGCACATGACACAGCCACTCTTTATACTAAATTATTATTATATTACCTGACTCCTCACTCTCTCCCACAATAGGTCGGGCGTGCGCAGAGCGTGCACGATTCTCTCACTGTGTCACAAGTTGCACATGACACAGCCACTCTTTATACTAAATTATTATTATATTACCTGACTCCTCACTCTCTCCCACAATAGGTCGGGCGTGCGCAGAGCGTGCTCGACTCTCTCACTGTGTCACATGTAGCACATGACACAGCCACTCTTTATACTAAATTATTATTATATTACCTGACTCCTCACTCTCTCCCACAATAGGTCGGGCGTGCGCAGAGCGTGCTCGACTCTCTCACTGTGTCACATGTAGCACATGACACAGCCACTCTTTATACTAAATTATTATTATATTACCTGACTCCTCACTCTCTCCCACAATAGGTCGGGCGTGCGCAGAGCGTGCACGACTCTCTCACTGTGTCACATGTAGCACATGACACAGCCACTCTTTATACTAAATTATTATTATATTACCTGACTCCTCACTCTCTCCCACAATAGGTCGGGCGTGCGCAGAGCGTGCACGACTCTCTCACTGTGTCACATGTAGCACATGACACAGCCACTCTTTATACTAAATTATTATTATATTACCTGACTCCTCACTCTCTCCCACAATAGGTCGGGCGTGCGCAGAGCGTGCTCGACTCTCTCACTGTGTCACATGTTGCACACGTCACAGCCACTCTTTACACTAAATTATTATTATATTACCTGACTCCTCACTCTCTCCCACAATAGGTCGGGCGTGCGCAGAGCGTGCACGACTCTCTCACTGTGTCACATGTAGCACATGACACAGCCACTCTTTACACTAAATTATTATTATATTACCTGACTCCTCACTCTCTCCCACAATAGGTCGGGCGTGCGCAGAGCGTGCACGACTCTCTCACTGTGTCACATGTAGCACATGACACAGCCACTCTTTACACTAAATTATTATTATATTACCTGACTCCTCACTCTCTCCCACAATAGGTCGAGCGTGCGCAGAGCGTGCACGCCCGACCACTGTGTCACATGTTGCACACGTCACAGCCACTCTTTACACTACATAATTATTATATTACCTGATTCCTCACTCTCTCCCACAATAGGTCGGGCGTGCGCAGAGCGTGCTCGACTCTCTCACTGTGTCACATGTAGCACATGACACAGCCACTCTTTACACTAAATTATTATTATATTACCTGACTCCTCACTCTCTCCCACAATAGACACCATGTGTCAGCCACTCTTTACACTACAATATTATTATATTACCTGACTCCTCACTCTCTCCCACAATAGGTCGGGCGTGCGCAGAGCGTGCACGTCTATCTCAGTGTTGCTGTGTCCCATGTTGCACACGACGCAGCCATTCTTCATTCGTTCCATGTGTTCGCGTGTGACTACACCTTTGTTGCCTGTTGCTGTTATCACGATGTCTACTTGGCGTATCACCTGAAAAATAAGGAATAATATAGTTTAGCATAATCATATTTTTTTCATATATCTGTAAACCCCATTCTTTGATCAGTAAATTAGTTATCAAATCATTCAAATGCCAGCACAGCTGTTCACAATATTGCGGGGAAAGTCCGAAAGGGATACCGGGGCCCTTGACAACAGGCAACTGAAGGAACACGGGTGGGTTTTAGTCAGTAAAAGTCTGACACGCCCTCCCGCTCCGCCCAAAGCGGGAGAAGCCATTTGAAGATTTCGCACCCTCCAAAAAAAAAAGCTGTCCACAATAGTTCAATTCACCATTCGATTCGACTGTTATGGTTCGTTTAATGGGAAAGCTACAAAATGGTAGAAATTGTTTAAGAAGTAAGCAAGTTATCTATACATCTAAAAATATTATAAATTAAAGTAACTCGTGCAGTTACTCTCGGAAAGCACCATTTGGTGAAGTGGAACTGATGATGAAGACCACAGATGGCCACCGGAACTACTCAATAATAAGTATTTCACGGGTTGCGATTCGATTACTTTAATATGGTTGTCAAGCAATTTATGCTTGTCACAGTGCATATGGTGTAGTGAAGCTGATAGTGAAGTACCAGGAGAACTCCTCAACGATTAAAGTTTGTTTGACGATTACATTAAAATAATAATATAATGTATTCTCACCTCATTTAATTTGACAACTCTGAAGCCATCCATGGCAGCTTGCAACGCGCATATAGGGTCGATTTCAGTCACGTACACCTGAAATAATAGTTATTTATGCAACTGTTATATATAATTAGGTATTAAAACACTCATGTGATAAACCAACATTTGTGTTTTAATACCTAATAGGGAATATGCATGATATTTTTTTATATTTTTATTCGATAGTTTACATCGTCAAATAATAGTTTAAAAAAAATCGACGGCAAAAAACCAATTAAAAGTAGTTAAAAAAAAATTAAAAATATCCAACCGATCCGGGCTATTTAAACGCCCTCCATTTGGCGCGCTTGGTGTGGTGACGTCACAGACCGTGAAAACAAGCAAGCAACTGTCAAGTCAACGTCAAACACTCCTTTTTGTAGGACCGTTTGACATTGACTTGACACTTGTTGATTGACTTGACATTGACATTTTGATTGTTATCCCGGATTGTTACGTCACATCCGCTCTTAGCTTTTCAAATATTTAATAAAATTTATTTTTGAGCGAGAAATTCATTTTTAAAAAGTCCCAAAAAACTGTGGGTAATTCACCCACAGTTTTTTGGGACTTTAAAAAAATTAATTTCTCGCTCAAAAATAAATTTTATTCAAAAATATTGATGGAGGCATAATTCTGAAGTAATATGGTTTATAAAAAAAAATATTTGACCCATATTTGAATCACATGCATATTCCCTATTATTTAGAGTTGCATACAAGACTTTATCTACACCCATGCTATAAATCCTCTCTGAAAGTTTCTGAAACAGTTAGCTTATTGCCAACATTAAAACAACTAGTGTCATAGTAACCACTATACCATCCAAACGGGTGTTATAATGTTGTACTGAATTTCATAATGCAACTCATTTCAAAAAAAGAACATTGTCATTCACGAGCGTTTCACTTAGTACGCATTTAAATTCGATTTTCTTTTTTTAAATTTGGTCAAGAGAGAGATAACCTGATGTCCCGATGTCAGATAACCTGAGCCCGTGTCCCAGCAGTGGGAACATTAAAACTGATTATGAATATGGAGATGAGCTATGAATTTAACGAAAATTTACATTTTAGATAACTTGTGAATGACACTACCAAACTACGACACGATGTACTAAGCACGACACTTGTAAAGTTGTAAGACGGAATAGCGAGTCGCCGGACACTCAGGATTTCCTATGATTTTCTAGAAGAGAATAGAATATGTATAATATAATAGTCTGTGCTGAATAAATGTATTTTCTTTCTTTCTTTCAATATATTTATTTGCATTTAAACACGGTACAATAATGGTCTTAATATTATGGTTATGATCTACGTGTCTCGCCATGGACTGGCATACAATAATTTTAAAGAAACCAAGTTCCTTAGAATTATGCAACTAGCATCATTGCACACTCATTACACTTACTAGTAACAAAATAATTGTAATTCTAAAATGTTTAACTTACAAATAATAATTGTTTGATAAACAAAATCACATAAAAAAGTGTAAAAATATAAATACTTGTGAACTAAATAATGACACTTGGCTTGTAAGTTTTGATAATCAGGGCACTAGTCTAAACCACTTGACGATACTTTTTCAGTGATATAATTATACTCACAACAGAGCCCAGCGCTTTCAGCGCTTGGCAGCATCCCTTCCCGACCTCTCCGTAGCCGCAGACAACAGATTGCTTCCCGCCGAACATCAGGTCTGTACTGCGCTTTAAGGCGTCGATTATGCTTTCTCTGTAATCAAAATTATGTATTTATAAATTGCATGGAAGATTTACAGATAAATAAAATCTTAAGAAATTGTTTTGTCTCAATAGGGAATATGGATGTGATTCAAATAAGGGTCAAGTATTTTTTTTTGTTATAAACTATATTACTTAAAAATTATGCCTCCATTAATATTTTTGAATAAAATTTCTTTTTGAGAGAGAAATTAATTTTTAAAAAGTCCTATAAAACTGTGGGTAATTCAAATACTTGAAAAGCTAAGAGCGGATGTGACGTAACAATTCAGGACAACAAACAAAATGTCCATGGACATTTTGTTTGTTGAATGACACGTGACGACAATGTCAAGACAATCAACAAGTGTCAAGTCAAATGTCAAACACTTCTACAAAAAGGAGTGTTTGACATTGTACACTTGCTTGTTTGTTTTCATGAATTGTGACGGCACCACACCAAGCGCGCTAAATGGAGGGCGTTTAAATAGCCCGGATCGGGTGGATATTTTTAACATTTTTTTTAAGTACTTTTAATTGCTTTTTTGCCGTCGAATATTTTTAAACTATTATTTGACGATGTAAACTATCGAATAAAAAAATTAAAAAAATACATGCATATTCCCTATTACAGATCGTACAGATCGTAACGACCTGCAAAAGATCTACGAATGACAGCCGGGACCGACGACTTCCAAGTCCATCTAGTGTTACCAAGAGGTAACGTATTACCTAGTTACTGGGTTGTGGAGGGCAGATAGGCAGTCGCTACATGTAAAATACTGGTTTTTAGCTGCATCCGGTTAGACTGGAAGCCGACCCCAACATATTTGGGAAAAGGATCGGCAGATTGATTTTTGAGCCCTAGAAAAAAAAAATGATTTGATTTGATTTGAACTCACCGACACGAGTATAGGTTGTCGAACTTGGTTTTGGTGACGCTATCGTTCACGTTCATGGCTGGCACGCACAGCTTGCCGGCTTTAGACAGTTGATACAGGCGGTGTACACCTGTCACGCTTTCTTCGACTATTCCTGTAAGAAGAGAGAAATGAAATGAAATTGTTTATTCTGTAAATAGGATTTTGGAATCACTTACACGTCATATTAAATAAAAACTTTATACAAAAAAAAAACAACCGACTTCAAAAAACAAACACAAAAAAAGTGAAAAATAACTTTAATTTCGGAAGTCGGTGTCTGCTTTTCAATTTTCGTTTTTTGCCACCGACTTCCGAAATTAAAGTTATTTTTCACTTTTTTTGTGTCTGTTTTTTTTTTATTTGTAAAAAGTTTTTTCATTTCACTTTTTAGTTGTGGTACCTACCTCACACAAATTCGTATACCGTTATTGCTATGTAAATAACAGTGACGGAATGAAATAATTATATCGTCTACATAGCAAAGTGAGAAAAATACGTAATTATTGAAGCTAACTCAAAAACTACGCAAGCAAAATTAATAAAATTTATATGGGACCACCTCGGATGCATGACCTACCAAACAAAAAAGAAATCATCAAAATCGATTCATAATTGGCGGAGTAACCGCGTAACATACATAAAAAAGAAATTTAAAAAAAACATACAGACGAATTGAGAACCTCCTCCTTTTTGAAGAAGTCGGTTAAAAATATTAAAAACTAGTTGGATGACGTCGGCGAGGGAGATAGTTAAACATAAGATATGGTTGTTAATGCCAGGGTTTTCTTAGAAAGCGTGATGTCATATACAGGGTGTTAGTGTAAACACCGTTAGCCTTGAAACCAGTGGTTTGGTTTCATTTATAGAACGTAAAATCAATGGAAAAATACAACATTTTTTTTTTAAAGAATGTCTACATTTTTCCACAAGAATATTTCACCCTACACGCAAGGGCAACGACCGGCCGCGGCCGGCGGTTGGCGGGGGCGGGCGGGGCGCGCGGGACGTTACATGACCGGCCGTCAGCTGTTTCGCAGTCTCTCGAACGCGTATCCATGAGTATCGGGACTGTGACGGATATTTACTTTTTAAAATCTTTTAATGAAAATAAGGTTTTTTTTTTGTTGTTACTGGGTCATTTATTTTTATATTTAAGTCAACTACCCATGGTTTGAGTGACAACGGTGTTTACCCTTGCATACTGTATAATGCCGTAAAATTTCGGCAGTTAAATTTACAGAGCCTCTATTGACCCTGTAATTTGAAACACCAACCATCATTTTGTGGCGGCATATGACGGTACGCGCACCGGTTTCTTAGGAACCACCTGATGGTTTAGTAAACCGTCAATAGAACCAGAGTAGACCTTCAGCAGACCATCGGTCAGTCATCAGTAGACCACCAGTAGACTATCAATAGACCACCATGTCTACTGACTAGACCAACCTTTAATATTTTTGAAGGCAGCAGCATGTTTCTTCAGCATGAGATGCGTGGCATCCCCTCCATAAACGAGGATCATGTTAGGAGTGCAGGTTGCAGTTGGAGTACAGCATCGATCGATGCACCACCCGATAGGTTGGCTAACATCAGTAGACTAGTAGAACTTCAATAGGTAGACCATCAGTAGACCACGAGTAGAATATCAGGTGACAACCAATAGACTATCTTGGTCTAATAGGTTAGTAGACCATCAGAAGACCGTGAATAGACCAAGAGTAGAACTTCAGCAGAACATCGGTAAGCCTTCAGTAGACCATGAGTAGACCATGGGTAGACCATGAGTAGACCACTAGTAGACCACCAGTAGACTATCAATAGACCACTAGTTGACCATGAGTAGACCAACCTTTAATATGTTTGAAGGCAGCAGCATGTTTCTTCAGCATGAGATGCGTGGCATCCCCTCCATCATCGAGGATCATGTTCGGAGTCCAGGTGGCCGTCGGAGTACAGCATTGATCGATGCACCACCAGAATGCTTCCTCGCTTTCACCGCGCCAGGCGAAGATCGCGTATCCTGAAGCAGCAAAAAGGTGATTATATTAGATTAAACTGATTCATGAACATGGAATCTCATTGCTATTGAAGGGTGGGGCAATTTCGCCGTTATTTAATTCGAATCGATGAAATAAAACCTGGTTATTTGTTGACTGGTTAAAATACTACCGGGAAAATTAATATCTAACCGCTGTTTGAGCATTTATGTGCGTCATTACATCATCAGCCTACAGCAGTCCACAGCTGGACATAGGCCTCTCCAATTGCACGCCATCCAGCTCACTTCTCGGCAACTCTCATCCAGCTGCTACCAGTCACTCGCAAAGATCGTCGCTCCACCTAGCTTGAGGGCGTCCTACCTTACGTTTGCCAATTCGCGGTCTCCACTCAAGAACACGTCCCCCCACACCCCAACGGTCATCAGTTATACGGCTAATATGGCCGGCCCATTGCCCCTTCAGCTTATTCTGCGAGCTATTTCGACAACTATGGTGGCTGTGCAGCCTACAATCTGGGAATATCTTATGATACTTAAGTTTCTAACCAGTGTGTGTTGCCAGTGATGACCTCTGGCACTGACACGTGGTCGCTCACAATGGGCCTCATTAGAAGGCTGAAAGTCACTCAAAGAGCAATGGAGAGGGCTATGTTCGGAGTTCCCTGCGTGATCGAATCAGAAATGAAGAGATCCGTAGGAGAACCAAGGTAACCGGCATAGCCCGAAGTATTGCCAAACTTAAGTGGCAATGGGCAGGGCACATTGCTCGCGGAACAGATGGCCGATGGGGCCGAAAGGTTCTGCAGTAGCGACCGCGTACCAGAAGACGTAGCGTTGGAAGGCCCCCCACAAGGTGGACCGATGACCAGGGGGCCACGTCTGCTAATTTACAAACGTGTCAGTGGTCTCGCAATGATGAGTTTTTGACAGATTTTGTATTGCTTATCTGTCAAAATCTGATCATTGTGAGACCACTGATACGTTTGTAAATTAGTAGACTTGACCCCTGGTGAAGGCCGCGGGAATGCGCTGGATGCTAGAAGCACAGAACCGGCCGAAGTGGCGGTGCTTGGGGGAGGCCCATGTCCAGCAGTAGACGTCTTTCGGCTGAAATGATGGTGATGATGACTTACCAGCATGTGCTAAAGCAGCGGCGACTTCATTCTGCGTGCTGTATATATTGCAGGCGGCCCAGCGGACGGTGGCGCCGAGAGCGGCGAGCGTCTCGATCAGGACCGCTGTCTGAGCGTTTATGTGTGTGCAGCCTACGATCTGCGTAAGAAACGTTGTGAAGATTAGCACACATTGTGGATGTATTGGGTCCCCACCTATGAAATTGGCGTATTTTTACCCGACTACGGCGAAGAAAAAAGGAGGGTTATGATTTTGACCGGTATGTATGTATGTATGTATGTTCATCTGTTCCCTCCTATCTTCCAAACCACTTATCACAATTTGACAAATGAGGTATCGTTAGAAGCGTCGTGATTGTCCGCTGGTTATAGGCTATGTGAAGTCACATTAAATTAAAAATGGCGCCCTCTAGAGGACATAAAGTGAGGAACTTAAAAAAAAAATGGTTTAATCGTACCATGTTGGGTGTCAAATGAAAGGGCTTAATAAGCACATTTCAAAAATATATAATATTATAACCACAAAAGAATTTAAAAAAAAATCAAGTAATAAAAACTAAAACCCAACTACGACTTAAAAGGTATAAACAAGACACCACAGACAGACAAATTAAAAATCCGGAGTCACACGTAATCTGTTCGTAGCCTATAACCAGCGGACAATCACGACGCTTCTAACGATACCTCATTTGTCAAATTGTGATAAGTGGTTTGGAAGATAGGAGGGAACAGATGAACATACATACATACATTGTTTGTATTGTGTTATGCTAATACATAATTAGTAACTTTGTTAATTGTAATTGATGATTGATTTTACTAAAGACCACGCTACCGCATTAGGATTATTGCCTGTAATGCTAGTTGTGTTTGTGATAAATAAATAAATAATAAATAACATACATACATACATACATATATACATAGATACATACCGGTCAAAATCATAACCCTCCTTTTTTCTTCGCCGTAGTCGGGTAAAAAGAAAGATCCACATAGTCTTCACATTCACAATAATTAAAATAATATGTATAGTAAATAATCATGTCATTTCTTATGTATAAACAACTAGCTGCGCCCCGCGGTTTCACCCGCGTAAGTCTCGATTCCGTGGGAATGTCGGGATAAAAAGTATTCTATGTCCTTAGTATTCCAGGTCATGGTCTACCCCTGTGCCAAATTTCATTCATATCCGTTAAGCAGTTTTAGCTTGAAAGTGTAACAAACAAACAAAGTCACTTTCGCATTTATAATACTAGCTTCCACCCGCGGCTATTCGACCGCGTGGTATGTCGATAAAAAGTAGCCTATGTCCTTCCCCGGGATGCCATTTATCTCCTTGCCAAATTTCATCGAAATCCGTTCAGTGGTTTAGGCGTGAAAAGGTAACATACAGACAGACAGACAGAGTTACTTTCGAATTTATAATATTATTATGGATGTATACATAATATATTACTAGCTTTCACCCGCGGCTTCCTATGTCCTTCCCCAGGATGCCATCTATCTCCTTGCCAAATTTTGCCGAAATCTGTTCAGTGGTTTAGGCGTGTAACGGTAACATACAGATAGACAGAGTTACTTTCGAATTTATAATATTAGTATGGATGTCATTCAATTAAACTACATAATAGGTATTTCTAGCACCGCCGTATTTAACTCAAAAGCATTGCATTCATGTAAACGTTAACCTGTCTAGTTTGAACCTTGTGAAAACCGGTTAATGAGGTCAGTTCTAACTTATACTGCAGATAAACTCAATGTGGAGGTTATGTAAACAAATCGACCATGCTTTGTAACTGTCCCGTTGGCCTCTCAATCGCGACTGCAGAGCATCGGGCCCTGGGTTCGATCACCAAGTATTATTCCTGTCAGAGTTGCGAGAAAGCCCGAAAGGGATATCGGGACCTTGGCAACAGGCAACTGATGGAACACGGGTGGGTTTTATTCAGTAAAAGTCTGACACGCCCTTCCGCTCCGCCCAGAGTGGGAGAAGTCATTGGATGATTTAAAAAAAAGGCAAGGTATTATTAGGTTTTTTTCATTAGGAATTTCTCAGTAACAGAGTTTGGAAGTAGGCGGTGTGATAGGTACGTAAAACGTGTTAGGTTTAAGTCCAATGTAAAAGGGGGCCCTCAATCAATCTGCCTAACCTTTTTCCAACTACGTTGGGGTCGGCTTCCAGTATAACCGGATGCAGCTGAATACCAGTATTTCAAATGGATCGACTGCCTATCTGACCTCCATAACCCAGCAACTGGAACACTTCCACACTATAGGCATAACGGACAGTCCTCTGTGCAGAGCGTGCATGGAGGCTGAGGAAACCGTCGCGCACATGCTCTTTGAATGCACGGGCGTCGCCCAGATTAGAACTGTAACCCTCGGGTCACCCAGATCTTACACGGAGGTTCTAAAAAAACCAGGAGACATAGTGAACTTCTGGAGGGAGGTGGGCCCAACGGCCGCCATGGCCCACGCACAATGGTCCACCTTAAGGACTAAGTGCGGAAACCAAACCCGTAACATAGAACATAGAACCCAGCAACTGGGTAATACGATACCCCTTTGGTAAGACTGGTTTCCAGATTTTCGGGCCTCTGACGACCCGTAACTACTGTCAAAGATCCACGAATGACACCCGGGACCAACGGCTTAACGTGCTTTCCGAGGCACGGAGGAGTCTCGGCATGTAAAGATGGTCCACCACGGACCTGCCCCAGCAAGCGTAGCTTAACCTCATGGATCGACCCGTGCGGCGGTTATTATTTCGCCATCAGCTCCTCTAGCGCCAATAGGGGGCGACCCTATTGCTTTAAAATACTCTTAGAACTAATTTCATATGAAATCTAAGTATGCATTTTGAATCAACAACGCACATAACAATACCACAGTCAACTTTAGACCAACATAAACATCAGCTGATTGGCCAATCAATCAAACAACTCAAGTCGTTTACTCAATCAATCAATCTGTCCATCTTTCAATCTGATGTCTGAAACTATGTCAGACTCTTGGGTAACCGACGATTATGTAGAAAAATGAAATAAAAATGTTGTGGGGTATAATTTTTACTCATAACTATAAGAAACTAGCTGCGCCCGGCGGTTTCACCCGCGTAAGTCTCGTTCCCGTGGGAATAGCGGGATAAAAGGTATCCTATGTTCTATTCCAGGTCATGGTCTACCAATGTGCCAAATCTATGTGGTTCTTTCCTCAAAAGACCATTTGAGACGCTTATCTACATGGTCCTCATTTGGCCTGACCAAGATTATGTCTGGACCTTAAAAGAGACTACGTCCTCTGAGTTTGTTTCGGCCTTTCTTCTCAGAGTAGTCAGATAGGAAACACCGACCTCATCTAGCTTATTTTTAATATTACGTGTAAAAGTGATTCCGATATCCTATTTACAGAATAAACAATTTCATTTCATTTGCCAGGCAAATATACCTGACGATGATATACGAATAAGCCCGGGGGTCCCCCTATTTTTCCTTACCTTGGCATCTTTCAGTGGCTTATCATCCTTAGCCCTCGCTCTAAGGGCCATTATGCCAGGCATCTCCTGCTCAGCAATTTCAATCTCCCGTCTCCCGAAGGCATGCTGTTCGACGTTCCTGACGCAGTAGGCTGGGTTTGGAGTACCAGCTGCGATGGCCTTTTCATGGGGCTGGACGCCTTCGTCTTCGTCTGATGATGACCCTGGAACAATAGAGGCAGAGGTTTAGATTCTGAGTTTGTTTTGGGCATTTCTTTTCAGGGATCCGTCAGCTAGGAAATGCCGGCGTCACCGAGTTTTAAATATTGACGTGTAAAAGTGTCTTAAAAGATACTTACAGTCATCAATTCATTAGAGGAATGTGAAAGTGTCGAGGGTTGGCAAAATGGCGGACTTCGAATTTAAGACGTAATGTTTTCGTAAAGCCGTTTGTCCACCGCACCGTCAACGGGACGTCAACGAGGACGAGATGACGACGCTGACGTACATTTACTGTCCCGTTCACGGTACGGTGGACACAGTGGAACAATGTTCGAGTTAGAGACACATTGGTGGATATTTAGACAAATCAATTTGTCCATCTATCAAATTCTAATGCGTTGAGCAGACATGTAGAAAGATATGAGGGTCTCTTTAGCATCCATGATGTTTAAAAAGCACAAATGGTACAATCCATCTATTACCCGATTTTTATAACTGTGCGCCTGTCATTGTCAAAATATTACAGTGTATGTGGTTTAATTAACTACAATAAGCACTTAACGAATAATAATAACATAAGAAACGAGCTGGGTACACCGTAATAAGATGCGTCGGGACCCTGAGGAGGTAATCGTGTAGGTGTATTCAATACCAACAAGCGCACAGTTATAAATATCGAGTTATACGCCGGTAGCACACCTCCGCCGCCAAGGAGAGGTTTAAACCAGATTCACGTGAAAAAAGCCACAGCTCCCCCAACGGATGCTATTAGTTTTGATTGAGTGAATTATTCGTTTGAACACTTACAAATATCACTTGCGGACACGATAGAATATCTCTTCTTTGACGACACCTTTGATTTCTTCAATTCATTTATGATTTCCATTTTTATTTACACTATTCACTTTACTGTTAACACTTATGTTCAACTAGCTTCTAAGGCCCTAGACAAAGTGACATTCTATCAGCGATAACGATGATGGAAAAGGCAAAAATGTATAGGACTGGCATAAGCTATCGAAAAGCTTATGTCAATCTTGTTGAAAGTCGTTGTAGAAATACGAAACGCTTTCGAAGCGATTGTCACTTGTCTAGGCCCTCTGGCTCGCGTAGAAGTCGTTACATATACAATTTACTAAAAATAACAGCTACATTTTTTTTATAAATCTACTTTGGCTATCGACCCACCGAGCCTACTTCGTTTTCGCGTAACGTTCTTGGTGACTATTTTTTCTTTTTGCTCGGCTCCTAAGGGTCGTAGCGAGATGTTAAATAACCTTAACCTTCCTCAAGAATTAGGCTATCAAATGCAACAAGAATTTTCGCGTTCAAACAAAAAAAACCAAACTCTTCAGCTTTATTGTAATCTTATAATATTCCAGGGTTGCGGGGACAGTCCGAAAGGTATACCGGGACCTTAGCAACAAGCAACTGAAGGAACACGGGTGGGTTTTAGTCAGTAAAAGTCTGACACGCCCTTCTGCTCCGCCCAGAGCGGGAGAAGTCATTTGATGATTTCCGAACCTAAAAAAATTTTTTTTTTTCCAATATTATAAATTAAAGTCGCTTTTCGTTGTCTGTATGTCCGCATTGTTCTTCTAAACCACGAAATATATTTTGATGAGGTTTTCACCATCGTTTAGAGAATTTATTCCGGAAGGTTTATGTGTATAATACGTTAATATTGTATACCTATAATATATATATAAAAGTTACATATAACTAAGAAATCTCGATGATTTGTCAAGTTGTAAAAACCGTGCGACAGAGGTGCGGGTCGCTAGTTAATTAATGTAAGACAGTCAATTGCCTGCGATAAGGTTGTGTTGATTGATCAAGTAATTCTGTATGCAGTTTGCTGGTCTAAACAGGTGTGATTGAATATTAGATAACTTGTTTTACTCCTTCAACGTGTAATCGAGGTTCGGATGACTACCTATTTGTTTAGTTATTACTTTTTATATGATATAGTCACTTTTTAAAACAATTCCCAGTAAATTGAAACTTCACTAAGGTTGAAACTATCGAACTGTCACATAGAAAAATAGACCTTGTCGTTCTATGACGTGCAAGTGACATTCAACCGTAGGGCGTTTGTCCACCGCAGCCGTCACACGGTCGTCAACGAGAAACGAGATTATTCGAATTGAACATGACGTCCCAGTGACGGCGTTCATTTGTCCACCGCGACCAAACTCGATGGTTCAGTATGTTATGAATGTATGATAGACAAAACAAAAACTTCGTAAATGTTATGTTATGTATCAGTACTTCGGCGCCGTCATCTCTTTCTCGGTGACGTCCGGGTGACGGCTGCGGTGGACACACGCACTTAGCAATAAAGCAATTTCGAGAGCGACTACTCCGTTCGGCTGTTATTACTTAGCCACGAGCTCCTCCCCTGGTTAATGATACTAGTCCTAATATATGTTTACGATATAATGTATATCTACCACTGCCATGCATGACGCGTGGTCTTAACATGGTTCCTATGGGGTCATTATTAGACCCCATAAGAAATATGTAATAACATCCGCACGGGTCGATCCATCGATGATTACGCTATCGGCTAATGGGTGACCATCTTTACATACCGAGACTCCTCCGTGCCTCGGAAAGCACGTTAAGCCGTTGGTCCCGACTGTCATTTGTAGATCTCAGTCGTTACGGGTCGTCAGAAGCCCGAAAGTCGGACAGCCAGTCTTACCAAGGGGTATCGTATTACCCAGTTACTGGGTTGTGCAGGTCAGATAAGCAGTCGCTCCATGTAAAATACTGGTATTCAGCTGCATCCGGTTAGACTGGAAGCCGGTCCCAACATAGTTGGGAAAAGGCTAGGCAGATGATAAGAAATACGTTAAGTACATAAATAAGGCATAAGTATTATTGATTTGCAGTTCACTTACATACCTAAGGCTATTCTTGGCCGACATTATGCCCTTGAAGAAAAGTATGTGTTTGATCGCAACCAAGTTAGCGTCATGGATACAAGTTGTGACGTAAAGTCTGTAGACGTCGCTTTTCTATAAATTATGGCGTTTTCATATACATCATTACCCTGCCTTTATACAACACTATTTTTTGGTTTTGCTAAACCCGAAAAGGGGTCATTGTACTCATCATTTTGAACAACTTTTTCTATGGGACCAAACTTGAAATCGCGAAAAAAAATCAGCTGTTCCATACATTTGTGTTCACTTAAATCGACAAAATGTATGGAACAGCAGAAAAAATAATGTTGTATTTATTCTGCTTGTCATTGTCCCGCTTCAGGCCAATGGTCTCTTCTCATTCAGAGAAGGCACGAGCATTAATCACCACGCTTGCTAAATCTACCACCCTTGCTAGAACTGATTGACTTTCTACTACCCTTGCTACAACTGATTGACTTTCTACCACCCTTGCTAGAACTGATTGATTTTCTACCACTCTTGCTAGAACTGATTGACTGTCTACCAACCTAGCTAGAACTGATTGACTTTCTACTACTCTTGCTAGAACTTATTGACTTTCTACCACTCTTGCTAAAACTTATTGACTTTCTACCAACCTTGCTAGAACTGATTGACTTTCTACTACTCTTGCTAGAACTTATTGACTTTCTACCACACTTGCTAGAACTGATTGATTGACTGACTACCTTTTGGAATTGGGCAACTAGTGCCCCTTCCAAAAGGTAGTTTTCGTATGGAGAAGAATGGGCAAGAAACTCCACCGTTACTCTTGTAAAACAATTTTAAAAGAGTAACGGTGGAGTTTCTTGCCCATATATAAAAAGTATAATAGATATATAAAGGTTTTATTCACGACATGGTCATCTGTTCGTCGAAGTAAATGATCGTACCATCTCCGTCTAGCCCTGCTGCCTAGCCTTTTCCCAACTATGATGGGGTTAGCTTCCACTCTAACCGGATGCAGCTGAATACCAGTATTTTACACGGAGCGACTGCCTATCTGACCTCCACAACCCATTAACGGGTAATACGATACCCCTTGGTAAGACTGGTTGTCAGACTTTCGGGCTTCTGACGACCCGTAACGACTTCACGACAATACGACAGAAAAAAAAAGAAGATATACATATATGCTCTGCTACTCGTGCGAAGCCGGGGCGGGTACAGAAAGAACAGTACAGAAATAAAATCATTTACTTATCATTAGTTTAATACTTCTGGGGAACAGTGCTTTCTCAAGAGAAATCTTATTTGTCCCATCCAATTTGTGTTCAACAAAAAAGTTTAAAAGAAACTAATTTCGAAGAAGCACTAAAAGTAATGGACTCCCTTTTTAACGACCGGAATAATCAGGGCAGTACCACAGTATAAATAACTAACAGTATTTTATCTTCATAGAAAACGGCCGAAATGACGCGCTTCGAAATCTCAGTGTGTATCAGTGTGGACGGAATTACAGTACTAATAGAGTGCGCGGCAGTTACCTACACGCGGAAAGTTTATCTACCAAGCGGCCGTAGGTACCTTATTACTTCAAGGTCAATCACTCTGCCTAGGCTTTTCCCAACTATGTTGGAGTCGGCTTCCAGTCTAGCCGGGTGTAGCTGAATACTATTATTTTACTTGGAGCGACTGCCTATCTGACCTCCACAACCCAGTAACTAGGTAGTACACGCCTTGATAAGACTGGCTGTCAGACTTTCGGGCTTCTAACAACCCGTAACGACTGTCAAAGATCCACAATTGACAGCCGGAGCCAACGGCTTAACGTGCTTTCCGAGGCACGGAGGAGTCTCGGTGTGTAAAGATGGTCACCCATCCACGGACCAACCCCGGCAAGCGTAGCTTTAACCTGATGGATCGACCCGTGCGGCTGTTATTACTTAGCCACGAGCTCCTTCTACATAATTACTTCAAGATAACTGCCAAGATATAGTACTGTTACTGTATTAATCTGTGGCAGATTATAGTACTGTTACTTTGTTATACTGTGGCAGGTAATAGTACTGTTACTTTATTATACTTTGGCAGATATAGTACTGTTACTTTATTATACTGTGGCAGATATAGTACTGTTACTTTATTATACTGTGGCAGATTAATCCCGAAATATATGTAATAGAAACGAATTTGCAGGAAACATGGCAGATGACCTAATGCTGAGAAACATCTAGAAATGTAATAAACTTAGCCAGACTAGGACGCCATAAAATCTTAATAATCATGGCTGTATTACGCCATCGTCTCATACCGACTGTGTTTGACGTTTATGGGTCAACCGCACTAAATATAACTGTAGAAATACAAATACCGTCATAACTGTTCGTGCAGTTTATGAAGGAACCATTCTATAAAGGGTTTAGGGTTTTGTATAATAATTATCAATTGCCTTAAAAACTTTTTACAAAAAAAAACATTTTTTCACTTTTTTGAATTTTTTTTTATCTCTGGCACCAGATTAGTCACTGACCACACGAAAAAATACTTCAAATTAGATCATGAAACTTTGCATAATGGTTGGGACAATCTTGAAATCGCGAAAAAAAAAATCAGCTTTTCCATACATTTTGTCGATTTAAGTGAACACAAATGTATGGAACAGCAGATTTTTTTTTCGCCATTTCAAGGTTGGTCCCATAGAAAAAGTTGTTCAAAATGATGAGTACAATTACCCCTTTTCGACAAAAAATAATGTATTAATACCATTGGAGAAAACCGCTTTTAAATCTTGCATAAGTGTTAGGTAATTATGCTCGTAAAGTCATGTAGTAGTAATTTATCGATCAATGCAAAAACAATTTAATTTACCTTGTAGGCACATATAAACTTTATTATTATTGATCTGCAAGGAAACCATTCAACCAAAGATTATTATAATGACAGGAGGTGATCATGTACATATAAATTAACTTAGCTATTAATTGACTATACTAGAAACTAAGGTCAATTATAAAGGAAAAAATGTACTAGAAGTCTATGGCTAACCAGTTTGAATCTACCTTGACTCTAGTAAGATTTATTCTACGTTCGCAATTTAATTTACAAACATGTAAACAAAAACGATTTTCTGGAAAAATAACTTTAATACCGATACATAAGCTTCAATTTGCGATACAACTTCAATTTTTTTTATGACTTTTTATTTATGCTTAAGGCCCTACCCTACCTCTAATTTTATCTTGCTCGCACCATACTACTCGCCGCCTAAGTGAGAGCGAGACGGAGGAGTGGGGTGCTGGCGGCTCTCAAGCCTCGAATAGGTTAGGTAATTGCTTTTTACGGTGAAAATAATGGTAATTAAAAAAAAAAACTTACGACCTGCTTTATAGTTAGTTCAGTTATTATGCAAAGTTTCATGATCTAATTTGAAGTATTTTTTTAAGATCAGCGGTTTATAGTTCGGTTTAGAGGTAACATTGGAATTTTTTTTATCGAATTTTTTTTATGTAAACGTGTTTTCACAAAACATAGGACCTAGCATTAATCCTCAACTTTAACTTAGATTTATTTCAAAATTAATGCTGCAGTATTTTCGGCATAAATCAAAAGCATTTGAGGTAGGGTACGGCCTTAAATCAACTTAATTCACATTACCATAAAGTTGATAATTGTTTAAGTGGAAATAACATCAATTCGAAACATAGATTTAAATAGACTTTAGGTTACAAGCAGATGTTCCAAATATGGTGTTTAGCATCAAAGCTGGCTTGTAGGCAATTGAGTGCCTTAATTGTCGGCTTCCTTTGTTAATACGGTCACGGTTATTATATGATTATGATAGTATATAGCATGTCACAAAAACCCTGGCCGATCCGAAAGGGGCACATATATGTACTGCAATAACATTAACAGAAAAAAAAAAAAAAATATTATTGAAATCCATCTGCCTAGCCATTTCCCAACTATGTTGGGATCGGCTTCCAGTCTAACCGGATGCAGCTGAATACCAGTATTTTACATGGAGCGACTGCCTATCTGACCTCCACAACCCAGCAACAATGGGTAATACGATACCCCTTGGTAAGACTGGTTGTCAGACTTTCGAGCTTCTGACGACCCGTAACGACTGTCAATGATCCACAAATGACAGCCGGGACCAACGGCTTAACGTGCTTTCCGAGGCACGGAGGAGTCTCGGTATGAAAAGATGCTCACCCATCCACGGACCAACCCCGGCAAGCGTAGCTTATAGAAAGGAGTTTATTTTATGAAATAATTTTAAGGGGATTTTGTGAATCAGGATTTTGCGCTCCCCAAATTCGGGAATTTTCTCCAATGATTTTCGGAAATCGGGAAAATAGGCATTGGCAACGCTGCCAAACAGAGTTTAGTTCGATACTTAGATATTTATAAACTTACTAAAAATGTTCACATGCTTGCTGAATTTTTTTGTATAATGAAGGCCCAAAAATCAGTATTTTTTAACGTCATCACTTAATAAAAAATCTTTAATTCATTCATTAGTTCACTGACACAACGCTCAGCCTAATTCGCTAGGAATAGAAGCACCAATATGTCATCATCTGCATAGCCTTTTCCCAGCTATTTTGGGGTCGGCTTCCAGTCTAACCGGATGCAGCTGAATACCAGTATTTTACATGGAGCGACTGCCTATCTGATACCCCTGGGTAAGGCTGGTTGTCAGACTTTCGGGCTTCTGACGACCCGAACCACATATTGATGACGAAGCACCAATATGTGTAAAGTCAAAAAATTGATTTGAGTAGTTAAGGGCGGGTAGTAAGCAAAATTGCCTGTCTTCAATTTGATTTTTCATGAAATTGATAAGACTTAGGTGTAAAATAAAAATAATATGAGTAACTACATGATATTTCCAAACTTTTTGTGGAACAGAAACACAAAATATTAAAATTTTCTCGATAAAAAAATATCATTAAGTTACCTCTAATTTTCACGTATTTTCGATTTGTACTTAAAATGCTAATGCCTATTATAATAAAAATTAGATGATTATATGTATTAAAACAAGGCAAAAAAAATTGTGTAGGCTTTTTTTTTATTCCTTTTATTTTTGGTTTTATTACGAATCAAAGCTTGTAGGACTTACGACGTTCTTAGTTCGTGGAAGAAGCCATCTTCCGTCGCACATTACGGGAACTTCAAGCATATTTTTGTTTCATAAATCAGTCGGCGTCGCTCTGTTGAGACGAGAGGACTACGCTCAAATTTTTAGCTGCGCTGAGATATTATTTATTTTCGTAAATAATATTTTCGTAATTTATCACATTCCACAAAAGAAACTGAGACATAGAAAACATGAAAAAAACACTAAAACCACTTCCAAAACGAATATTACAAGTGTTATTGATTGATAAATAAATAAATACCGAGTCTAAATAAACATATAAAATTCAATGTTGATATTTGAAAACTCAAGATGACATACATTTTATTTGACAGATTTTTGACTGGTATAGTAGCACGGAGTATAGAAAGAAGTAGGTACAACTAGCGCCATTGCTCTGTATTGCGGTGAATTTTCTTGCGGAGAAAATTTACAACATAGCCAACAAGCCCATTCCACGTTCATTTGAAAGTTCGCACTGGAGATTAAATCTTATTGCGATATACTCAGGATCCAAATTCGTTTACTCCCACTTTTTTTGACAAACTTCTTGTAAGGTGACCCTTAGACGAACAATTGGAGCGACTGACCGCCCCTAAATAAAACTTGTTTAGAATAATACCTTTATTCTTCGGTTATTGGTATAACGAACGAACTCGAACAGATTCCGTATGACTCCGGATTTTTAATTTGTCTGTCCGTGATGTCTTGTTTATATCTCTTTAGTTGACTTTTTTGTCGTAGTTGGGCTTTAGTTTTTACCTGACTACGGCGAAGCAAAAAGGAGGGTTATAATTTTGACCGGTTTCTATGTATTTATCTATGTCTGTTCCCACATATTATCTTCTAAAAGACTCACAACACACACAATTTGACAAATAAGGTATCGTTGGAAGCTTCTTGATCGTCCGCTGGTCATAGGCTATATGAAGACACATTAAATTGAAAATGGCACCCTCTAGGTGACATATCATGAACAACAAAAAATATTTTTTAATCATACCATGTTGGGTATCAAATGAAAGGTTTTAATTAGCACATTTCAAAAATATATATTATAACCCCAAAAAAAACCGGGACAATCAAGACGTATATTGCCATATGTTTATGTTAACGCGTGGGATGATAACTGCCGCTTCACGCGCCGCCGCACCGTAAACAGAAAAAACGTCAGACGCGCCGCGTGACGCCACACTGCACGCGACGCGCCACGCCCCGCGTCTCCGTAAATGAGGCCTAAAGCTATAATGCAACTTGGCATGTTTTCAAAGCTACAATTTCAACAGTTACAAAGAGGGACCATACTAAACTTTCTACTAAGGGACTAGTTATAACAAGCGCCCGAGACGCGTATTTTGTACGCTGCGTTTCGGGTGCTCAATAAAATTGTATGAATTCCTATGTAACGAATTATATCAAGCGCTGCAGTCTAAGCGAGCGCCCATGCCGGGCGCCGTTAGGCCTGCACATGTCGCAACTTGCCACTCTCAACTTGCATCTCCGTTGTGCGATTTACAAATAAGACTGGGAGAAGGTATACCGCGGGCATTGCTGCTGCGTGCGCCGCCGTGATGAAACGCCGCGTATGACGCGGCTATGCCATTCGCGGGCTCCGCCGTAAAAAACGGTCCATTTCAAACAAACGCGTGTAAAATCGCGTCTCCGTAAACGCACTCATACAACGCTATATGTTTGAATTCAGTGCGAGCCGCGCCGCCCAAAGCCACGCGCGACTCCTCGCGTCTCCGTAAATGAAGCCTAACCGTGCCCTTGACGCTTGGACGCGAGTTCCTTTTTCACTATTTTTCCTTGTCATTTTCTCCGCATTACTAATAAACTTAAAAGAAACACGGTTCAAAAGTTACAACAAAATGTGGAAATCTTGTTGCGTTTGACGAGCGTCCGAAACGCGCCGGGCGCGCGCCCAAAACACAGCGCAGGTACTGAGCGCGTACCTCGGGCCCTTGTTATAATTAGTCCCTTTGGTACTTTGGCTCCCATTTACATAGATGAATAGATGTCAATTCTTTTAGTGGTGAATCCGACAATCCTACATTTATTTCTTTTGTACAGAACTCGGCCTCTTTTTCACATGTTTCAAATATTTTCGAAGGGGATTGTTCGCGTTTGGCGCAGGAAAGGTTTTCATGACACATGCCATATTCGTTGCACAATACAGTGCAAAATTCATTATACGAATATTATTTTTTACTTGGGTATCACTTTGCACGATCCTCCAAAGAGAGAAATCCACGATATAGCATTATATTTATTACTTGGTAACACAGTTTTCCACAAAGACGTCATTAGGTACAAATTGTACAAGGTCCTAAATAAAATTTGGTAACATTTAAATTTGAACTTTTTCACGTCAACATTGAGTTTCTAGTTCCAAAACATGAACATGATCTATAGTTCTGAATTCAAGCTTAGCGTATCGTATAAGCAAAATAAACTACAGAAGATTGAAATTCGAATTCTATAAACGCCAGACGAAAAGTTTCTGCTGGCGGGAAGGCATTGTGTTTTGTTTTCGTCGTGTTTAATGAGAGGGGTAGGTGAGGGTTGCGCGGGTGAAATATGATTTTTTGCTGTCAAACTACTCCCCCTTAATTGATTCAGGCGTGACTTTGCGGAAATCCATTATAACATACAAACCAGAACGCGACTTGTTACCACACCGAGTGCTGGACGCAGAGTGTATTCTGCGTCCAGCGCTCAGCGCGCTGCGTTCTGGTTTGCAATTGGTCAATCGTCATCCTGAAGATGCCTCGTTGAGAGGTGAAACACGTGTCGATTTCTTACAGGGTTTTTATGACTCTTGAAGAATAGTCAAGCGGAAATAGGTTACTTAATATATCTGCGTCTATTGTATTTTTTTTTTTATTTGAGTACTTCAATCCAGTGGGACAGGACCAGCCATCGGCCAATTTGTGGCTGCCATAGATATTAGAAAGGTGGCTGCTCTATTACAATCCAGTCGTGGGTTCGAACCCATATATCACACACAACTCGAACTCATGACATTAGGAATCAGTCCTCAATACGTACAACGAAAACATCATGAGGAAACCGGCATGCGGCATGGCATGTTGGTAGAACCAAGAATTCGACTCATCACATCGCCCGCCCTCGCTATTTCTTCGTTTTAGCTCGGCGTTCTTTCTGAATGTTTGTTCGGTTCGTGGATCGTAGCGTGTGTCAATAACAGGGCTAGCAAATGCAAAAATATTTTTCCAAATCAGGCCGGTATGCGGTAGTTCCAGAGATATTAGCGCGTTCAAACAAAATAAAAATCTCTTCAGCTCGACGTATTGTATGTTCGTGGAGGTTGGTAAAGCAGTCGCTCCATGTAAAATACTGGCATTCAGCTGCATCCGGTTAGACTGAAAGCCAACCCCAACATAGTTGGGAAGAGGTTAGGCTGATTGATCAAATATCGATTTAGTCTCACTGAAATGAAATGAAATTGTAAAATATGTAAGTAGGAAAACGGAATCACTTCTACACGTAATTTATTAAAAAAATATTAAAAATAAGCTGCATGTGAATCAGCCTTTATTTATTATTTGATTGAAATTGATTGTGATATTAAAATGTTATCGATCAGATAATTAAGACATTTTTTTTTAGTCAATAATATATCAATAGTCATTATTTTTTATTGTTGTATCCAAAGTCCAAAGCTGGTAAGGATCTCTAAGCTACATAGATTTCTTACAGGGTTTTTTATGACTCTTGAAGAATAGTTAAGCGGAATAGGTTACTAAATACAGGGCGTTTGGGTTAACACCGTTATCCTTGCAACCACTGGTTTGGCTTCATTTATAGAACGTAAAATCAATGGAAAATTACATTTTTTTTTTTATCTGCAATTTCCCCAATAGACGCAAGTTCGTTGCCCTATGCGCTAGGGCAACGAACTTGCATCTCAACACGGGCGAGGGGTGCTGGACGTGACCTGACCGGCCGCGAGCGCGACCCTGCCCTCAGTCAGCCAGCTGTTTCGCTAGCGAGCACGGTGACGGATATAAACTTTTTAATGAAAATAACGTTTTTTTTTGTTGTTTTCAGTCATTTATTTTTATATTTAAGTCAACTACCCATGGTTTGAGTGACAAGAGTGTTTACCCTTACACCCTGTTTATCTAAGTCTACAGTTTAGTCAAGTTACATAATAATCAAGTTATTTTATTTGTTAACATATCGTCAAGTCATCATCCGAATTTATTTGTGGCCGGCGCAACATGTCTTTTTCTTCCCTATTAGTCGTCATCTCAGTGGTCACCCCCTTTCTAACCATATCATCTTTCACACAGTCCATCCATCATTTCTTTGGTCTTCCCCTACTCTTATAGCCATCCAAATTGCAAAAAAATCCATCCGTATTTGAAATGTCCCTCACGACATTTTTTTCAATAAGGAAAATTCATCAAGTAAAAGAAAGTATTTTTTTTATGTTCCTCGGCAAACAAATTCGCAGTATAGGGTATATAATATATACCCTATACTGCGAATGGGTGATGTCAGTTTTGATTATTATTAAGGAAAAAAAAAAAAACTTCCTAGCCTTTTCCCAACTATGTTGGGGTCGGCTTCCAGTCTAACCGGATGCAGCTGAATACCATTTTACACGGAGCGACTGCCTATCAGACCTCCACAACCCAGTAACTGGGTAATACGGTACCCCTTGGTAAGACTGGTTGTCAGACTTTCGGGCTTCTGACGATGTAACGACTGTCAAAGATCCACGAATGACAGCCGGGACTAACGGCTTAACGTGCTTTCCGAGGCACGGAGGACTCTCGGTATGTAAAGATGGTCACCCATCCACGGACCAACCCCGGCAAGCGTAGCTTAACCTGATGTATCAACCCGTGCGGCTGTTATTACTTAGCCACGAGCTCGTCTTCATTCTTATTAAGGACAAAGGTGATTTTAGGGGTGAATAATAACCTACCAGGGTTGCGGGAAAGTCCGAAAGGTATACTGGCACCTTGGCAACAGGCAACTGAATGAACCTTGGTGGGTTTTAGTCAGCAAAAGTCTGACACGCTCTGCCCAGACCGGGAGAAGTCATTGAATAATAAAGATAGCAAATACTGGGAATTCATACTACTAAAAATGTGGTGTCTTGTTTACCTTTTTACCCGACTACGGCGAAGAAAAAAGGAGGGTTATGATTTTGACCGTATGTATGTTCATCTGTTCCCTCATATCTTCAAAACGACTCATCACAATTTGACAAATGAGGTATCGATGGAAGTCGGTGTATTATAAAATATTATCACGAAAATTAAAAAAAATACACTGCAAAGGCAATAACTTTCATTTCGGTAGTCGGTATCTTTGGTTCAATTTAATTTAATTTTTTTGAAGTCGTATTTTTTTTTGTTTGTAAAAATTGGATTCTAGTTCTCAATCAGAAATCTCCTGACTAAAGGCTCTTACATACTGGCGCGATTCGCCGCGCGACGCGAATTTTAACAAAACAATTTCTAAGAAAACTTCACGGCGAACAATGCGGCGGCGTCGCGTCACGCGGCGAATCGCGCCAGTATGTTAGAGCCTTAAGTAGAAAGCTAACAAAACATAACATCATGCCTGTAATCCCCGAAGGGTTATGCAGAGGTGTACAGTCACAGACTTTAATTGATGAGCCACCTGGTACTGTTCGCATTTTAATGCAAATCGGGTTTATTCGGTTCCCGACACGCAAAGTCATATGTCTTCGTATTAGAAGAAGAAAATTATATTTCATATCTTTACCGGTTGGCTAACCTGAGAGCAGAACTACAAACTTGACAGCAGTGACTACTCAAAGTCTACCAATTGCAGGTCTAGCAACAGTAACCTAGCAACGATAAACAATTGTTGCTAGGTTACTGCTGCATAGTAACGTTAGCGTACGGAGAAATTCTCTGACATCGATATTTCAACTGTCACTGTCTTCAGTTAAGTTTTCAAAATTATTGAGTTAATAAGCTATGATTCAAAGGATGACCTCCTTTGAATCATAGCTCATTAACTCAATAATTTTACAGTATCAAATAGATTGGATAAACTTAATGCAACATTGTATTTATTTTTATCATTAAGAACTTATTAGTCAACCTCTATGGATAAGACTATTTCCGATTAAAAGTAATTTATTTGTCATCTTGATATTTCAACTGTCACTGTCTTCAGTTATGTTTTCATAATTATCGAGTTAATGAGCTATGATTCAAAGGAGGTCGGTATCAAATAGATTGGATAAACTTAACGCAACATTGTATTTATTTTTATCATTGAGAACTTATTAGTCAACCTCTATGGATATTTCCGATTAAAAGTAATTTATTTGTCATCTTGATATTTCAACTGTCACTGTCTTCAGTTATGTTTTCATAAATAACGAGTTAATGAGCTATGATTCAAAGGAGGTCGGTATCAAATAGATTGGATAAACTTAATGCAACATTGTATTTATTTTAATCATGAGAACTTATTAGTCAACCTCTATGGATATTTCCGATTAAAAGTAATTTATTTGTCATCTTGTTTACGAGCTTGCGATTTGAGTTTGTGTTTAATCGTGTAATCTCGTGAATGTATGAAAGTAAACAAGATGACAAATAAATTACTTTTAATTGGAAATTTCCATAGAGGTTAATTAATAAAGTCAACCTCTATGGATATTTCCGATTAAAAGTAATTTATTTGTCATCTTGTTTACGAGCGTGCGATTTGAGTTCGTGTTTAATCGTGTAATCTCGTGAATGTGTGAAACTGCAAAATTGAAAAGTTTGAAGGTGGCTCATCAATTAAAGTCCGTGACTGTACCTATAGCTCACCCACATTATTTTCGCCAATTATATCTATGTCCCATGTCATTTTAATAGTTAGAAGTCGCTTACTTATATTTTTACATTTTAAAAGTACAGAAAATTAATTACGCAATCTTGTTACAAAATGCACGTAAACAGTTTTTTTTTTAATTCAAATATCAATGACCGCGGGTTAGCAAGTGGAATGAACTTTTTGAATATGCCTCAGGCACTAAATATATTAATTTAAATCTAGCTCCTACCCGAGTGATTATCACCGTTACCGACATTAATCTATTTAAATAAAACAAAGTCGGGTTTGTTCAAGCACTTATAACTCGAGAACTGCTGGACCGATTTTGATGATCTTTGATTTGTTGGATTTGTCTCCGACCAGAATAGCAGAATAACTATTCAAAAATTGGAAAAATACACGAAAAAAAAAATATGAAGAAAAATCGTTTTCTCATACATTCTGTTTAGAATGGGTCTTTTGATAATGTCTCGGTAGATAAGTAGGTAGGTGTAGGTAAGGTAGGTAGGTAGGTATGTAGAGTAGGTAGGTAGGGTAGGGTAGGTCGGGTAGGGTAGGGTAGGGTAGGTATGGTAGGGTAGGGTAGGTAGGTAGGGTAAAGGTAGGTAGGGTAGGTAGGTAGGGTAAAGGTAGGTAGGGTAGAGGTAGGAAGGGTAGGTAGGTAGGGTAGGTATATAGGTAGGTAGGTAGGGTAGGTATATAAATAGGTAGGTAGGGTAGGTATATAGGTAGATAGATAGGGTAGGTAGGGTAGGTGCGCCGTAGATAACTACTTGCTACCCGTGCCAAGCCGGGGCGAGCAGCTAGTATGTATTAAAATAGGGATTTATTTAAGTATATAGGCTGGTGAACTGTAGACTTTTTTTTGAACATTTTCTATTTTTTTTTAACCTAAGTACCTGAAACTTTTTGAAACGCCTATACTTACCTCCCATAACTATTAACACTGTAATTCGAAAATATTGTAAAAGCCAATTATCTTTTAAAAGAGTAACCGTGGAATTTCTTGCCGGCTCTTCTCCATAGGAAACGACCAATAGGGAATATGCATGTGATTCAAATATGGGTCAATTTTTTTTTTTTTTAAACTATGTTACTTCAGAATTATGCCTCCATCAATATTTTTGAATAAAATTTCTTTTTGAGCGAGAAACTAATTTTTTTAAAGTACCAAAAAACTGTGGGTAATTCAAATACTTGAAAAGGCTAAGAGCGGATGTGACGTAACAATCCGGGATAGCAATCAAAATGTCAGTGTCAAGTCAATGTCAAACGTTCATAGAAAAAGGAGTGTTTGACGTTGACTTGACAGTTGCTTGTCTGTTTTCACGGAGTGTGACGTCACCACACCAAGCGCGCCAAATGGAGGGCGTTTAAATAGCCCGAATCGGTTGGATATTTTTAAACATTTTTTTTAACTACTTTATATTGCTTTTTTGCCGTCGAATTTTTTATAACTATTATTTGACGCTAAAAACTATCAAATAAAAAAATAAAAAAAATACATGCATATTCCCTATTGGAACCGTGCACCTAGCTTCTGACGTTTCATAAGTGCCCATGTAGGTTTATGTGAAATAAAATGTTCTGATTTTGATTTTTGTTTAAACGGACTAACGGACACAGAACAGGACACAATAGTAGGTTTATTGTTCTATGAGCGTTTACCATGCGCGAAAGCGTAATTTAAGGTAAGTCATGATAATGACTCACTATAGTCTGTTTTTTAATCTCGTAGACTAATTTGACAGGTGCAAATGTCAAACTCCAAATTGAAAAAACAAACAACAATTAATTAATTAATTTTCATTTAATTTAATTAATTTTCATTTATTTCAGACTAAGAAAATGTCCATATAATGTTAGTAATAAAGGTCTTAAACAACTATGTTAGTAATGTAGCATTCTCGAATTACAAAAATAAAACATAAATCCCATTAATGTCAAAAACAATACATAAAGAAACAAAAATAAAAATATTGCGTCATCTTGTCATCTTGTCACAATAACTTGAAATTTCAGATTAGTCTAAGAGTCAAAAAAATTAAAAAAATGTAAACATCCGAATTGCTAACCTCTTCCTTTAAGAAGTCGGTTAAAAAACAGACTTTATGCAGGTAATTTTTTTTTTTCGACGTTTAATTAAGAGCGTGCATTCTGAAAGTTGGCAACGTCGTAAATAAATGTCAAATATTTCGCTGTTTTAATTAATTTGGCATTATTTTATTACTGTATGGAAAATTAAATATGGGTAACTAGTGAACCAAAATATTGATTACTAGCTGCGCCCCGCGTGAAAATTTTAAACAAAAACAAAACAATCAGTATAAAAACAATTTTTTCTCTTTTTGATTGGTAATTTTTTTTTTGCATATATCGATGCCTTAGTTCACAATTGTACTAACTACAAAAATTTCAATTTACACTTTTTTAGTGCCAAATACACTAAATGTCATGCTCTTTCGTTTGCGCGTATCGAAATGCCGTTAATCCGTCTCTTTCTACCAAAAGCGTAGGTAACAGTTGTATTAAATAAGTTCCATGAATGCTCTACTATACTAATGACCTTTACTTTTGTAAATCCAAACAAGATATACTTTAACTGATTTTAAATTTCTCAACTGCAGAATATTTCAAAACACAAACCTACTAAATACATACAGATATTTTGAGTTTTTCACTTAATGCATGTCAATATAATCAATCTTAGTGCACAATTGTATTAAATGGGGGGTCACATGGTTATTTCACTATTTTTAAAATGTAATGGTTATGCTAATATTACAATATTGAGATAAGATGGCGTTAAACGACTAGTCTTATGAATAGATGCATAATTGTTTTATTATTTTACTTTGTTTTCGTACTGTTCACGTCGAAACTATATAAACTATATAACTATATTATAGTATTTATTATAGTAAATATATGTGTAAGTATATGTATCATAAGTTTATAGCTTATTTATGTACTGTACTGCTTTATCTATAATGCAATATGATATATATGTTTTTTTTTTTTTTCTCTTTGTTCCTCTCAATTAGAGCACCTGCCATCTAATCTCTTCACCACCCTTGGTTGACTGGTAGAGAATGCCTCAGGCATTAAGTCCGCCTTTGTACCTTTTTTTAGTGCGAAAAGTTTAAATAAATAAATAAATAAATAAACTATAAAAAAACTTTAAAACGCTCTCCTCAAAATTGTCTTTTTTGTAGTTAGTGCAATTGTGAACTAAGGCATCGATATGGACGCTATACTCTTGCGGGTTAACAAGAACGCCCTTTGTTCATTAACATACTGAATAATATATAATTTTTATATTTTATTTATTTAATTATAATTATATTCTTTTCTATCTCCATGCCAACAGTTCTAAAAATAAAACAAAGCAGATTTATTTAGAGACTTCAGACGTGCCAAGAAGTCTTAATACCTTTTAGACATGGCATAACATAGACGATCAAACAAAAAATAAATTACATAAGCCAATATAAACACTCTTATATTAAACAGCAGGCACTAATGTCAAGAACCTCGTACTTATTTTAATCTAAATACGACAAACTTTTTCCTCATCACTATTTTTAGAGTTCCGTAGGCAGTTTTGTAAAACGGACCACTTGCGGCATCTGACACACGCGATTTTATTGGAAACTACTCGGTGTACGGATTTGAAAGTCAGAAAGATAAAAGGAGTGGCAGTTTTTTGTTCTTTCTTTGATCATCATCTGCCTAGCCTTTTCCCAACTATGTTGGGGTCGGCTTCCAGTCTAACCGGATGCAGCTGAGTACCAGTATTTTACATGGAGCGACTGCCTATCTGACCTCCACAACCCAGTAACTGGGTACTACGATACCCCTTGGTTAGACTGGTTGTCAGACTTTCGTGCTTCTGACGACTCGTAACGACTGTCAAAGATCCACAAATGACAGCCGGGACCAACGGCTTAACGTGCTTTCCGAGGCACGGAGGAGTCTCGATATGTGAAAATAGTCACCCATCCACGGACCAACCCCGGCAAGCGTAGCTTAACCTGATGTATTGACCCGAGCGGCTGTTATGACTTAGCCTCGAGCTCCTCGATTAACGAAAATAAAATTTAAAAAAACATCTAAGTATATTTATCGTGTGGGATATCGAATAAAGATGAAAAACACTCATCCAAAAATATCACTTAAATTTCACTTCATGCGAACACTTTTTCGAAAAAAAGGATGCTTAAAGTATGTAGTGCCCGGTACAAAAATACAATAGTAATAAAATAAACAAAAATATTAACCGTTTCCAAAACATCCGGTGATAAAAATCGCGAGCATAAAAAACCCAAACATTAAAAACAAGATGCAGATCGAACATAAAAATGAAAGTTTTTGACGACCAACTTTGTTTTGCATGAAAACATTACATTAATAATAAAAAATTGACTGGACTACTGAAGCACATGACTAA
Organism: Lithophane semibrunnea; assembly: GCA_947363905.1. Taxonomy (NCBI): domain Eukaryota; kingdom Metazoa; phylum Arthropoda; class Insecta; order Lepidoptera; family Noctuidae; genus Lithophane; species Lithophane semibrunnea. The sequence goes on from OX376216.1 coordinate 2,113,377, forward strand.
ACAAGTTATTTTTGCGGGCGAAGTGACGACAGAAATGAAATCTTAAAATGAGGTATGTAATAACAATGGTTTTTTAGACTTTTAGTCATACTCCTAGCTAAAGATATACTTACTGTTACAATTTGCATGTCGGTGACGCGAACACATAAGATTTTCAAACATTGTTCAACGCATCTAAAGAACACTATCAAGTATCTACCCTAGTACAATTATCACATAGCCTGTTTTAGGGTTCCCTAACCAAAGGCTGTCGATGAGACCCTATTACTAATGCTCCGCTGTCCGTCCGTCTGTCTGTCACAGAGTCACAGCACATGGCTGTCGGTATCTTTTGAACAGTAGTAACACACACACATTTTCGTAGTGTAAATAGTAATTTGGACGATTGGACGGTATAACAACTATTATAAAAATAAATTAAATTTAAAAATTAAAGGGGGATTTAATTAATTAATTTAAGGGGGTTAATTAAAATTAAGTTATTAATTTATATTAAAAGTATTATTTTTACTAAAGTATTTAAAAAAATATGTAACTAGTGTTAAATACTGTACGATGGTACGGAACCGTTCGTGTGCGATGCCGATTCGCACTTGGCCGCTTTTGTTCTAACAAAAAATGTCCATACCTACACTATATTTCTACAGAACTTTTTTCTATGCAAAATAAACTCGTGCGCAGCTTATGTCGAACTGGATTTCCTTCAAAAGGTATATAAATGCAGGCTCGAGACTTATTCAGGCAGTGTTGAAAATAACTTTGTAAGATGAAATCGTTCGTTGTATTTTGTGTTGTCCTGGTGGCTGGGATTAATGCCGCAGTGAGTATATTATATTTATTAATACTCCCCAGTGGCCCAACGCTCCCAGGAGGAGCTCGTGGCTAAGTAATAATAGCGGCACGGGTCGATCCATCAGGTTAAGCTACGCTTGCAGGGGTTGTTCTGTGGTAACCATCTTTACATACCGAGACTCCTCCGTGCCTCGGAAAGCACGTTAAGCCGTTGGTCCCGGCTGTCATTTGTGGATCTTTGACAGACGTTACGGGTCGTCAGAAGCTCGAAAGTCTGACCACCAGTCTTACCAAGTGGCCCACTGGTCGAAATTTGACCATAAATTCATTTAAATTTTAAGTTGTGTAGTACATACCAATTCCACGTTTTTTTTTTTTTTTTTTTTTTTGATGTTGGGCAGTCATCAAATGACTTCTCCCGCTCTGGGCGGAGCGGTAGGGCGTGTAAGACTTTTACTGTCTAAAACCCACCCGTGTTCCTTCAGTTGCCTGTTGCCAAGGGTCCCGGTATCCCTTTCGGCCTTTCCCGCAGCCCTGCAGGACCAATTCCATGCTGTCATTTGTTTTATTTTAATTTAATTATTTATTTTTAAAGTGTATATGTAACTAAATATTCTGTGAATATTTCAAGCGTCTACCTGTTGTCGTTTTCAATATCGAGCAAAAAAAACACGTTTGTTGTATGGGAGCCCCCTTCAATATTTATTTTATTCTGTTTTTTAGTATTTGTTGTTATAGCGGCAACAGATATACATCATCTGTGAAAATTTAAACTGTCTAGATATCGGTTCATGAGAAACAGCCTGGTGACAGCCGGACGGACAGACAGACAGCGGAGCCTTAGTAATAGGGTCCCGTTTTACCCTTTGGGTACGGAACCCTAAAAGTGACTGCATTGAGTGGGTCAAGTTTCGAGTAGTTTTTATATTAGTTTGTGACGGATGTTGTCGAATAATAGTATTTATTGTTCTCAAGTAAGCGACATGTTATGTTTTTATTGAGAATTAAGTTTCTTAAACTAAAATCTAAAAATATAATTATATCCTGCCTTCACAACAGTTATACATAACATTTTTGATTAGTAACATTGAATGGAGATTTTGTATTGTTATATTTTACTAACATTTTATGACGGTAATAAAAAATATACAATGCATTATAAAACGGTACCTCTTACAATGAAGTTGTTAAATCTAAAGAAATATAATTTAACTCTCTTTCTAGGGTTGCCAACCATACTGTTAATACAAAAAAAAAAACAACTGACTTAGAAAAAAAACAATAATAAAAAGTGAAAAATAACTTTAATTTCGGAAGTCGGTGTCTTTGCTTTTCAGTTTTGGATAATATGCCACCTACTTCCGAAATTTAAGTTATTTTTCACTTTTTAATAGTGTTTTTTTTTGAAGTCTTTTTTTTTATTTTTATTAATTGAAGTGAGATGACCTGATGCCCGTGTCCCAGCAGTGGGAACACTAAGGCTGATTATGGAGCTGAATATGGAGATTTGCTATGAATTTAAGGAAAATTAACATTCTAGGTAACTTGTGAACGTGTAGACTTGTAACTTTTGATAAACAGGTCCAAGGTCGCAAACATAGGTAGCTTGTAAATAATAAATCTAATTTGATCAAAACATCTCTCCCTCTTTGTCATAAGCGCAAGAAAATTCCAGCCCCCTTCCAACAACTTCACAAACCACAATTCTAATAATTCTATCGCTCTCTTACAGAACGTGCCTCTCCCTCCAGACCAACATGAAAAAGCCCATAAGTTCGCATCGGAATGCATCAAAGAAACCGGCGTCTCAACCGAGGTCCTAGCCGAAGCCAAGAAAGGCCACATCTCAGAAGACGAAGGCCTCAAGAAGTTCACACTATGCTTCTTCAAGAAAGCAGGAATCGTCGACAATATGGGCAAACTGAATGTTGAAGAAGCGGTCGCGAAGCTTCCTCCTGGCGTGGACAAGGATGACGCTAAGAAAGTACTGGAAGGATGCAAGTCGAAGAGTGGGAAGGAACCGAAAGATACCGCTTTTGAAATCTTCAAGTGTTACCACCAGGGAGCTAAAACTCATATTTTGCTAGCAGGAATTTAACCGTTTACAAAAAGTATTGGACACGATAATTTAGTTGTTATGTCCCACTAGCTCATCTTACCAGAGGACCTAGACAAGTGACAATCGCTTCGAAAGCGTTTCGTATTTCTACGACTGTGATATAAGGTTTTCGATAGCTTATGTCAGTTCTATACATTTTTGCCTTTTCCATCATCGTTGTCGCTGATAGAATGTCACTTTGTCTAGGGCTTCTGGCAGTGAAAAAAAATGGCAGCTAGGCCTAAACAAGTGACAATCGCTTTCAAAGCGTTCCGTATTTCTACAGCGACTTCAAACAGGATTGACATAAGCTTTTCGGTAATTTATGTCAAACCCATACATTTTTTTACTTCTACATCATCGTTATCGCTGTTAGAATGTCACTCTGTCTAAGCCCTCTTGTCACTTTTATTATTCACTTTTAAGTTACCGTGACAGATAAGTTTGAGGTGTACAAACCTTTCTCTATACGACATGTTATGTTACTCTTTTGTTATTTCCAAGGTTTGTGATCCCTATTTAATTGTCTAATGCTCGGTTCCTATAAATAAAAAAAAATATCGTTTTACTTACCAATGGTAATTTTTTTTTTTGCCAAATTGGGAATTTAAATGTGTAAGCTAATTTTACCTGCGATAGCTACATCCATATGAGATGGTCTACAATGCAAAGCTATAAAGTCTTTTCTTCATTATTGATAAAGATAAGGTCTTAATTTTAACCAAAAACGGTTCGTAAATTATAGGAATCGTCCATAGATAAGCCCATAGTAACGTTTTCATTTTCTGTTTTTTTATTATCTGTGTGTCTGTGAAAAATGTTACCAACTAAATTATTGTTGTTATTTATTATAAACTATTAAATTTTAACGTCAAATGTGTCTTTTTTTCATCATCATCAGCTGCCTAGCCTATCCCCGACTATTTTTAGCTCGGCTTTCAGTCAGGCCGAATGCAGCTGAATACCAGTATATTACATGAAGCGGTTGTCTATCTGACCTCCACAACCCAGTTACTGGGTAACACGATAGGTACCCCTTGGCAAGACTGGTGAAACGGTGTTTATTTTAGGGTTCCGTACCCAAAGGGTAAAACTGGACCCTATTACTAAGACTCCGCTGTCCGGCCGTCCGTCTGTCACCAGACTGTATCTCATGAACCGTGTTAGTTAGACCGTTGAAATTTTCACAGATGATGTATTTCTGTTGCCGCTATAACAAAAAATACTAAAAAACAGAATAAACTAAATATTTAAGGGGGCTCCAATACAACAAACGTGATTTTTTTGCTCGTTTTTATAGATACGTACGGAACCCTTCGTGCGCGAGTCCGACTCGCACTTGGCCGATTTTATATTTTATTTGAATTGTCAAGGAGTCGGTCAGTTAGTCAGAAAGTTGGAGCTAGTTGCCCATTTCAAAACTTAGATCTCTATGAAGAAGAACGGGCAAGAAACTCTCTTTTAAATATAGATATTACAAAACCCTGGGTACATTATTCTTGTTGCTTCTATAAGTGAGAACAAAGTAAAAAAACAAAAACAATTCAAAATATAAGATTTAAAATAAGCCCTCGCTGGTAAGAAATGTGCATACAAACTCAAACTCAAAGCATTTATTTCAATTAAAGTACCATTAAACCAGTCACAAATGTGAAGCCATTCCAAAGCGTAGTACGTACCTATGGAGAAGAACGGGCAAGAAACACCACGGACAACCATAAACATAAAGCCTAGGAAAATTCATGGGAAACGAGAAAAAAGTGATGAAGAAATGTTTACGTGTTTTTTAAAAAATCCCAGAATTAGTCACTAAATCGACTGTTTCAACGAAACTTCTATTATAAATATTTTGTTACCTGTTAATTAATTCGTTTATCAAATAATTTTTAAATATTTTAAATGTACAAAGACCCTTGTGCCAGCATGGTGCTTTACAACAACTATCAATTTTATGTAAGTATACACTTTGCTATGAATTTTTGCTTAGGCGCTTATATCAATAGCCCACGAAAAATCTTGACATAACTAGTCACCGCTTGCATATTTAATTGTAAAAAAATTAAAGTAATAAAAACTAAAACCCAACTACGACTAAAAAAAGAGAGTATAAACAAGACACCACAGATAGACAAATTAAAAATCCGGAGTCAGACGTGTTAGGGCATAAATCGAACAGATTACGTGTGACTATTTAACTATTTAATATGACGACACATGGCCTATACCCAGCGGACAATCAAGACACTTCCAACGATACCTCATTTGTCAAATTGTGATGAGTGGTTTAGAAGATAGGAGGGAACAGATGAACATACATACATACCGGTCAAAATCATAACCCATCTTATTTCTTCGCCGTAGTCGGGTAAAAACTAGTGACCGACCGAAACTTCGTTTTCGGCGATTTTCGGTCGAACAATCATACTTCGGCCATACTTTCCTTTTCGGCCATTAATCAACCGGAGCTTCGACCAAGCTGACAAGCAGACGTTCGTGAATTGTCGCGCGTTATTCAGCCTACTTCGTAAAGCTCGGCAATGGTGCCGATTCTGTTGTTCACAAACTAAACTAAATTTAAGTTCAGTGTATCTTTTTCTTTCTATTTCATTAAGAAAAGGACAGAAGATAATTTTTAGTTCAGTCCTGTCAAATTTATCAGCGCCTGTCACTACTCCATACAAGTTTAGACGTGATTAAAAACTTGCCTACAAAAATTACGTAAATTTACGTCAGGCGCTGATTAATTCTACGTCTATTGTATTTTATAATGGATTTCCACAAAGTCACGCCTAAATCAATTAACTACAGATCATCATCTGCCTAGCATTTTCCTATGTTGGGGTCGGCTTCCAGTCTAACCGGATGCAGCTGAATACCAGTATTTTACATGGAGCGACTGCCTATCTGACCTCCACAACCCAGTAACTGGGTAATACGATACCACTTGGTAAGACTGGTGGTCAGACTTTCGAGCTTCTGACGACCCGTAACGACTGTCAAAGATCCACAAATGACAGCCGGGACCAACGGCTTAACGTGCTTTCCGAGGCACGGAGGAGTCTCGGTATGTAAAGATGGTTACCACGGAACAACCCCGGCAAGCGTAGCTTAACCTGATGGATCGACCCGAGCGCCTGTTATTACTTAGCCACGAGCTGCTCACATACATACATACTCTCGAAAAACATTACCTTCCTTCTGGGGCAGTCGGGTAAAAACTAGTCATCGTCAATACAACTCTCTCGGGGGCTACACACTGGCTCTTCCGCCTTAGTATTGATGAGGTTATATAACTATCATTTTTTAACCCCCGACGGAAAAAGAGGGGTGTTATAAGTTTAACGTGTGTATCTGTGTATCTGTGTGTCTGTCTGCGCCATCGTAGCTGCCAAACGGCTGAACCGATTTTGTTTTTTTTGGTTTTGTTTGAAAGGTGACTTAATCGAGAGTGTTCTTAGCTATGATTCAAGAAAATCGGTTCAGCCGTTTGAAAATTATCAGCTCTTTTCTAGTTGATGAATGGATGTGAGCATCTTCCACAGGTCTAATCGATTGGAAATTTAGAATTCTCTTATTTCAATGATATGAAAAGAATATATGTAGTAACCTTGAGCTGATGCTGCAGCATCACCTGGAATTTGCAGGATACCCAACTCCCTCACGAACTTACAGAAGAGGTATCGTGTTTGGACTCATTGGAAAGGTCTCAACAAATAGGTTACAGATAGATGGTGATCAAGGTCTGATGATGGAGGATGGAGGATGATGGAGGATGGAGGATGAGGAAAGATAAATGATAGTAAATTAGTAGGTAACAAGCTTCACTGTGGCAAAAAACGTACAGCTACGCAGATTTCGGCGAGCTGCGTGTTGATCGTAGCGTTTCTACGAGTAATATAATATAAAATTTAAAAAGCTGGAAATAAAAATTAAATTAAAAATTTAAAAAACCCCCGACAAAAACAAAGCGTCTAAAAAGTAAAAAAATAATATCATAAAAGTTGTAGGTAATATTTTGATCCAAACGTCGTCGTGTCGGGGGACGGCTAATGAAAATAGGAAGTTAACAGCAGCTATCCTTTCTACAACAGCATACATTCATTATGCCTAGTGTGTGTTGGCGTTTGCATACAAACGCTCTCGCCTGTTTTCTCTGGTTTAGACCAGAGAGAAAACAGGCGAGAGGCGTTTGTATGGAGGAAAGACCGACCCTATTTCCTCTTAACGTGTTTTCAGAGACAATCCGACCTCCACAACCCAGTTAAAAGGCAACACGATATTCCTTGGTTGCTTTCCGCCAACTTAACAAACAAACAACATTTTGTTTGACACACAAACAAATGACTCAGAGGCAGGCGTATTATTAGGCATTTAATTTAATTTTATGATTTTAGTCAAATTTTAATTCTAAATTTTAATCAAATTTTAATTTTATATGCTTAATTTTATTTTTTATTATATTATTAATTATGTTTATATGTTTTTACTTTTTATATAATATGTGATTATTTTTTTTTATCATCTTTAAATGGACTTTTTTTAATTTTTTATTTGAATTTAACATCTTTCTCTCTCTCTCTCTTACAGTCCATACCCCTACGCCTACGCCTGCATCATAGAGACTGGAGTCACTTCCAAGGCCTTAGTCGAAGGCCGAAAAGGCAACCTATTCGACGACGAAGGCCTAAAAAAATTTGTCCATTGCTTCTTCGAAAAACCCGGCATCGTCACTAGTGATGGGAAGTTAAATATCGATGTAGCGCTCGCCAAACTACCACCTAGTATCGATAAGGACTAAGGAGATACTCGAACGTTGCAAGTTTAAAACGGGAAAGGATGCCACTGATACTGTTTATGAGATTTTCAAATGTTATGGCTCCCAAAACAAGTTTCATATTAAGTTGGATTTTAATATTATATTTTGATAATTTACTTGCAAACTTTATTTAACAGTAAAGTTCCCGTCTTTAATATGACACATCGAGCCTTAAGGTGCCATTTTCATTTGGTTTAAATAGGTTATTATTTTTATTATCTTATTTATCTTTTATATAGATTCTTTTCCATTTTGTGAATGTGAGAACGATGTAGGCCTAGGCGTAGTGGACTGTAGATTTGTTGAACATTTTACCTGGTACTTGTTGAAAGGCCTACACTGTCCTCCCATACCTATTAACACTGTAATTCGAAAATATTGTAAAAGCCAATTATTTTTAAAAGAGTAACCGTGGAGTTTCTTGCCGGCTCTTCTCCGTAGTAAACGACCAATTGGAGCCGTGCACCTAGCTTCTGACGATTCATAAGTGCCCATGTAGGTTTATGTGAAATAAAGTATTTTCATTTTGAAGGCGAATTTAAACGATGGAACTGAACGCGATCAGACCCTGTCAGTGTCAATGTCAATATTCCACAGCAATGACATGACACTGACAGATCTTCAACACGACCTATTGAGAAGACCACGTTCAGTTTCATTGATAAAAGCCCATGGAAAGACGTTGTCGCAGTGATGTCACTCCAAAAAACCGAACTTTTTCTATAAATCGATGATATTTACGGCCGGGTACTGTATGTTATCCCCAAGAGTTGTGATCCTTCTAATGCCGTGATCCGAAGGTGCGCCATATTGCGGACGGACACAGACGAGCCCGCACAACGCACCGTGGGAATGTGTCCGGGTATCGCAGACATCGGAAGTCCTCGGTGCGCGGTGCGTGGCGGTCTGTGGTCGTCTGCCGTGCGTGTCCGTCTGCAATATTGCCGATCGTCGGATTCCACCATTAGATGAACAGAACACGTTCAGTTTCAATGATAAAAGCCCATAGAAAGACATTGTCGCAGTTAAGTGACAAAAATCAAAATCAAAAGTCATTTATTCAAACTAGGCTGAGAACTAGCACTTTTCGAACGTCAAAATCACATAAGACAGTCCCCCAAAAACGCCCGACGACGGCGACGACACTCCAAAAAACCGAACTTTTTCTATAAATCGATGATATTTACGGCCGGGTACTGTAGGTTAATTTCTTAGTTATCCCCAAGAGTTGTGATTTGTGATCCTTCTTAGCTGTCTACTCCTTTTTAAGTTTTCTGTAATCGCCAATATATGACACATTGTTCTAGAAGACTCCATAGTAACGGTTTTTGTTTTCCTCATTCGGGGTTTTTTTATAATTAAAATAAAATTTGTATAAAATGTGTTTGTTTTTATTGAGCAAAGAGCTAGCTGCTTGGTAATTGTTTAGGTAATGCAAACAAAAAGATAAGATCGCGTGTCTCTATGGAAACGTACATGCTTGTTTAACGTTTTTTCGGTTGCTAAGCAACGCTTTTTGCCGAGGTATCGCGGAGTGCGAACCTGTTACTAAGCAAATATTTATGAAGCACATACAAATATTAGTTGAGAGTCTGGTTGTTTGTAGGTGTGAGAATAAGGCCTATTTTATAATGTTGATCTTTTTTTGACATTAATACTTTAATACCTTTCGCCCGCGGCTTTGTCGGAATCATGTTTAGATATCAATACCCGCAAGCTTATTTAACTTGACCTTGTATATATTTAGGAGCAGTGGTAGCCCAGTGGTAACACCCGCGACTTACGAGTTGTAGGTCGTAGGTTCGAACCCTGCGCTTTACTTTGTGTAAATAATTTCATCATCACTGCTCTCAAAACGGTGAATGAAAACATCGTGAGGAAACCGGCATGTCCTAGAACAAAAAAATCGAAGTCATGTGACATCTACCAACCCGCACTGGGCCCGCGTGGAGGATTACGGCCCACTCCCTCTCACAGAGAGGAGGCCTGTGTCCCAGCAGTTGGAACATTAAAGCCTGATTATGCTTGTGTATACATATAGGTTATATTAGATAGGTTTATTATAATAGATAGGTTTGATTTTAAAAGTGCAAAAATTATGTTTCAAACAGATATTCCAAGTGCCTACAGTAATTGCGGTCGAGGATCCCTCTCCTCCTGAAAAACATCAAATTCATTTGTTTGATGTTTAATCATGTTTAGATAACGAATCCCATCATAACGACTGCAGAGTTTCGTTAGTTAATTTACTTTGACCCTGTCATGGATGGGGTCTCAACTAGAACAAATTATAATTAGTCTTGAAAAAAAATTATAGATGGCAGCATAAGTAACAATTTATGAAATTAACAATCACTAAAAAGCGTTACACGGCAAATTTTGACTGAGGTAATATTAGTAAAAATCAAAACATCTTTGTTTAATGCTGATTTATGTATTTACACTCATAAATCTCGTATTTTCAACAAAAAACTTAAATTAAGCCGTTTACTTCAATTCGACCCCTTAGAATGATAAAGTAGCCATATGTTAATCATTTTGTCGAGCGCTCTTTGCAATAGATGGCGTTTTACTCAAGTGATGACAGGGTCACTTTAATCTTGCGTTTAAGTCGTTTCATTAAGGAAATTCAAACAACTTTTTTTTTATCTAGTACTTTACGTAGAAATATAAAAAATTGAACACCTAGGAAGAAAAAAAATAAAAAAGGAAGAAAAACATCTAGGAGTCTTGCGTAGTATCCAGGCAAGACTCCTAGATGGCGTTGTAAAACTACAGTCTCTGGCAATTAGTGAGTCGCTGATGCTGCCATCTGTTAAAAAAATGGAGGATGAAAAATAGCCAGCTCAATAGCCAGGTCATTTCTTTGTATGGGATTGGGTATCTGTACGTAGTATCTGTGACCCTGTATTGTATATGAAATCAACAAGGAGGAGCTCGTGGCTAAGTAATAACAGCCGCACGGGTCGATCCATCAGGTTAAACTACGCTTGCCGGGGTTGGTCCGTGGATGGATGACCATCTTTACATATCGAGACTCCTCCGTGCCTCGGAAAGCACGTTACGCCGTTGGTCCCGGCTGTCATATGTGGATCTTTGACAGTCGTTACGGGTCGTCAGAAGCTCGAAAGTCTGACAGCCAGTCTTACCAAGGGGTATCGTATTACCCAGTTACTTGGTTGTGGAGGTCAGATAGGCAGTCGCTCCATGTAAAATACTGGTATTCAGCTGCATCCGGTTAGACTGGAAGCCGACCCCAACATAGTTGGGGAAAGGCTAGGCAGATTGATATGAAATCAACAAAACAACTTAGCAATTCCATTTCAAAGTATTTCACAAATCAAATTCCTTATCAATCTACAAGTATGCGTACTACTTTCACGCCTCACCTACTAAATCAGTGTTCATGACGATAAGGTAGTGTAAATAAATCATAATTGCTAACTTGTGCATTACCCCAGTAAAATTTTCCGAAGAAGAAATGGGGCTCTACCGCGCAGTTTAAAGACCCGGCGCACATCTGGCGAGGCGCGTGTCTCAGGTTATTTATTCTCAGTTTTATTTTTAGGCACGCAACGTTTATATTTGCTTGGCAGTGCGCTACCCAGATGTGCGTCGGCCCTAAGTGTAGGACAAGACAGCGCATTCACGATCAAATTTGAATGTACATTATATGGATCGGCGAACTTAAAAAGGTGCTCGGAACTGGCTGGATATGGCAGGCTAACACCGGGGGTTGAGGCCTTTCGTCTGAGAAAGACTTCAAGGGTATTTCCGACTCCTATCGTGCTTCTCAAATACTAAGGATACCTGTCAGTGAGTCAATTTGACACATTCCAGTGGTTTTTTTTCCTCATTTCCTAACATATTGGAGCTAATGTTATTTGTTCGTACCTACCTACCTGGCATTCAATTCCAATACCTATCACTTGACCTAATCCCGCGATTCTTATCACAATAACAAATTCCTATCGCGCTAACGCTTACTATAAAAGTAAAACACATTACCCTACATTTAGTTACAGAAATCGGCTAAGCAATGAAGGAGCGACTACTATTTCGCCATACAAATAAATTGTATGAACTGCACTCGTCCGAAAATAGTTTCCTAACACAAAACACATTACAATTTACGTTATTACCCACAGAAATACCAAACAATTATTCCAATTCCAAAAACCGTATTCCTGTTTCTTTGAACAGTAAAAATCAATCACTGCACATCACTAACACTTGCACATGGAAGAATTTAAAAATAAAATTCGAATTATTTTTTCAAATACGTTCGCTTGGTTTAGCGCGCTTGAAGTTTATGACGGATGGTCGTATCGCGTTTAGAAAGTATGCAATCGATTCTTAAAAAAAAAGTTACCTATTATCAGCCTATTTTGCTCACTGCAGGGCAAAGGCCTGTTCTCATATAGGGAAGGAACGAGCATTGATATCCACTCTCTTCCTCACTGCATATTAGATTTTCAGACCATAAGTCCAGGTTTTTCTAGCGATGTTTTTCGTTCTAAATAATATCTTCTATGTGAAGTTCGACTTTTATTATGACATTGATAAGGTCATCTCAGTACACATGGCACGTTTTGAGCACGCAACCTTTTAATTTTTAATTAATTTAAAATGTAACTAATATTTAATAAGCGTATCTTGGCGTTTTTATCTTATTTATGTGACTTTCATGAGCGTTGATGACAGAAAGTGGATACCTATAGTGAGCGTTAAAAGTAATTAAACATTTTCAAACTCCTTACTTCCTTACTTATATTATAAATGCGAAAGTAACTCTGTCTGTCTGTCGCGCTTTCACGCCAAAACTACTGAACCGATTTAAATGAAATTTGGTACACAGATAGTCTAGAGCCTGAGAAAGGACATAGGCTACTTTTTATCGACATACCACGCGGGCGAAGCCGCAGGCGGAAGCTAGTCTTAGATAAATATAATTTTTTATCCTGCCGTCCATAAGGATTTTTTCAGGTATCCTAAATGCGTATACAGTAGGCAATAACAAAATGCTTACGTACATAAACACCACAGTAAGCTCAGGTACGCACGGGCGTATTTTTATAGCGGTGATTTTTTTTCGCGCACTGGATTTTCAACTCTCGGTATTGAGCGGAGTATTGAGAATCCAACAGAATACGTTTATGGCTGCCATCAGACGGACTGCATCGCCGCAACCGCGTGCAGTCGATATATTCAACTGCATGGAGTTGTACACACGCGGTCGGCTGCAGTCGTATGAAGTCAATATTAAATGCATACAGTCGTGACTTCAACTTTACGCTGTCCATCGCTAACCGCATGCAGTTAGTGTGCAGAGCATAACTGCACACTAACCGCATGCGGTTAGCGATGGACAGCGTGCGGTCGACACTACACGACAGCAGCCGACCATGTAAAGTTGAAGTCACGACTGTATGCAATTAACATTCGACTTCACACGACTGCAGCCGACCGCGTGAAGTTGATATCATGACTGAACGAAGTCGAAGTCATATCATGAAAGTCGAAAAGTTGATATCATGACTGAAAGAAGTAGACTGCGCGCGGTTGCCGCGATGCAGTCCGTCTGATGGCAGCCAAAGTAAACACACTGTTGGATTTTCAACTCTCGGCGCTAAACAGCGCGTCCGTGCGAACCTGCACCCGAATTGAACACGTGATCAATCACGATCTGGGGCCGTATAATGAAGAATTAATACCATCATTATTCCACTGCGAAAAAAGGATGGTGCTATCCTATCCGCCTTGTATAGCTCCATCTCTCTCTCACACTGGAAAGACAGTGGCATTAATACTTCATAATACGGCCGGCCCCGAACAATTTTGAAGGATATATGCTAATGCATTGCTTCATATTTTCGAAAAATTTGTCTGCTTGCGCAATGAATGTTGTTGAACTGTCAACATGAAACAAATTGTGATTGATCGTGTGTTACTCAAGCACTGGGCTTAGACCATTATTCCGTTCGTGAATCGAAACAGTCAATCAATCTGCCCAGCCTTTTCCCAACCTGTGACCTCCACAACCCAGTAACTGGGCAATACGATACCCCTTGGTAAGACTAGTCGTCAGACTTTGGCTTCTGACGACCCGTAAGGACTGTCAAAGATCCTGGAATGAAAGCCGAGACCAACGGCTTAACATGCTTTCCGAGGCACGGAGGAGTCTCGGTATGTAAAGTTGGTCACCCATCCACAGACCAACACCGGCAAGCTTAGCTTAACCTGATGGATCGACCCATGCGGCTGTTATTACTTAGCCACGAGCTCCTCAAAAACATGGAAACAGTACAGCACCCAAAAGCATGGAAGGCAAACCAAACTTTTAAAAGGTAAAATCTTGAGAATTCTCTCCACTCTATCATATTCCTTAAGCAAAAGCATTATCTACCAAATTTAAAGTTTTTATGCAAAACCCTATTTCAAAACATTAAAACTTACTTGTTTTAATATAGACTTTATAAAACTAGTCAATTTATGTCAAACTACGTTTACGGAGTAAGCTGAATCGCAATCGATAATGTCGCCATGCAATGGATAGTTGGAATTGTGAATTATTTAGTATTATGTGACCGCGAACCGCCCTTACTTTTCTTAGGATCTAAAAATACCATCATAACATAATATTATACGTTCTGTATCTGTTTAGCTGTAAGTTTTCCTCTATATAAAAGAAGTACAATAAATAAAATAAAATAAAATAAATTAAATAAATAAAATAAAATAAACATCACGCCTTGTTTCCCCGAAGGTTTGAGCAGAGGTGTACCTATAGTACACCCACATTTCGCCAGTTATGTTCAAGTCCCATGTAATAGGGGGCGAGCCTATTGCCATCAATCGGGCACAAATCTAAAGTCTGGGCAGCTCTGCTACTGAGAAAAATCATAAAAACCCATAACCCTTTGCCAGACATGGGAATCGAACCCAGGAGCTCATGCTCAGCAGTAACGCTTGCGACCACTAGACCAACGAGACAGTCTCTAAAAATAGCAACTACTTAGTAAAGCAGACATCAGACGATTCAGTGTTTGTTCATTTTTGTCTTTCATTCGGCATCTTGCACTTGAATGAAGAGCCTGAACATAACATGAAGCAAAAATGAAAAATTAATCCATTAGTGACACTGCGCACTCGTGACTGTGTCAGTGAGCGGAGCTCACGTAGCTGAAGTTTGGGCCACACATAATATATTTAAACTTATGCAAAAATCAAAATCAAAACTCATTTTCTTTTACATTTCATTTTTTTTTTCAATTAGGCTGAGAATCAGCACTTTTTGAACGTCAACATTAATAAAACAGTCCCCCAAAACGTCTGCCCTTCACTACAGAGTTCCTAGTGCTTTAGCTGGGAAGAAGAAGTGGCGCAACAAACTGTCCAGCATCAATCAATCTGCCTAGCCTTTTTAAACTATGTTGGGGTCGGTTTCCAGTCTAACCGGATGCAGCTGAATACCAGTAGTTTACAAGGAGCGACTGCCTATCAGCCCTCCACATCCCAGTAACTGGATAATACGATACCCCTTGGTAAGACTGGTTGTCAGACTTTCGGGCTTCTGACGACCTGTAACGACTGTCAAAGATCCACGAATGACAACCGGGACCAACGGCTTAACGTGCTTTCCGAGACACGGTTGAGTCACGGTATGTAAAGATGGTCACCCATCCACGGACCAACCTCGGCAAGCGTAGCTTAAACTCATGTATCGACCCATGTGGCTGTTATTACTTAGCCACGAGCTCATCCGAAGTGTGTAGTGAAGTGACTTCACTAAAATCTCACCATACTGAAAACTTAGGTGAAGTGAGCATTCGCGAAGGAGGAGACAAGTGAGGGAGAGGCTAAATTCGCGCCCTTCATGCCTCTAGCCGCCGCAGGAAACGCCCTGGGCGTCGGGAATCCCAGGCGGATTCCCGACCACTGTAGGCGCGGGCTTGCGGACGGCGAGCAATGGGTAGCTCGCCGTCCAATCCATCATCATCGCCGTCCGGTCCTTACCGGGCGGGATCGACGGCGCGTTGTGTTCCACGCGCGCCTCAAAGCGATGCCAGCACAATTGACGGGGTCCACTAGGGCCGATGCCTGCCAGGTTTGCGGGAAAGTCCGAAAGGGATACCGGAGCCCTTGGCAACAGGCAACTGAAGGAACACGTGTGGGTTTTAGTCAGTAAAAGTCTGATACGTCCCGCTCCGCCCAGAGCGGGAGAACTTATTTGATGATTTCCCACCATCAAAAAACAAAAAAAAAAAGTGAAGTCAGCATGAAGTGGGCTGTCATTCCATCTGATGCTAGGGATTGACACCTCTCTTCATCTTAGTTTTCACGATGAGATTTTTACAGAACAGATCGACTGATATCAGCCTAATTGATCAGCAGTGGTAGTCAAGTGACCGTGACTTATGAGTTGTGGGTTCAATCGTCCAATCAAACGCACGCAAGCAAGCAAGCACTTTGCTCTGTTTAATTTCCAACACCATTGCTCTTTAAGGGCCGGTAGGAAGCAAAATTGCCTGTCTTCAATTTGATTTTTTATGAAATTGATAAGACTTAGGTGTAAAATAAAAATAGTATGAGTAACTACATGATATTTCCAAACTTTTTGTGGAACAGAAACACAAAATATTAAAATTTTCTCGATAAACAAAATATCACGAAGTTACCTCTAATTTTCACGTATTTTCGATTTGTACTTAAAATGCTAATGCCTATTATAATAAAAATTAGATGATTATATGTATTAAAACAAGGCAAAAAAAATTGTGTAGGCTTTTTTTTTTATTCCTTTTATTTTTGGTTTTATTACGAATCAAAGCTTGTAGGACTTACGACGTTCTTAGTTCGTGGAAGAAGCCATCTTCCGTCGCACATTACGGGAACTTCAAGCATATTTTTGTTTCACAAATCAGTCGGCGTCGCTCTGTTGAGACGAGAGGACTACGCTCAAATTTTTAGCTGCGCTGAGATATTATTTATTTTCGTAAATAATATTTTCGTAATTTATCACATTCCACAAAAGAAACTGAGACATAGAAAACATGAAAAAAACACTAAAACCACTTCCAAAACGAATATTACAAGTGTTATTGATTGATAAATAAATAAATACCGAGTCTAAATAAACATATAAAATTCAATGTTGATATTTGAAAACTCAAGATGACATACATTTTATTTGACAGATTTTTGACTGGTATAGTAGCACGGAGTATAGAAAGAAGTAGGTACAACTAGCGCCATTGCTCTGTATTGCGGTGAATTTTCTTGCGGAGAAAATTTACAACATAGCCAACGAGCCCATTCCACGTTCATTTGAAAGTTCGCACTGGAGATTAAATCTTATTGCGATATACTCAGGATCCAAATTCGTTTACTCCCACTTTTTTTGACAAACTTCTTGTAAGGTGACCCTTAGACGAACAATTGGAGCGATTGACCGCCCCTAAATAAAACTTGTTTAGAATAATACCTTTATTCTTCGGTTATTGGTATAACGAACGAACTCGAACAGATTCCGTATGACTCCGGATTTTTAATTTGTCTGTCCGTGATGTCTTGTTTATATCTCTTTAGTTGACTTTTTTGTCGTAGTTGGGTTTTAGTTTTTACCTGACTACGGCGAAGCAAAAAAGAGGGTTATAATTTTGACCGGTTTCTATGTATTTATCTATGTCTGTTCCCACATATTATCTTCTAAAAGACTCATCACAATTTGACAAATGAGGTATCGTTGGAAGCTTCTTGATCGTCCGCTGGTCATAGGCTATATGAAGACACATTAAATTGAAAATGGCACCCTCTAGGTGACATATCATGAACAACAAAAAATATTTTTTAATCATACCATGTTGGGTATCAAATGAAAGGTTTTAATTAGCACATTTCAAAAATATATATTATAACCCCAAAAAAAACCGCGACAATCAAGACGTATATTGCCATATGTTTATGTTAACGCTTGGGATGATAACTGCCGCTTCACGCGCCGCCGCACCGTAAACAGAAAAAACGTCAGACGCGCCGCGTGACGCCACACTGCACGCGACGCGCCACGCCCCGCGACTCCGTAAATGAGGCCTAAAGTTATAATGCAACTTGGCATGTTTTCAAAGCTACAATTTCAACAGTTACAAAGAGGGACCATACTAAACTTTCTACTAAGGGACTAGTTATAACAAGCGCCCGAGACGCGCATTTTGTACGCTGCGTTTCGGGCGCTCAATAAAATTGTATGAATTCCTATGTAACGAATTTTATCAAGCGCTGCAGTCTAAGCGAGCGCCCATGCCGGGCGCCGTTAGGCCTGCACATGTCGCAACTTGCCACTCTCAACTTGCATCTCCGTTGTGCGATTTACAAATAAGACTGGGAGAAAATATGCCGCGGGCATTGCTGCTACGTGCGCCGCCGTGATGAAACGCCGCGTGTGACGCGGCTATGCCATTCGCGGGCTCCGCCGCAAAAACGCTCCATTTCAAACAAACGCGTGTAAAATCGCGTCTCCGTAAACGCACTCATACAACGCCATATGTTTGAATTCAGTGCGAGCCGCGCCGCCCAAAGCCACACGCGACTCCTCGCGTCTCCGTAAATGAAGCCTAACCGTGCCCTTAACGCTTGGACGCGAGTTCCTTTTTCACTATTTTTCCTTGTCATTTTCTCCGTATTAGTAATAAACTTAAAAGAAACACGGTTCAAAAGTTACAACAAAATTTGGAAATCTTGTTGCGTTTGACGAGCGTCCAAAACGCGCCGGGCGCGCGCCCAAAACACAGCGCCGGTACTGAGCGCGTACCTCGGGCCCTTGTTATAATTAGTCCCTTTGGTACTTTGGCACCCATTTACATAGATGAATAGATGTCAATTCTTTTAGTGGTGAAGCCGACAATCCTACATTTATTTCTTTTGTACAGAACTCGGCCTCTTTTTCACATGTTTCAAATGTTTTCGAAAGGGATTGTTCGCGTTTGGCGCAGGAAAGGTTTTCATGACACATGCCATATTCGTTGCACAATACAGTCCAAAATTCATTATACGAATATTATTTTTTACTTGGGTATCACTTTGCACGATCCTCCAAAGAGAGAAATCCACGATATAGCATTATATTTATTACTTGGTAACACAGTTTTCCACAAAGACGTCATTAGGTACAAATTGTACAAGGTCCTAAATAAAATTTGGTAACATTTAAATTTGAACTTTTTCACGTCAACATTGAGTTTCTAGTTCCAAAACATGAACATGATCTATAGTTCTGAATTCAAGCTTAGCGTATCGTATAAGCAAAATAAACTACAGAAGATTGAAATTCGAATTCTATAAACGCCAGACGAAAAGTTTCTGCTGGCGGGAAGGCATTGTGTTTTGTTTTCGTCGTGTTTAATGAGAGGGGTAGGTAAGGGTTGCGCGGGTGAAATATGATTTTTTGCTGTCAAACTACTCCCCCTTAAACGGTGAAGGAAGTTATCTATACTTATTGTGACAATATTCTGATTTAAAAGAGTATCCGTGGAGTTTCTTGCCCGTTCTTCTCCATAGGAACCTACTACGCTTTGGAATGGGCAACTAGCTTCATCTTTCTGACTGACCGACCCTTTGACAATTCAAAAGTGCCTGTAATTGGTTTATCCATACTAATATTATAAATTCGAAAGTAACTCTGTCTGTCTGTATATTACCTTTTCACGCCTAAACCACTGAACGGTTTTCGATAAAATTTGAAAAGGAGATAGATGGCATCCCGGGGGAAGGACATTGGCAATTTTTTATCGACATACCACGCGGGCGAAGCCGCGGGCGGAAGCTAATTTGAAAAAAATGCTTTGAGTTTGAGTTTCATCGTAAGGTAAACGGCATGCCCTGAATGAAATAATAATTTATTATGATGTTTTTTTTTTGTAGAATACTTTTTAATTTTTTTAGCGTTCCGTAGGGTGTTGTAACCACTTTTGTGTAAACCTTTTTTTAGTAAATCACTGCTTTATTTTACCTCGCCACAGCCTTCAAATCGGCTGATCTATCAAATATAAAGGTATTCCCCGAAGGTACGTTGATCCCCACAATTTGCTGACACAGCATTATGTTACACGATTTTCCTCTGCGTAGTTATTGATTTTTTTACACAAATATTTTATTGCGTGATTGAAAGGGATATCATGTTACCTGGTAAGACTCAGCAGTCGCTCCGTCTAAAATACTGGTATTCAGCTGCATCCGGTTAGACTGGAAGCTGACCCCAACATATTTGGAACATGCAAGGCAGATTTTTTTTTCATGATTTTATTTTACCACTTTGTCGGCGTGATTAATATGTATACCATATACATGCCAAATTACAGCTTTCTAGTACTAAGAGTCTCTGAGCTAAGCCACGGACACACATACAGACAGAAATGGCGAAACTATAAAGACTCCTTGTTGACTACGGAACCTCCTTGGTTACCAATTAATGACAATTACTTTTATACACATTTTTACATGCATTTGCTTACGAAAACTGTCTCCTTTTGCCACTGTTCGTTGTTCAAGATAGAAGGTAAACCCTTAGGCCGCGTCCTAACCAAAACGAAAGAGGCGCGAAAAGGCGATAAAAAAAATCCTTACCCTCATTAAAATCCAACTTTTTTTTAACCTCCTCTTCCAAAATGGTTGGCACCAGATGTTTTTCACTCAACTTAGGCATGGCTACCAACCTTGCAATCACAAAACCGTATCAAAATCAGTTGTTTATTTAATTTTCTGAGAAAGTTTTTGGTATAAGCTAAACAACTGTTTAAAACGACATTTACGTTTGGAGTCTGACGTTAAACTGACATCAGACACGTGTTGTACAAGTATCAACGCTTTTGTGGTAATAGCCAATGCCTGACTGACCGCAATACTAACTACAACAACAACGATACTACTGATAACCATGGCAAATTAGGACAGCTCCTCACCTTGCTGTCAAACTGGTAGGTAAATATTTAATTAGTAAACACTTAGATAATTCGTATTTTTTTTCATTTACAACGTTTTCTTGACTGACAGATAACGCACAGTCTCAATCCGTGCAGATACAACCATCACATTTTGCAGATAAGTATATTTATAGTAAACATAAGCATGGATAAGTAAAAAACCGGCCATTTGCGTATCTATAAAAACGGCAAAAAAAATCACGTTTGTTGTATGAGAGCCCCCTTAAATATTTATTTAATTCTGTTTTTTAATATTTGTTGTTATAGCGGCAACAGAAATACATGATCTGTAAAAATGTCAACTGTCTAACCATCACGGTCTATGAGATACAGCCTGGTGACAGACGGACAGACAGACAGCGGAGACTTAGTACTAGGGTCCTGTTTTACCCTTTGGGTACGGAACTCTAAAAATTACATTTCGCAAATAAGTATTTTATAGTAAACATAAGCAATCAATCTGCCTGGCCTTTTCCCAACTATGTTAGGGTCGGCTTCCAGTCTAACCGGATGCAGCTGAAAACCAGTATTTTACATGGAGCTACTGGCTATAATAAAATATGGTACGATACCCCTTGGTAAGAGTGGTTGTCAGACTTTCGGGCTTCTGACGACCCGTAACAACTGTCAAAGATCCACGAATGACAGCCGGGACCAACGGCTTAACGTGCTTTCCGAGACACGGCGGAGTCTCGGTATGTAAAGATGGTTACCCATCCACGGACCAACCCCGGCGTAGCTGAACCTGATGGATCGACACGTGCGGCTGTTATTACTTAGCCACGAGCTCCTCCTTATAGTAATCATAAACATGGATAAGTAAATAAGAGCCGCACGGGTTGATCGATCTGGTTAAGCTGCGCTTGCCGCGGTCTGTTAGTTGATGGGTGGTCAACTCTACATACCGAGACCCATCCGTAATTGGTTTAATTAAAATTTTTCACTAATGCAAAATTTGTAAGTACATATAGTGTAGTGCACCCACGTTTCGTCAGTTATGTTTAAGTCCCATGTAATAGGGTTGAGCCTATTGCCATCAACCGGGCACAAATCGTCTCCGGGCTGCTACTGAATACTATAAATGCGAAAGTCTGTCTGTCGCGCTTTCACCCCAAAACTACTGAACCGATTTAAATGAAATTTGGTACACAGATAGTCTGGAGCCTGAGAAAGGACATAGGCTACTTTTTATCGACATACTACGCGGGCGAAGCCGCAGGCGGAAGCTAGTTTCAGATAACAAAACCCAGTACCACTTTGCCCGTCTTAGGAATCAATCCTCATGCACAGCAGTAACGAACAGTGAGTGTGTAGTTCGGACAGTTTTGTCGCTGAGCTATGAGCGAGTGCGACAAGTAGAATTATTGCCCAGTCCCTTGCTTTTTTTTTTTGTGGTTGGGAAATCATCCAATGACTTCTTCCGCTCTGGGCGGAGCGGAAGGGCGTGTCAAACTTTTACTGACTAAAACCCACCCGTGTTCCTTCAGTTGCCTGTTGCCAAGGTCCCGGTATCCCTTTCGGACTAACCCGCAACCCTGCCAGGCATCGGTCCTAGCGAACCCCGCCAATTGTGCTGACATCTCTTTGAGGCGCGCGTGGAACACGACGCGCCGTCGACCCGGGCCTGATCCTAATCGGACGGCGAGCTACCCATTACTCGCCGTCCGCAAGCCCGCGCCTATAGTGGCCGGGAATCCGCCTGGGATTCCCGACGCCCAGGGCGTCTCCAACGGCGGCGGTTAGGGGCGTGAGGGCGCAAACTTTGCCTCTCCCTCACGCGTTCCGCCTCCTCCTTCGCAAGCATTACTGCTTCGCAGAAGGAGGTGACTGCTTCCCATGCCCTCTCGCTCCGTACCATGGCCTGGACCAGAGCCGGACGTGAGAGGTCACCGCCGTCAATCGCCTCCAAGAGGACACGGCGGGGCTCCGCCCAAGCAGGGCAGACCTCCACCGTATGCTCCACCGTGTCCTCCGGGCGATCCACACAGTGGTGACACCCGGGCGTTTCCTCCTTTTCCGAAACAGGAACCTCCCGAAGCAACCGTGTCCGGTGAGGACCTGCGTCAGCCGGAAGGTGAGGACGCCGTGGCGCCTCTCCAGCCACTCCTCAAAGAGGGGACTTATCGCCGCAATTGTGGCGTGCCCAGCACTGGGTTGCGAGAATCGCACTCTCCATGCCGCCATGAGATCCTGCCGGAGCTCTGTCCGCTGTGCCGCGATTTCTCGCGGCAGCGGAGTTACGCCCCGGCGCTTCATCTCCGCTTCATCTCTTCAGGTCCTCGCGCCACTCCCAGATGTGCGCGAGGACCTTCGCCTCCAGATCCCATGGCGGTAATCCGGCAAGGAGGCTCGCCGCCTCACGAGAGACCGTGCGGTATCCCCGGGCCAGCCGAGTGGCCATGACCCATTGGGACGCGTTCAACCGGCGGGCTGGCCGCAGCCTAATGGAACGCGCCCACACCGGTGCCTCGTAAAGGGCCATGGACCACACGACCCCCGCGCAGAGCCTCCGGCAGGAGGCGTTTGGTCCCCCAAGATTGGGCAGGAGCCGCCCCAAGGCGGCCCCGGCCCGGTCCAGCCTGGGAGCCAAACGACGGAAGTGCTCCACGAAGTTCCACCGGCTGTCGGCACAGTCCCTTGCTGGTAGGCGTATGTATAGCAAACAAGAGTGCGAGTGTTCTACTGGCCAAGCGAGCGTCGCAGAGCGAGTATTTTTTTTGACAGCTCTTGTCACTTCGACAAACTAGTGGAGAGTGGAGAGAGAGTTCTCGCCGGCAATGTGAACAGTCCGCGATCAACTATCTACAGGATGTAAGGGTAAACACCGTTGTCACTCAAACCTAGTAGTTGACTTAAATATAAAAATAAATGACCGAGTCACAACAAAAACAACGTAATTTTCATTAAAAGATTTTAAAAAGTTTCTATCCGACACCGTGCTCGCTAGCGAAACAGCTGACTGACTGAGGGAGGGGTCGCGCTCGCGGCCTGTCAAGTCACGTCTCGCGCCCGCCATCCGTGTTGAGACGCAAGTTCGTTGCCCTAGCGCATAGGTGAAAGGGTGAAAATACTCAAGTGGTAAAATGTAATTTAAAAAATAAATTTTAAAAATCGTAATTTTCCATTGATTTTACGTTCTATAAATGACACCAAACCACTGGTTTCAAGGATAACGGTGTTTACCCTAACACCCTGTATACTATTAATATGTATCTCTTTTACTGACACGACCTACATCTATAGTTAGTTTATTGAGCGAGAAAATAGTCGATAACTAGTTGCTTCCTTGTCGGCGGCATATAATGTTCCCACTGATTAGCTTATAATGTTCTGTGAATCGGGCATCCTGTGTGACAGAGTGGATAGTTTAGCCGTTGGTCCCAGCTGTCATTTCTTTGACAGTTGTTACGGGTCGTCAGTAGCCCGAAAGTCTGACAACCAGTCTTACCAAGGGGTATTACCAGTAAGTGGGTTGTGGAGGTCACATAGGCAGTCGCTCCATGTAAAATACTGGTATTCAGCTGCATCCGGTTAGACTGAAAGCCGACCTCAACGTAGATGGGAAAAGGCTAGGCAGATGATGACATGACTTCGAATTTTTGCTTCTAGAACATTTCCTCATGATGTTCTCGTTCACCGTTTTGAGAAAAGAAGTAATGAAATAATGTGCATGTCTCCTCCTGTCCGGGTTCGAACTTCGAACCAACAACTCATAAGCCGGGGCCGTTGCCACTGGGCCAACATCATCATCATCTGCCTAGCCTTTTCCCAACTATGTTGGGGTCGGCTTCCAGTCTAACCGGATGCAGCCACTGGGCCAACAATGCTCAGTAAATGGCCTGACCTAGATCATATCTGGAACTCTGGACCTCAGACCAAATAAAAAACCAAGACAGAACGCTGCCTGTCAACAGTAACGCGAGGCCGCGGCCGGTTTCGTCAACATCTGTGTGCACTTCACTTAGTGAGGCATAGTTTGATTGAAGATGGTTGTAAAATTGTGCGTGTGAGCGTGTATGCACGGAGCATGTGAGTGGTATGTTTCGTTTTTTTTATTTGGTGTGATATCTGGACTGGACTTTACAAAACGAAAAAAAGTAGTAAGTAACGTAAAGGATAGGTATTAAAAAAAACACATTTATCAAGTCCTTGACCCATATTTAAATACAAAAACAATACACAAATATGTCAATTTTGTGTCACAATTACTTTAAATACTGTGTGTGACCTCTGAGTTTGATTCGATCTTTCATACTGTCAATATTCGGTTAGGAAATACCAAACTAATCTAGTCTCTTCCCTTCGTGTGGTTAGTGAATAACCTGGTGTCAGAGTTTTAACCGCCCGAGGGCCTCTGACTTGGCTTCACATGCCGTCGAGAAATATCTCTCAGGCATGCCGGTTTCCTCCCGACATTTTCCTTCACCGCACACCGTTCACTCATCTAGTTTTAAAACATAAGTTATTTTGACGAGTAACAATGTTTTTCAAACCAATTTAAGTGGTAGGTACAGAAATAAATATAATTTATCAAACGTTGAGCTAAAACCAATCGAATGCTACTAAAGTCATGTGATGATGGAACTCTGCAAAGTACCAACTAATTACTAAGTTAAATAGACTCCCTTGGTTCAGTGTCCAACAGGCGTAGCATGAGCACCGTTTTGTCGACGAAAGAGTAGACAAAAATGACGTTTCCTGTAGACAGTAGACAGTACGAGACGGCAGCAAAGTAGAAAGAGTCAACTGCACTTTTTACGATATTCACTCTTTTACATAATTCTACTCAGAATTCTTTGTTTTGTCATAGGATTTATCGGTTGTCGGTGTGGTTTTTACAGTAAGGATAGAAAACTTTCTTCCGAAATAGTCTACCTACA
Source organism: Lithophane semibrunnea (assembly GCA_947363905.1). Classification (NCBI taxonomy): domain Eukaryota; kingdom Metazoa; phylum Arthropoda; class Insecta; order Lepidoptera; family Noctuidae; genus Lithophane; species Lithophane semibrunnea. The sequence goes on from OX376216.1 coordinate 2,138,940, forward strand.
AAAAGACCTAGACAAAGATCGTTAGAAATGAAAGACAAAATGACAGATTGTAGAAAGATTTCTACGGTGGATGTCAAAAATGAAGAAATGAACTGTCACTTTGTATAGAAAAAGCTATGTCTTTTCTTCGTAGAGATAGAAAGCGCCATGCTACGCCTGCAGCTTCTGTCAACTGCCAGCCCTAGATCTACAAAGGTCATCGACTCGACATCGCGTTTTGTCATTTCGTGCCAAAGACACTTGATAAGTTACGATACTAACTTTGTTGCATAGTTTATGAAGATCACTATCAGTCTTATTGTATATCGATATCTCTGAACTATTTGATAATATGGAAGTCTTGACTTCAAGTCCTAGATAAGTCAGGTAGGTAAACAAAGAAAAGTGTTATACACGCGAGTCCCAGCGCAAAAAGAAGGCTTATACCTAACGCCAAAAAAACCGGCCAAGTGCGAGTCGGACTCACGCACGAAGGGTTCCGTACCATTATCTATAAAAACACAAAAAAAAAACATGTCTGTTGTATCGGAGCCCTCCTTAAATATTTGTTTTATTTTAATTTAATTATTTATTTTTACAGTGAATATATCTAAATATAAATATTCTGTGAATATTTCAACTGCCTACCTGTTGCCGTCATCAATATAGAGCAAAAACGAGCTAAAAATTCACGTTTGTTGTATGGGAGCTCCCTTAAATATTTATTATATTCTGTTTTTTAGTATTAGTTGTTATAGCGGCAACAGAAACATCATGTGTGAAAATTTCAACTGTCTAATTATCACGGTTCATGAGATACACCCTGGTGACAGACGGACAGACAGACAGACAGCGGAGCCTTAGTAATAGGGTCCCGTTTTACCCTTTGGGTACGGAACCCTAAAAACATAAGATGCAAACATGGTAGCCAGCCGTAAACCTCAAGAAAAATAAGCCTAAGTAGCTAACATAGTAAATAATAACATACAAGAAGATTTATCTACAAACAACATTTCCAGGACTTCTTGTCTCGTACCATTTCGACATATTGTACTGACAGTCGAAGATAAAAATGTAACTCGCGTACACGACTGATAAACAAGAAAACTATTTGTCCTGTTATCGGTCAACAACTCACGAATATCTAGAGTTTAACGTTCATATCTTTAGTTGTATCTATCACTGAAATAAAGGTTATAAAACTAAAACCCAACTACAACAAAAAGGCAACTAAAAAACAAATTTAAAAACAAAAAACCCGACTGCAAAAGAATCATCAAAATCGATTCATAATTGGCGGAGTAATCGCTTAACACACATACAAAAAAAAACATACAGACAAAATCAGAACCTCTTTCTTTTTGAAGTCGGTTAACTAACTCAATAACATCGATATACAAAGGTCAGTAATCAAAGTGGGAAACCTATTCAAATACAAATGTTTACGCGAACAATATCCTTCGAAATGAAACAAGTTTCTCTTATTGTTTCTGTATTTAACTTTTTACATTTTCCCGACCTTTCAAAGTTTCTGAATTTCAAACAAACAACAAACAACTTTCGATAAAAAGATTATTTTGGAAATTCACTTTACAAAAATCGGCCAAGTGCGAGTCGGACTCGCGCACGAAGGGTTTCGTACCATTATTTATAAACCCGGCAAAAGAATCACGTTTGTTGTATGGGAGCCCCCCTTAAATATTTGCGTTATTTTAATTTAATTATTTACTTTTAAAGTGAATGTGTAACTAAATATTCTGTGAATATTTCAATTGTCTAACTGTTGTCGTTTTCAATATAGAGCAAAAACGAGCAACAAAAATCACGTTTGTTGTATGGGAGCCCCTTAAATATTTATTTTATTCTGGTTTACAGATATACATCATCTGTAAAAATTTCAACTGTCTAGCTATCACGGTTCATGAGATACAGCCTGGTGACAGACGGACAGACAGACAGACAGACAGCGGAGCCTTAGTAATAGGGTCCCGTTTTACCCTTTTGGTACGGAACCCTGGGCTGTGAGTGCTGTGACCTTGACTTTTGATGTTTGAGTGAATATTATACGAGAGATGGAAAGAGGAAAAGTGAAGACCGGTGCGTAGGTGGGATGACCTCAACTCAAACTCAAAGCATTTATTTCAATTAATCCATTTACAAGCACTTTTGAATTGTCAAGGAGTCGGTCAGTCAGAAATATGAAGCTAGTAGCCCATTCCAAAGCGTGGTAGGTACCTATGGAGAGGAACGGGCAAGAAATTCCAAGGAAATTCTTAAATAAAAAAAAATTGGTTACCTACATCATTTATGTTGAAATTATACATGTGAGAATAATGTAGAAAGCACGTTAAAAGCGTCCGCAATTATAAAATAAAAAAACAAAAAGCAATTCGAAAATTAAAATAAGCCATGGCAGCTAAGAGATGACCAGTCAAAACTGCCAGCGCGCGTTCACGAACATGACGCATGGATCGATTGCATGGAGAATGAAAGCTCACGAACGAAAACTATGGAAGCCTGATGGGCAGAATTTTTTTTCGCAATTCGTCTTCCGGAGAATCCTCCCGCAATATCGCGAATTCCCGCAGCTAGCCGCTCGTTTCTATTTGTACATTCAGGCCGTACCCTACCACAGATTTAACTCGCTCGCACCATTCTACTCGCGGCCTGAGTGAGAGCGAGACGGAGTGGGGTGTTGGCGGCTCTCAAGCCTCGAATAATTTAGATAATAGCTTTTTACGGTGAAAATAATGGTAATTTAAAAAAAATAAAAAACCTAAGACCTGCTTTATGATTAGTTCGGTTATTAATGTTATTATGCAAAGTTTCATGATCTAATTTGAAGTATTTTTTAATACCAGCGGTTTAGAGGTAACTGCTCAGACCAACAAAAAAGGAAAGACAGATCCCGCCGTACATCAAAAGTGAAGCCACCTTTTTATCTATGTGTGTGTAAAAAGGGTTGTCAGTTGTTAAAGTTTTTCCCTATAACTTGGGGAATAATATTTTGGGTAGGCTAATATTGTACGAGTAAGATATTGTTGAGTATGGTATTGTATCTCAATTTTTAGGAAGAATTCCGAAACAAAAACATTTTTTTTTACATTGCAAAATAAAATAAAAAAGCAATTAAGTACAAAGTGCATTTATGAGATCACCTTTTATGCAAGAATTGCTTGTGTTAGGAGACTCCGCTCTTTCAATTAGAATTATCCATTAATTTTCAATTGAGTGTTAAAAAAAAATATATATATGTGTATAAATAGGTTAGTAAATTAGCTACTATCCATTTATTTCTATTTTCAGTATTACATGGAAATCTAAAATATTAAATGCATAAAAAAACAGACATATAATACTCGAAGTAAAAAATATCGAATGGGGAAATTTGAAATCATATTATGGCAACCCTCGCTCTTTAAATGTCACTGTTTTCGTTTGTTCATCCGTTCAGGTTTTTTGTTCCAAATAACCTTAAATTCATAGTTATCTAAATTAAAAAACGATGTTATTTTAAGTACTTACAAGTGAAAAGTGATTCCGTGAGACTTTTTCTGTGATTAAGTATTGTTTTTACACGTTTTCACTACACAGGAAGGCATAATTATATTTGTTTTGGTGATGTTAGCTAGACGACGACTCGTGACGTACTAGGAGCGATGAGCTTGGTTTTAGTGTAGGTGTGTGCGTGAGCCTGTGTGTTTACTTGCAGGAGCTTGGTTTTGTGGCTTCACTTTTGATGTACGGCGTGATCTGTCTTTCCTTTTTTGTTGGTCTGAGGGTAACTGGTATTTTTTCTATCGAGAAAATTTTATGTTGGTAATCGTGTTTTCGCCAAACATAGGACCTAGCATCAATCCTCAACTTTAACATAATGTTATATTTATTTCAAAATTAATGTTGCAGTATTTTCGGCATAACGGAGGATCATGCTAAGCAATTTGAGGTAGGGTAGGGCCTTAAACAATTGACATAAAGTTCATTATGCTTTTCACAATTTCGTGACAAAAATTCGCTTCCATTCCGTTCCACGGCAATGTAAATTGAGCCTTATAATAATTGATAGAATCTCCACGCTAAACAATCGTACTGCATACAATACATTGAGTTTGAGAGCATGTATTGTACACAAGCTATACATTACCAGTTAATGCTGATCTCGCATTGTATAGAATTTCCCTACAATGCGAGGTCAGCTTATGCTGGAAATGTATAGCTTGTGGTGTAGCCGTGTGTACGTATGTTCATGGCAGTTATTGACACGCCATACTATTGTAAATATAGGCAGAATAGACGATAGTTTCATTGATTATATATAAACACCACGACAGCATTTGTTTACTTGTTAGCATTGTTAGACTAAAAAGTGAAAAATTTAATAACTTTAATTTCGGAAGTAGGAGGCAAAAATCGAAAAATAAAAAACAGACGTATTGAGAACCTCCTTCTTTTTGAAGAAGTCGGTTAATAAAAGAGGGAGGCTTACTATACAGGGTGGCCGGAAAATTGAGGTCCAAAAAAAAATTTTGGTCCCTCTTGTCGTGGGGTATCCGAATCACCCCCATGTATGTTCCGCGATTTTTCTTAGTTTCGGGCTTCTGACGACCTGTAACGACTGTCAAAGATCTACGAATGACAGCCGGGACCAACGGCTTTACGTGCTTTCTGAGGCACGGAGGAGTCTCGGTATGTAAAAATGGTCACCCATCCACAGACCAAACCCGGCAAGCGTAGCTTAACCTGATGGATCGACCCGTGCGGCAGTTATTAATTAGCCACGAGCTCCTCCTATTTACTCAATCCATATCATTTATTAAATATGTAAATTAGAAAAATAAAAATAAAAGACGGTTAAAATACGTCGCAAAAAAAAAAAAATATTATTACTTAGGTAGAAAACAATAATTGCATTTATCATTAATCAATCATTATTTGTTTATTTATTTCATGTAGGCATGCATTGAAATACCATGACACAGTATTAAGACCACACCCTGTAAGGGCACTGCAAATGATTAAATTACATAATATTGATTCTAATTGTTACAATCCATATCACAAAAAAATTGCACAAATGTCTACTAACAGCGCCCCCCTGTCAACGTCATTCGAGCGGGTGTAGGCCCCGCTCGCCCCTTGGATCTTGCCCCTAATTACCTAAGTGTACCCACTCGCCCCTTCTAATATTAGGTGGCCCCAGTCGCCCCCGATTGTTAGTAGGTTATAAGTACAGTCAGCACTCTTTAAGTTTTTAAATATTAAAATAAATATTTTTTTCTTAAAACTTCAATCAAAATCTAACAAAAAGTACTAGGCTTGCATGAGTTCAAGATAGTATTACGATCATTAGGTATAATCCCAATATTAAGATTTGGATGAAAGGGACATAAATAGTTTATAACTAACAAAAAGTACTAGGCTTGTATGAATTAAAGATAATATTACAATCATCAAGTATTCTTTAAACTTCAATCAAAACCCAACAAAAAGTACTAAGCTTGCATGAATTCAAGATGGCATTACAATCATTAGTATTATCCCACTAATAAGATTTGGATGGAAGGCACACAAATATTTTATAACTAACAAAAAAGTACTAGGCTTGCATAAATTCACGTTTAGTTATACTTGGAGATAAGTACTAAAAACGCAAAACGCATCCCTTCCACATTATAATACGAACATAGAAAAAGAAAGCATTATATATACGACTCTCTCAACGGGTAACATATTTTAAAAATCTTTTGTTTATTGGACCCATGAAAAAGGTTCCTTTTGTAGGTATTAGGTATAAGAACATAGGTAAGCCAGGTAGCAAAAACTATCACAAGTGTCACGAGTTGGTGAGATAAAAAAATTGCACAAATGTCTACTAACAGCGCCCCCTGTCAACGTCATTCGAGCGTGAGACCCATAAATATGAAATGTCTAACAATGCTAACAACTAAACAAATATAGCGTTATTCATAACGTGTGCATTTTTCTGTCTGACGGTACCTTTTTTGGTTAAATTTCAAAGGAAATGCCACAAGGGGCGAGTCGGTACATCAAAATAATTATTTAAATGTCAATTTTCCACTCGCCCCTTCGTAAGGGGCGAATTGGTACTCAAAAATAATAAAAAACGGGGCGAGTGGGACATTTTAATCTAAGGGCAAGATCCAAGGGGCGAGCGGGGCCTACACCTTCGAGCGCAACAAGATCCTTGTAGCAATATGTACAGCACATTCATTTGAAAGGCTATTCTGGTACAAGATACAACGCGGGTTGCCTGCGGTAGGTAGTAGTCAATTACTTAGTTCTCTTTAGTAGGAGTAAACTGGTAGAAACTGTCACGTAACAAAAAAGCGTTATGCGTTAAGCGTTCTCTCTCTCTCTCTCTATAATAGAAAGAGACAGTGCGAAAGTGTGAATTTGGTCAAAATGAAAGTCCATGATGGAGACTGCGAAAATTTTCAAATTTTCCATCATAGGTATCGTTTTCATGGTTTTCGAGGGTGCAAAAGTAAATCCAAGATAGCGGCTTAATGAGAAGGTAGGCTTAGTAGACATACTTTTTTTAACATTTTTTCTTGTTTTAAGTAACTACCTGATACTTGTTGCAACTTGCAAGGCCTACACTGTCCTCCACTGTAATTCGAAATATTATAAAAGCCACTTATTTTTAAAAGATTAACCGTGGAGTTTCTTGCCGGCTCTTCTCCATAGGCAACGACCAATTGGAATCGTGCACCTAGCTTCTGACGTTTCATAAGTTTAATAGGTTTATCCATACTAATATTATAAATTTGAAAGTAACTCTTCTGTCTGTGTTACCTTTTCACGCCTAAAGCACTGAACGGATTTTGATAAAATTTGGCAAGGAGATAGATGGCATCCCGGGGAAGGACATAGGCTACTTTTTATCGACATACCAAGCGGGGGAAACCGCGGGCGGAAGCTAATGTGAAATAAAATATTTTGATAAAAAAAGGATCTTCGTTCCTGACCGCACACGTTTTATACTTGTTGCAACATGAGTATACGAAGCAACTAACTATTATCAATTTGATTTAAAAAAGCGAGTTGGTGACCGTTGCATTAAAGTTTCAACCCTCTAGGGGGGTCGCGTGCGTCATCGGCCTTGATTGACGTGTTGTCTGGTACGTTACGTAGTTTAAATCTACGTAGTTTTGACTAAAAATAGCTTTTTAATAAGATCGGACATAATAGCAGACTTTTATATTGCGGTGGATAATTAAGTTCACAAGGCGATGATCAATACAATATTTTATTGTATAATTTTGGGATCACATGGCAGATTCGTACTGCATTTTTAACCCCCGACGGAAAAAGAGGGGTGTTATAAGTTTAATCTGTGTGTCTGTCTGCGCCATCGTAGCTGCCAAACGGCTGAACCAATTTTGTTTTTTTACAAGCTTTATATTTGCTTGCTCTGTTTTGTGTTTTGTTTGAAAGGTGACTGATCGAGTGTTCCCAGCAGGCGTAGCATGAGCACCGTTTTGTCGACGGAAGAGAAGACAAAAATGACGTTTCCTGTAGACAGTAGACAGTACGAGACGGCAGCAAAATAGAAAGAGACAACTGCACTTTTTACGAAATTCACTCTTTTACATAATTCGACTCAGAATTCTTTGTTTTATCATAGGATTTATCGGTTGTCAGTGTGATTTTGACAGTAAGGATAGAAAACTTTCTTCCGAAATAGTCTACATCTATAAAGACCTAGACAAAGATCGTTAGAAATGAAAGACAAAATGACAGATTGTAGAAAGATTTCTACGGTGGATGTCAAAAATGAAGAAACGAACTGTCACTTTGTATAGAAAAAGCTATGTCTATTCTTCTTAGAGATAGAAAGCGCCATGCTACGCCAGCAGATATAAGAAAAAAAAGAAAATCGTTTATTCGATGATGCTTTGTCTTTGTCGGGGGTTTTTTAAATTTTTAATTTAATTAGCTTGTTTAAGAGTATGAACAATCAAATGGAATGCTGTTTACCGTTAAATATCGTCGTGTAAACCAACAAGTCTGGCATATTATGCCACCCATAATAGTGTTATAATAGTATAGTAAGGCAACTCAGAGTCAAGGGTAATTGAGTACTACATCCTTAACGTATCTATAACGATGTCTGTTGACCGGTAATTGTGACATTATGTCCCTAAGGCACCTGTCCCACGGTTAGCTTGCGAAACTCTGCAGACGTGATGGATATCTATATATGTATAAGCATGATACACCCAAAAAATAGTACAGTACTCTCGCGGCTTGCAAATGGGCCATTGATGGACGATCGTGAAAATGTAATGAAAAAATGAAATTGTTTATTCTGTAAATATAGGAATCACTTTTACACGTCTTATTAAAAAGTTGTAAAAATAAGCTAGATGAGGTCGGCGTTTCCTATCTGACTACTCTGAGAAGAAAGGCCGAAACTCAGAGGTCACAGGCTCAAGTCCAGACATAATCTTGGTCTGGCCATATGAGGACCATGTAGATTAGAGTCCGAAATGGTCTTTTGAGGAAAGAACCACACAGATTCGAGTGGACCTGTCCAGTCAGTGCAAGCATTTGTCAGTAATAGTGGAGCTCAACTCAGAACTTAAGGAGCTCAACGACTGGACAACGAAAATATGGGCCGAACCGTGGCACACATACGTGAGTTCATTAATGCCTGGTTGTGGCCAAGGCTTGTATAGTACTTTTCTCAAAGCTTGGAAATTCGAGCATTATTTTGACAACCTTCTTCGAGATAAATCGAAATTGCTGTACTGGTCAAAAATAAGTGACGATGCGGCCGGCAATGTTACTATGAAAATCCATATCTGTCGTGTTTACCGGCCGAATATTATAATAATTATAATATAATTAATTTGAAATTGTTGGGTCTTCAAACGCCACTCAATTGGCACTCTCAATTGTAGTCACTTAAAATCATCATCTGCATCATCTGCCTAGCCTTTTCCCAACTATGTTGGGGTCGGTTTCCAGTCTAACCGGATGCAGCTGAATACCAGTATTTTACATGGAGCGACTGCCTATCTGACCTCCACAATCCAGTAACTGGTTAATACGATACCCCTTGGTAAGACTGGTTGTCAGACTTTCGAGCTTCTGACGACCCGTAACGACTGTCAAAGATCCACATATGATAGCCAGGACCAACGGCTTAACGTGCTTTCCGATGCACGGAGGAGTCTCGGTATGTAAAGATGGTCACCCATCCACGGACCAACCCCGGCAAGCGTAGCTTAACCTGATGGATCGACCCGTGCGGCTGTTATTACTTAACCACGAGCTCCTAAGTCACTTAAAATATCAGTATAAAAATCAGTTTTTTTATCAGTAAACTTCCCAGACGTGATGGGTATTATCGCTACCCATCACGCCTGCGGAGTCTCGCTAGCTAAATTTATTTTACTAGCTACCCGCCATCATCGTCATCATTTCAGCCCAAAAGACATCCACTGCAGCAGGCGTAGCATGAGCACCGTTTTGTCGACGGAAGAGTACACAAAAATGACGTTTCCTGTAGACAGTAGACAGTACGAGACGGCAGCAAAGTAGAAAGAGTCAACTGCACTTTTTACGAAATTCACTCTTTTACATAGTTCGACTCAGAATTCTTTGTTTTATCTTAGGATTTATCGGTTGTCAATGTGATTTTGACAGTAAAGATAGAAAACTTTCTTCCGAAATAGTCTACATATAAAAAGACCTAGACAAAGATCGTTAGAAATGAGAGACAAAATGACAGATTGTAGAAAGATTTCTACGGTGTATGTCAAAAATGAAGAAACGAACTGTCACTTTGTATAGAAAAAGCTATGTCTATTCTTCGTAGAGATAGAAAGCGCCATGCTACGCCTGCTGGACATAGGCCTCCCCCAAACACCGCCACTTCGTCCGGTTCTGTGCTTCTCACATCCAGCATATTCCCGCGGCCTTCAGGTCATCGGTCCACCTGGAGGGGTCTCCACTTGATTTTTAGTTATTTACGACTCCACAAAACATCGAGATTTCTTCATGTATTAAACACATAAATTATTTTCCGGAATAAATTCTCTAATGATGGTGAAAACATCATCAAAATCTGTTGCGTGGTTTAGAAGAACAAGGATTTGTAGTTACGGTGTCTTTGCTTTTTAATTTTCGTTTTTTGCCACCGACTTCCGAAATTAAAGTTATTTTTCACTTTTTTAGGGTTTTTTTTGAAGTCGGTTGCTTTTTTTTGTAAAAAGTTTTAATTTTTCACTTTTTAGTGGTGGTACCTACCCCACACAAGTTACTACCTGCTATGTAAATAACAGTGAAGGAGTCTAATAATTATATCGTCTACATAGACTGTGGGAAAAATACGTAATATTGAAGCTAGCTCAAAAACTACGCAAGCAAACTTAATAAAATTTATATGGGACCATCTCGGGAGTATACCCTTTCGAACTAAAAAAGAATTTTCAAAATCGGTTCACAAACGGCGGAGTAATCGGTGAACATACATAAAAAAAAAAAAAAAAAAAAAACAGTCATCCGAACGTAGTACCTCCTCCTTTTTTGAAGTCGGTAAAAAATAAACATCGCTTCCCAGAAATATTTTTTGCTCAATGTTACTTAATTTGATGTACAGAATGATATAACGGCTATGTGATGCGTCTTTTTACACGCTGTATCTAATGAAAACCGCATTCACTGAATAAGATGTCCGCAATGCACAGCTGCATCAAATTGATTGGTCAAGCCGGCCACTAGCGCGCGCGGTAGGTCACTACTTGCGAAGTGGGCGCAGTGCACATAAATTAATTTTGTTACGGATTTATATGACGTATTTTTTGGAGGGGGAGATTTCGAAGTTCGATAGGAAAGTTTTATGCTAGATTTTTTATAAATACAATCTCATTGTAATCTTCAGCACACGTCTACGTTAGGAGTAGGGCCTATTTATCGTCACAGATATAAAAAATAGCAGATAGCAACTATTCCTACCAATAAAACATATCTGTTACTTAAAATAACGGATCCTCAAGACTGTTACCGCGGCTGTTACTGTTAAAACTTCGGATACGATTTTCGACTTTAACGAAAAGACATAAAGAAGATATTCAATAAATAAAAAATAACAAGCTGTTTATTTAATAACAGATAGATACGATTTTCGACTTAAAAAAAAAAGAAATAAAGAAGATATTCGATTGAGATTGAAATACGTATTTATCGTCCGTACAAAAATAACAGGCTGTGATTTAATAACAGATATTTGGATCTGTTATTTTTTTGTCACAGTAACAGTGATAACAGATATCATGTTTAACCTGTTACAACCCATCTCCAGTCTACGTTAGAATTTGCAGAATCTTATAAAGATAGCCCTTGCATGCTTTCTTTTCTTATCCGTTTCTTTGCTTGTTGAACCGATTTGAAACACCCTGAAAAAGGTTTATTTATACATACAGGGTGTTAGGGTGAACACCGTTATCCTAGCAACCAGTGGTTTGGTTTCATTTATAGAACGTAAAATCAATGGAAAATTACAACTTTTTTTTCTTTTTTTTAAACCTACATTTTACCACAAGAGACGCAAGTTCGTTGCCCTATGCGCTAGGGCAACGAACTTGCATCTCAATACGGGCGGGGGGTGCGGGATGTGACCTGACCGGCCGCGAGCGCGACCTCTGCCTCAGTCAGTCAGCTGTTTCGCTAGAGAGCACGGTGTCGGATAGAAACTTTTTAAAATCTTTTAATGAAAATAACGTTTTTTTTTTGTTGTGTTCGGTCATTTCTTTTTATATTTAAGTCAACTACCCATGGTTTGAATGACAAGAGTGTTTACCCTAACAGCCTGTATATTTACACTTCATGCTAATAGTGGTAGGTATAATCAATCAATTAATCTGCCTAGCCTCGCCAACTATGTTGGGGTCGGCTTCCAGTGTAACCGAATGCAGCTGAATATCAGTATTTTACATGGAGCGACTGCCTATCTGACCGCCACAATCCAGTAACTGAGTAATACGATACCTCTTGGTAAGACTGATTGTCAGACTTTCGGGCTTCTGACGACCCGTAAAGGCTGTCAAAGATCCACGAATGTGAGCCGGGACCAACGGCTTAACGTGCTTTCCGAGGCACGCAGGAGGTTCGGTATGTAAAGATGGTCCACTCATCCGAGACCTCCGGCAAGCGTAGCTTAACCTGATGGATCGACCCGTGCGGCTGTTATTACTTAGCCACGAGCTCATGGTAAATGCCACAAGGCATTCTCTGCCAGTCAACCTTGGGGTATCTCCAAAATCGTTTTTACTCAAATCTCTTTGGGTATCTCCAAAATTGCGTTATTTCAGGATATTTTCAGTTATAGCAACTACAAGGACAAGGTTATTTTAGCGCGTGGCAAAATTTGGAACTAACGCCGCCATCAAACATGTCACAAACAGTTCCACAAATGTTTACCAACAGCGCCTCTTGTCAATGTCATTCGAGCGCCAGAAGATCCTTGTAGCCATTTAAGAACTTTAGTGTCCGAAATATCTAGAATACGCATGACATTGAGAACTACAAAATCGTCACAGGAAACTCATATTTTATGGCTGTATTAAAATTATTAATAACTTCACAGTCTGTGTAAATAAAAACATTGCTCTGCGAAACCGGACGTCTGCCTTGACCCGCCATTAATAGTATGCAGTAGATAAAGCTGACATCAGACGTTTCACTTTTTGTTTTTCATTTCCCATCACTCGGAAGTGAAATGTCATCATCATTCTCCGGTCCTTATCCCAATTTATTTTGCCGAAACATGTCTTTTTCTACCATACCTGTCAATTAGTCGTCATCTCGATAGTGACCCCCTTTCTAGCCATAGTATCTTTCACACAGCCCATCCATCGTTTCTTTCGAACACAAAATGAATCAAGAGTGAAAAATTTCTAAGTGTAATTTTTGTGTGATCAGAAAAAATAAAATGAAAGGAGCAGACAAACGTTATTTCCTATAATAGTTGTGTAATTTTGTGTCGTGTCGTGTGAAGTTGGTATGAAATGAAAGAAAAATGAACAATCACTCGAGTGAAGTGTCTGATAGCAACTTAATACTAAAGAAATTATCACGTGCGTCCTAGATAAATGGAGACTTGTGGTAATTAAAAACCTGGCAAGAGCGAGTCGGACTCGCTCCGTAAGGGTTCCGTACTACCACACCGTACAATATTTAGCAAAAAACCTCGAAAAAAACCCGTTTCATGTATACAATATTAGTTTTTGTTTATGAACCCGAAAAGGGGTCATTGTACTCATCATTTTGAACAACTTTTTCTATGGGACCAAACTTGAAATCGTGAAAAAAAAATCAGCTGTTCCATACATTTGTGTTCACTTAAATCGACAAAATGTATGGAACCGCTGATTTTTTTTCGCGATTTCAAGTTTAGTCCCATAGAAAAAGTTGTTCAAAATGATGAGTACAATGACCCCTTTTCAGGTTTAGAAAAAGTAATGTTGTATACAGAGTGTTGCGTAAATAATGGATAGCCCTGAAACTGTCGATTGGCCAGATTATCATCTATCATTCACCCCACTTATATCGCCTTATGCCAATCGGTCCACGTTGGAAGGCCCCCCACAAAGTGGACCCATGACCTGGTGAAGGCCGCGGGAATGCGCTGGATGTGAGAAGCACAGAACCGGTCGAAGTGGCGGTGCTTGGGGGAGGCCTTTGTCCAGCAGTGCACGTCTTTCGGCTGAAATGATGATGATGATGAAACATAACTGGCGAAATGTGGGTGTACTCGTTTACCTCTACCTAAACATGTTGCGAGCTTTAAACATATCAAATTAATCGGAAGTCAAATTCGAAGCATTTATTATGTACAGGCACATCACATTGATATGTCGCGAGGTCGCGTCCATAGATATACGAAAGAAGTTTTTTATATTACTCTATTTTTATGGTTTTTTTTTAATATTTCTACTAGCTTCCGCCCGCGGCTTCGCCCGCGTGGTATGTCGATAAAAACTAGCCTATGTCCTTTCTCAGGCTCTAGACTATCTGTGGACCAAATTTCATTTAAATCGGTTCAGTAGTTTTAGCGTGACAGACAGACAGACAGATAGACAGAGTTACTTTCGCATTTATAATATTAGTAGTAAGGATTAGTAAGGATAGTAAGGATGGGCCGGTCGGATAGAAAGCAGACGCCAGTCGCCCGTTCCAAAACGTAGATCTCTATGGAGAATTGGAGAAGAATGTTCAAGAAACTCTATGGACACTCTTTTAAATCAAGTTGCTACAAATTCTACTCGTGTTGCTGAAGCCAGTGAACAGTGATTTGAACAGCTGTTAGTAAGCCAGTCTGCGTGGTCCTTGGGGTCGAGTCACTTCGAGACACCAGTTAGTAGCAGACAGCTGTGCTGCTGGACAGTTTGTTGCGCCACTTCTTCTTCCCAGCTAAAGCACTAGGAAGTGGTGAAGGATGGGCGTTTTTGGGGGACTGTCTTATGTGATTTTGACGTTCGAAAAGTGCTGATTCTCAGCCTAGTTTGAATAAATGACTTTTGATTTTGAGTAGCACCCGCTGCACATGCTCGAACACGCGCATTGGTCATCTTGAGCCGCGTGCGCATCACAGCGTTTAAAACAAAGTCAAAGTCAAATAATTTATTTCAAATAGGCACATTAAAGACACTTTTGAACGTCAAAAACAAGCAAATAGAACTGATTCTAGTTGCCTATAGCCTATTAAGGGCGTACCCTACCTCAAATTGCTTAACATGATCCTCCGTTATGCCGAAAATACTGCAGCATTAATTTTGAATTAAATATAATGTTAAAGTTGAGGATTGATGCTAGGTCCTATGTTTGGTGAAAAGACACTTTTGAACGACAAAAACAAGGAAATAGAACTGATTCTAGTTGCCTATAGCCTATTAAGGGCGTACCCTACCTCAAATTGCTTAGCATAATCCTCCGTTATGCCGAAAATACTGCAGCATTAATTTTGAATTAAATATAATGTTAAAGTTGAGGATTGATGCTAGGTCCTGTTTGGCGAAAACACGATTACATAAAAATTTCTCTATAGAAAAAATCCATTACCTCTAAACCGAACTATAAACCGCTGGTATTCAAAAACTACTTCAGATTAGATCATGAAACTTTTCATAATAATAACTGAACAATCTACATATAAAACAGGTATAATGTTTTTTTTTTTTTAATTTCCTTTATTTTCACCGTAATAAGCAATTACCTAAATTTTTCGAGGCTTGAGAGCCGCTAGCGCCCCGCTCTGTCTCACTCTCATTCGGGTCGCGAGTAGTATGGTGCGAGCGAGATAAAATCTGAGGTAGGGTACAGTACGACACAACTAAGATGTAGCATCGGCAAAAATCGTAAAACCGATCACCATACGAACTCATTGCGCCTTCAAATCTCCAATCTTTATACTGCTTTAGGTGAAAATAATCTTTACGTAAACGCAATAACTTGTAAAGTCATGTAACCGGATCTCTGCCTTTTCGCCGAAAATTGTTTGCCAGATTTTCACTTGGCAACTAACGTTTCGCAGAATTTTATTTGGCCGAATAATCATTTGCCAACTTATCATATAATTTTGTTTTATTTCCCAACCTCACAGTTACCAACTGTACGTTTGGTCTGTTTTTCATAATGACACTTTTTAAAATGCTAACTTTCAAGTAGAGTTCAAATAAAATGAGTGAGTGTATTGAAGAGTGCTCAGTGAGTGAGTGTTTTTTACTTTATCTTTAATGTGACCTAACCTAATTTAACTGTTTCTTTTAACAAAAGCGATTCGCTTCTGGCACTTCGCCGGCCGCTGCCGCGGTACGCTCGCTTCGCTCGCTCGGCTCGTGCGTTGTTTGTCATACTCTAACCTAACCTAACCTATCGTAACCTAAGATTGAAATGTTTGACAAATGATAAATGTCCCAAACGTTTTGTGTCATTATAATAATCAGCTTAACAATAATTCTACCAAATGAAACGTTGTCATACAAAAATTTGCTAATCGTTAGTTGTCAAAGTGAAACATCGGCGAAACGTTGGTTGGCAAGTTAGTGATAATCTGCCAAACAATTTTCGGCGAAAAGGCAGGATACCCATGTAACCAAATACATTCGTAAAATTGAAATGAATGAATGCAAATTTTGAAATATCTGCTACATCTAAGTTGTACTGAAGTTATGATCTCCTCTTTTGCTCTCGCCTGTTGACGCAGGCACGTTATATGAGCGTGGACGCACGTGTCGTGCGAATGGCTCAAGGTAGCTGACACATATTTCACGCGGTTTCCTATGGCGTCCTATTATATGGTTCGCATCGTCGATGGCTGGCAATGGCGTCTCGTGCCGGTAAATGCGGATAAACACGTGTCGACCAATGTCAGTGCCACATCAACGCAGTATCGTACAAGCGCAAGTGTGAACATGTGCGGCGGGTGTAAGCGATATAATATCTAAGCTAGGATTTCGATGTTTTTTTTTAGTGGAAGCCAACTCCAACGTGCTTTGGGTCTAAACCTCATTTATTATTATGTTGACTGACCTGGATCTCCAACTGAACTCTGAGCTTCGAGAATCGCAGTTGCACTTGGTACCACTAGAACAATGAGACGGTTTTGGATAAGCCTTTTCAAATCACGTCAGCCATTGCTGTACATGGACCTCTAGCTTCTAAAGACCACTTGAGCGAACGGTCACTGGGAATATTTCCCTAATATGCTGATGAACAAGGTCCTAGACTTAGGTCCTGCAGGCGTAGCATGAGCCGTTTTGTCGACGAAAGAGTAGACAAAAATGACGTTTCCTGTAGACAGTACGACGGCAGCAAAGTAGAAAGAGTCAACTGCACTTTTTACGAAATTCACTCTTTTACTTAATTCGACTCAGAATTCTTTGTTTTGTCATAGGATTTATCGGTTGTCAGTGTGATTTTGACAGTAACGATATAAAACTTTCTTCCGAAATAGTCTACCTACAAAAAGACCTAGACAAAGATCGTTAGAAATGAAAGACAAAATGACAGATTGTAGAAGGATTTCTACGGTGCGATGTCAAAAATTAAGGAACGAACTGTCACTTTGTATAGAAAAAGCCATGTCTATTCTTCATTGAGATGGAAACTGCCATGCTACGCCTGCAGGTATTGTCGTCTGCCACAAACATTATTGGGACAAAATTGACAGAAATTTTTAATACACTGCCGAGTAAATTATAGACCTCTAAAATTAAGTGTCACACTTTTCCGTTCTGTACACAAAGTACTGCTGGGACACAGACCTCCTCTCTGTGAGAGGGAGTAGGGTATAATCTACCACACGGGCCCAGTGCGGGTTAGATATCATACGTCTTCGAATTTTTAGTTCTAGGACATCCTCACGATGTTTTCCTTCACCATTTTGAGAGCAGTGGTGATGAAATTATTTACAAATTGATGGCAACCTATAATACAGTCCCTCTGCGGGACAATGGCTTCTTCTTCTTCTTCTTCTTGGAGAAGGAACGAGCATAGATTACTACACTTTGCTCAAGGCGTATTGGCGATGTGTCGCAGGTTCTCTCTAGATCATAGAGATATAATTATAATATAGAGTGCGCGCAACAAACTATGAACAGTAGACACGGGTTTGAACAACACGATGTTCCTCACCACACTCACTCACTTGTCAGTTCGAGATTCATTTGTATGTCACAGTGAAGCGGTAAAATAATGTTATTTTGAGGTGTTGGGACATTCAATCATTTTGTATGGGACATTTGAAGTGCCTCTTGTATGTCCTACCCAACACTAATCTATAGCTCACGTGTCTACGATGCGCACTAAGCGATTTCTATTCTATATTTTTTCACTCTGTGTAATATTATATCTCTATGCTCTAGATGATTTCCTTCACTGTAAGTAACAGGAGAAAATCTAGGACTAAGAATCCCTTTTGAGGGTGATCAGCCTTTGAATAGAAATACAAAGAGACTACACATAAACCTACTATTAGAATGATTAGTAACAACACAGTTACTCCAGAAAACAGTGCGACATAGTTACGATGAGGTTGTGAGTTTTCACATACACATGTTCCTCAATGATTTTGCAATTGATATTTAGTGCGTTACCTACTGATATTTCGTAATATTTGTGAGAAAATGGTATCTTTTTCAGATGAAGTGTTAAAAAGCGTGAGAATGACCAATGCTATGTCTTGTGACCTCCCAAAAGCCGGTACCTAGTCAAAATTGATAGATTAGGGTGGTTGAGGTCAGTTGTATTCAAATCGGGACTCGCAGAAGATGCGTAGGTTAGAGGGCCTAGACAAGTGACAATCGCTTCGAAAGTTCCGTATTTCTACGACTTTCAACGGGATTGACATAAGCTTTTCGATAGCTTATATCAGTCCTATACAATTTTGCCTTTCCCATCATCTTACCGCTGATGTAGCTTAATGTTTTACCTATGTTCTATGTTATGGGGTTTGGTTTCCGCACTTAGTCCTTAAGGTGGATCATTGTGCATGTGTCTTATCTATATTTTACATGAAGCGACTTCCAATCAGACCTCCACAACCCAACGTTACCTCTTGGTAAGTAAGGCTGGTTTTCGGACTATTGAAACTGTCTAACCGACTGTCAAAGATCTACGATTTGTCAATCGCCGGGACCGTCCTTTTCGAGTCACGAAGAAGTCTCGATTTAAAAAAGTACCCGTGGAGTTTCTTACCGGCTCTTCTCCATAGGAAACGACCAATTGGAACCGTGCACCTAGCTTCTGACGTATCATAAGTGCCCATGTAGGTTTATCATAACTTAATAACTAATATAATAAACGCGGAAGTTTGTAAGTATGGATGGATGTATGGATGGATGTTTGTTACTCTTTCATGTAAAAACTACTGAATGGATTAGGATGAAATTTGGCAAACAGATAGTTTCTAAACTGGATTAACACATAGGATATTTTTTATCCTGATATTCCCACGGGATCGAGACTTACGCGGGTGAAACCGCGGGGCGCAGCTAGTGTGAAATAAAATATTTTGATTTTGAATGCATGGTCCATCTACGAACCGCGGTAAGCGTGGCTTACCCTTCGATCGACCCGTGGGGCTGTTATTATGTAGCCACGAGCCCCTCATACAGCCGGAGACCTACAATTTATCCGAACTAGGTTGAAAAGGCCATCATACTCGCATTGTTTCGTCTCTGCTCCCATTTCTACGAGTAATGAGCCGTACGTGTCATCATTTGTAAGATACAAAAGACGTAGATTTATTTAGTAACCTATTCCGCTTATATATTGCTAAAGAGTCATAAAAAAACCCTGTAAGAAATGGACACGTGTTTCGACTCCCAACGAGGCATCCTCAGGATGACGATTGACTTGTCGCGAACCCGAACACGTGTTGCCACGCTGAGCGAAGGACGCAGTCCCTAACCCTGGGTTACTCTGCGTCTGGCGCTGACTGACTCTTCAGGAATAGCTAAGGTAGCCCGCGAAATTCAAATTTTGTTAAGTTTTTTGCAATTTGCAGGTCAGTGTCAGGTTGTATCCTGCCAGGGTTGCGGGAAAGTCCGAAGGGGATACCGGCACCTTGGCAACAGGCAACTGAGGGAACACGGGTGGGTTTTAGTCAGTAAAAGTCTGACACGCCTTTGCGCTCCGCCCAGAGCGGGAGAAGTCATTTGAAGATTTCCCACACTCAAAAAAAAAAAAGTGTCTGGTTGTATGTTGATTAAAATATGATTCGCTACCGTAACAAATATGGCTTTACAGAATTATAATCATGAGAATCAGCGATCAGGCACTAGTTGTCTGGCATTCATGGTGAACTGGGCCTGTTTGGCGCAGCCGTGAGGCGCACAATACTTTTTTTATGTTCTTTGTTTTTTTCTATAAATATTGTGTGCCTTACCTGGGTCAAATAAATTTATTTTCTTTCTTTCTTTCTTTCGATACATTCATTCCTAAATCAATTAACTATCATTAATTAATTAAAAGCTCTTTGCTTTAAGTACCTACAACATTTAATTTACCTAAGGACTGGTACAGACGAGACACAGGACTAAAGAGCTACTATATAGTAAATTTTATGGTCGCCATAAAGCAACTTCTAGTGACACACACATATATGCCACTTCTGAGCTACATTTTTGCGCTGCCACTTGCCACTGCAATGTGGCTGTAGCACGTCACAACATACCCTAATGTACAAACGACTTTAGTCACCGGTGACTCGCTGACGATTTCAAAATCTGACGTCTACACGTCAGGTTTTTGGGGGACTGTCTTATGTGATTTTGACGTTCGAAAAGTGCTGATTCTCAGCCTAGTTTGAATACATGAGTTTTGATTTTGATTTCAGACCAAATAAAAAACCAAGACAGAGCGCTGCGAACAATACAGTGAAGCATGCCAAAACTACACCAACGCTCTGTGCGTACACGCTCAAACGCGCACATTTACAACCATTTACAATCAAACTACACCAAAATATGTGCACACATGTTTACAAAAATAGCTTTTTCTATACAAAGTGACAGTTCGTTTCTTCATTTTTGACATCCACCGTAGAAATCTTTCTACAATCTGTCATTTTGTCTTTCATTTCTAACGATCTTTGTCTAGGTCTTTTTATATGTAGACTATTTCGGAAGAAAGTTTTCTATCCTTACTGTCAAAATCACACTGACAACCGATAAATCCTATGATAAATCAAAGAATTCTGAGTCGAATTATGTAAAAGAATGAATTTCGTAAAAAGTGCAGTTGACTCTTTCTACTTTGCTGCCGTTTCGTACTGTCTACTGTCTACAGGAAACGTCATTTTTGTCTACTCTTCCGTCGACAAAACGGTGCTCATGCTACGCCTGCTGAGGTCTACACATAGATTTTGACATCCCTAGCCACAAATCGTCAATGAGTCACCGGCGACTAAAGTCTTGTGCACCTAGCTTAAGAGTTTTATTAGATAATGGTTGGAAAGGTCAAGTACCAAGTACTTAGTCGATTACTATTATGTCATTAAATAGATACGGATGGATGCCTACTTAAGCGTGCATAGCATAATCAGCCTATAATGTTCTCCATGCTCGCACAGGCCACTAGATGAGAGAGTGGGCTTTAATCCACCACGCGGGCCCAGTGCGGGTTGGTAGATGTCACATGTTTTCGAATTGTTGGTTCTAGGACATGCCGGTATCCTCACGATGTTTTCCTTCACCGTTTTGAGAGAGTGATGAAATTATTTACCCAAAGTAAAGCGCCTGCTTAGGTTCGAACCTACAACTCGTAAGTCGGGGCCGTTACCACTGGGCCACCACACTGCATGTGTGCATAAATGGTTAAATAAATAAATAAAGGTTGATCCCTGGCCGCTCTGGACCGAGGGAGATGGAAGGAGAGTAGAGAGGCTTTTGCCCAGCAGTGGGACAATACGGGCTATTAAAAGTAATTGGATGGCAAACAATCTGGCAGTCCACCTGGTCGTTTGGTTAAGTAGTAAACGCTGTCTATGGACATCTGCAATGCTATAGGCATAGCACGTTTTCATTCCAGAGAAAAAGACGGAATAACTCATTTGCCATCCTAATTACAACGAACCTTCTGAAGAACATCACTAATACAAAAAAAAACCAACCGACTTCCAAAAAAAAACACTAAAAAGTGAAAAATAACTTTAATTTCGGAAGTCAGTGGCAAAAAACGAAATTGAAAACCAGACACCTTCTTCCAAAATTAAATTTATTTGTCACTTATTAGTGTTTTTTTTTTGGAAGTCGGTTGTTTTTTTTTTTGAAAAACGTTTTTATTTTTCGCTTTTTAGTTGTGGTTCCCGAATTCCTGATACCCACTTTATATAATTATAATATGTAAGTATATTTACTCTTCACTTCGACACAAATTATACGGTTTCCTTGCTCACGGACGCGTAGCAGATTATGTACTTACTTTGATAGGTGATATTTGATACTCAAGTTACGTTACAAGCGTCGACTGGTTGACTGGAAGGACTCGGCGAATATTAGGAAAGTTAATACAGTTGAGAGACGAAAATTGAAAACAGTATGCTTAGGTGGTTTGGTCGTGTCGAGAGGATGAATGGAAGGCGACTAACAAAAGGTATTTACAACGCAGATGTTATTTGAAACGCCGGGAGGACGCCCTAGATCCTAGGGCGTCCTCCCGGCGTTTATTTGTCTTTCTCTAGGACCTAGAAAGACAAATGGTGACCTAATTTTTTTGTGTACTTCAAGATTTCGAAGAGGTTCTCAATTCGTCTGTATGTTTTTTTTTTAATGAGTTTTTGTTACGTGATTGCTCCGCCAAATATGAATTGATTTTGATGATGATTTTTTTGTTTGGTAGGTCATGCTTCAGCGGTGGTCCCGTATAAATTAATTAACTTTGCTTGCGTAGTTTTTGAGTTAGCTTCAATATTACGTATTTTTCCCACTTAGTACCTATATCTGGACGATGTTTTACATTACTCCGTCACTGTTATTTACATAGCAGGTTCAGCATACGATTTTGTGTGAGGAAGGTACCACAATGAAAAAACGAAAAAAAAAAAGCATTTTACAAAAAAAAACCGACTTCCAAAAAAACACTAAAAATTAAAAGAATTTTAATTTCGGAAATCGGTGGCTTTGCTTTTCAATTTTCGTTTTTTGCCACCAACAACAGTTTTGTTTTGTCAGTGTGGGGCAACGTTTTAAAAAAAAAAAAAATAAAAAAAAAAAAAAAAAAAAAAAAACCTCTCTCTCCTTGTTTTTTTTGGAAGTCGGTTGTTTTTTTGTTTGTTAAAAGTTTTTTGTACGTGGCTTGAGATAGGCAATCGTTGATAGCTAGTCGTTTCCTCGCCGGCGGTGGGGCAGGTTCCTAACGCTGGCAGCTGTGTTACGTAACAAGGGTAAAATGATTCGACGGTTTACTCCGTTTTTCGCGGAAACAACGGCTATTAACGTGGCCGGAAAAACTTGGAATCTAAACTAGGACTGAAGATTTTATAGAAACATAAGGCTTGTGTCCCCAAGGGCGTAGGCAGCGGTGGATAGTACAACCATATCTTGCCAAGAATGTTTAAATCCCATTATGATCATTTCAACCGAAAGACGTCCTCCAAGGCTCGGATACCGGTTAAATTTTCAAACCGGTACGATGTTCTTGACGCAAAAACCTTTACCTACATTCGGTTCCGTTCGCACATACCGGTTTATTTGGAAGCGTATTATATAAAGGTTTTTCGGATCTACCGGTTTAGAGCTTAAAAACCGGTTAATGCTTCAGTTTTTATTCAGCGCGGCATCCTCACAAGTTGCGAGAGTAAGCGACATACCGCTCGTCGAATAAACCGGTTAATTTAGGTTAAAATAAAGTTCCCTAAACATTCGTGTTCTTTAGAAAAGTTTGGAGAAAATCCGAAATAAACCGGTATTAACCTGTATTTTTAAACCGGTTCCGAGTCTTGCCTCCCTCTGCTGGAGAAAGCCCTCCTCCAAGCATCCCCACATCTACCGGTGCTGTGCTTCTAGCATCCAGTGGACTTCCACCACCTTCACCAGCTCATCTGTCTTGGCAGAGGTGTGTGGTACATCCAAATTTCTCCGATTATGTTCAAGTCCCACGTAATAGAGGACGAGACTATTGCAATTGACGGGACACATATCCAGACTCGGGGCTAATGAGAAATTCCTGACGGAAAAACCAATAACAGGTTACGCGACCTTAGAACCGAATGCCTTGACCTCGAGCCTCAGTAGCCGCGTTTACGATTGCGACCACTAGACAAACAAGGCAGTTTTTAACCGACTTCGAAAAGGAGGAGTCGCTAGCAAAAACCAAAAATACAAAACTAAAGACACCGACTTCCAAAATTTAAGTTATTTTTCAATTTGTAGTGTTTTTTTGGAAGTCGGTTGTTATTTTTTGTAAAAAAGTTTTTATTCTAGAAACATTCCTCCCATAAAATATTTACAAACACTCATGCAAACACAGTAATAGGCCGTTTAAGAGCTATGTAGCAGTAATCGAATGCGTTTATGTGATCATAAAATGCAATAGTTTATTGACCAGCAATTCGCACTTTGCATGATTTGACTTCAATCTGCTTATCCTTTTCCCAACTAAGTTGGGGTCGGCTTCCAGTATAATCGGATGCAGCTGAATACCAGTATTTAACATGGACCGACTGCCTAGCTGACCTCGACAACCCAGTAACTGGGTAATACGATACCCCTTGGTAAGACTGGTTGTCAGACTTTCGGGCTTCTGACGACCGGCAACGACTGTCAAAGATCCACGAACGACAACTGGGACCGACGGCTTAACGTGATTTCCGATGCTCGGAGCAGTCTCGGTATGTAAAGATGGTCACCCATCCACGGATCACCCAGGCAAGCGTAGCTTAACATGTTGGAACGCCCCGTGCGGCTGTTATTACTTAGCAACTCTCGTACTTGACAAACCGTATTAAAAATATAGCCTTTCATTAGTCCATACTTAAATTATGAATGCAAAAGTTAGTCTGTCTACCAGGTGCTGCAGTTACCTTTGATCACGCCTAAAACACTGGATAGATAGGTAGTCTAGGACCTGCACCCCCATTGTGTATCATATTTTCTTTCACAATCCGAAGGAATTTTAATAAATTCCTAATCTATTGGTTCATATGTTTGAAAAGTTCGTCTACTCGAAAATGTAAGTAACGCAATGAATGTTGTTGCATTGTCAAAATGAATAGCATTGGGATGGTGAGTGTGTTATGCAATTACTCCACAGGCTCATCCTGATCCTCCTGATAACCCAATTTACTTGGAGACGGCTACTTTTCATCCTGAATCTTTGTTATAAAAAAATATACATTTGAGCAGTTTGAGTAATTTGTGCGGCCTACCCAAATGTCCTTTCTTTGGTATTATTCGTCAGATCGTTGAGCTCCTTAAATTCTGAGTTGAGCTGCACGATTACTGACAAATGCGAGCACTCAATCTGTGTGGTTCTTTCCACAAAAGACCACTTCAGACACCAATCTACATGGTCTTCACATTATGATCTGACCAAGATTATGTCTTGACTTACAGACAGACTGTAACCTTTGAGTTTGTTTCGGCCTTTCTTCTCAGAGTAGTCAGATAAAAAACGCCGACCTCATCTAGTTTTAAAAATGTGATTGACGTGTAAAAGTGTTTGTACAAACCTACTTACAGAAATAAATAATTTATCATTTATTTATCATTTACATGCAGACAAAGACGCGAGAAACAGTTAGTTCACTCAAATAATGAAGTTCAGTAACGGAAGAATCCCGGACCATTAAACTTTGGGTGTATTTTCGGCGCGCATAAACTCGCTTTTGCACGCATACAATAGCATTAATTATGTCATGGTACGGGCATGTGATGCGCGGAGGAATGAGGAAAATGTCGTCAGGAAAGTTTTGAGTATGAATGTGGATGACTATAAGAGTAGGGGAAGACCAAAGAAACGATGGATGGACTGTGTGTGAAGATATAAAGATGACTACCGAGATGACGACTAATAGAGAAATAAGGAAGAAAAAGATATGTCGCGCCGATTACAAATGAATTGGTAGAATGATAATGCACCTTTCTACTTGTTCCGGATTGGTTCTATGGCGTCTTGTATCGAAATGGGGCACGTTTACGAGCGCAAAAACGGACTTATAGGTACCTACTTCATGAAAAAGGTATACTCCAGGGAAACCAGGTGTCGATATCGAAGGTTTAAGGGCTCTAAAACAACAGAAAGACCGGTTCCTAGCACGGGTAAAACATATTCAAGATCATGATCGCGGCAACGTTGGTTTTGCATTGTAAATCTATCGATCCGCGTAGCTTTGTGCAAGTTGGAAGCATATTTTTGGACTGTGGATTCAATATTTGAATACCTTTAAAAACTGATTGATACTGATTACAGTTCGATTCAAACTTAATGGCGACTGAGGCTGGCAAGGGCGGAGGATGTTCATGAAGACTTTCCACGCCGGAATAAAAACAGATAAAACCGGCCAAGTGCGAGGCAGACTCGCGCACGTATGGTGCCGTACCATTATCTATAAAAACGGCAAAAAATCAAGTTTATTGTATGTGAGCCCCCTTATATATTTATTTTATTCTGTTTTTTAGTATTTGTTGTAATACATGTTCAGTGAAAATTTCAACAGTCTAACTATCACGGTTCATGAGATACAGCCTGGTGTCAGACGGACAGACAGCGGAGCCTTAGTAAAAGTGTGCCGTTTTACCCTTTGGGTACGGAACCCTAAAAAGGTTAGGTTAGGTTTTGTGACAAAAGTGCGGAAGGTGGAGAAACGAACGCTGAGGCGCAACTTAACTACGTCCACAGCGATAGGTACATAATCAACCTATAATGTTCCCACTGCTGGGACACAGGCCTCCTCTCTGTGAGAGGGAGCGGGACGTAATCTACCACGAGGGCCC
The DNA here is from genome assembly GCA_947363905.1 of Lithophane semibrunnea. NCBI lineage: Eukaryota > Metazoa > Arthropoda > Insecta > Lepidoptera > Noctuidae > Lithophane > Lithophane semibrunnea. The sequence goes on from OX376216.1 coordinate 2,165,384, forward strand.
AGTGCGGGTTAGTAGATGTCGCATGTCTTCGAATTTTTGGTTCTAGGACATGCCGGTTTCCTCACGATGTTTTCCTTCACCGTTTTGAGAGCGGTGGCGATGAAATAATTTACACAAAGTAAAGCGCCTGTCAGGGTTCGAACCTACGACCTACAACTCATAAGTCGTGGCCGTTACCACTGGGCCACCACTGCTCAGGTACACAGTTATTAAATCAAAGTCAAATAATTAAATTATGCTGAGAATCAGTACTTTTTGAACGTCAAAATGACATAACGAACGAAGAACGTCATAAGACAGTCCCTAAAAACGCCAGCCCTTCACCTTCACTTCCTAGTGCTGCTGGGAAGAAGTGGCGCAACAAACTCCGCAGCAGTTAAGACCCGGCTCCCTAAGTTCGTATTCAATTCTGAAATCATGCAGAATAGCAGTAGGCAACAAATCATCATCATCATCTTCATCCATACCCTGACTTCACCCACTGCTGGACATAGGCCTCTCATTTCTTGTGCCAAAACATACCTCCCATCTATACACATAAGTACCTTCAGCGGTACAAATAATCAAGCCTCGGAACCGGTTTAAAAAAAAACATGCGGGGCAGCCTTTTGGGACTGCTGATAGAAGTGAAAACTAAGTAACATTCATTCATTTCTTCAAGCGTTCGGTGACGATGACGCGAGTTCCATGATTTTTGTTCACCCAACAAGCGTTCGGTGACGATGTTGCGAGTTCCATGATTTTTGTTCACCTAAAAAGTGCTCAACGCGCCTAAAGCAGTTTTTACTTCAAAACAACGGTTAACACCGGTAAATTAACCGGTTTATTCAACGGGCGGCATGTCGGTAAAAGCGTTGCAACTTGTGAGGACGCCGCGCTGAATAAAAACTGAAGTATTAAGCGGTTTTTATTGCTCTAAACCGATAAATCCGAAATGCCAAATATATGCGAAACCGAATCTAAAGGTTTTTGCGACATGTAGGTACATACCGGTTTGAAAATTTAACCGGTATCCGAGACTTGCAAATAATCTTGTTTACAAATCCCTAACTCGAATGGAGGTGTCATCTGCTTAACATAATGTGTATAAATCTATATATTCTGGCGACAACACATTATATACGACGAATAAATATTTCTACCTCATTTTCTGAGGGATTCCCTCGAGGGGTGAAAATCCTGATAATGGATTGTGTTACTATTTACATTTAAATACATTAGTATTATTTGGAGTCCTATGGAACCATGATAAGTATAAAAATTATGGACCATTTCTCTCGTCTCGCCATGAGCTTTATAGCTTACTAGCTGCGCCCCGCGGTTTCACCCGCGTAAGTCTCGATCTCGTGGGAATATCGGGATAAAAACTATTTTATGTCCTATTCCAGATCATGGTCTACCCCTGTGCCAAATTTTATCCAAATCTGTTCAGCCATTTTAGTGTGAAAGTGTAACAAACCAACTCAAGTTTCGCATTTTTATCATTTTTGTTAGGTAGTTAAGTTTAGGATTGGGGTTCTTAAATACCCCTATGGACCGCCCTAAATACCTATATATAATTGTGTATTATATATGAAAAAAAATTAAGATAAGGTAAAATTTGGTAAATACTTAATGATAATTAAAAGTCAGTGAATCGTCTTAGGGGCAATTATATATATCTAGTTTCCGCCCGCGGCTTCGCCCGCATGGTATGGCGATAAAATGTAGCCTATGTCCTTCCCCGGGATGCCATCTATCTCCTAGCCAAATTTTATCGAAATCCGTTCAGTGGTTTAGGCGTGAAAAGGTAACATACAGACAGACAGAAAGACAGAGTTACTTTCGAATTTATAAGTAATATTAGTATGGATTCCTTCAGTGAACAGTTAAGTATAAATGTTTTTTTTTTCATTAGGCCTATGTTTAGGAGTAGTTGTAATTTTTTCCATGTGTACCGGAAACCATGTTTATGCAGTTCTATTAGGCAGGGTTGCTGATTAAATATTTATGAGAGTGTTAAATAATAATGCGTCTACAATTATTGTGGATGGATAAAACAAGACCAGTGCATTGATTTAAAAATAAAAACAGCATTTTTTATTGTTAGTCTTTACACAATCAGGCTGAATAAAAATTCCTTGGCAATTATCCACAAAAAAATGACTTACCTTTGTTTACAAACACTGTTTGTGTAGCCAAAAACTGTAATTATTTTAACAATTTAAGTAATTTCTACAGGAATTGTGCAGAAAAATTTGGCTAAAATATAATATTGAGTAATCCACTTACCGGTATACGATGTGGAACTGTAGGAATCAGCAGAAGATGCCGATAAAGATCTGCTTCTATACCGCGCAGATTTTTTCAACGCGCCTGATTTCCCGCGCTGGCCCTCGAATTTTCCAGCAGCTGCACCAACCTCGGTGTTCCCGCCACGCACCTGGCCGGGGTCCGTCACAGGACTATCACTCGGAACATTAGCGGCCGCAACACTTTCTTTCCTATTCGAATTCGAATTCAACTGATTCGGCTCTCCATGACCGTCAGACATATTTGAATTTTTATTTTTTAAATATTTTTTTTCTAGTAATAAATCAATTAGAATTTACGGTTTTCTATATCAAAACCTCTTTACAGTAGTACTCTTTATTTTTTTTACGATTTTTTCCAATAGTCGCACTCAAGAACGATGAAATAAAAATATCAATAATAAAAACAGCAGTACAAACAACCGCAGTGGCGATTACAATAAATTGGAAGATTGGGGGAACACTTCGCGGTATAAAAATAAATTCATAAGGTAGTATGACGTTAATTTGTTTTCGGTAAAGTCATGAAAAACTAAAAAATTAAATAGAACAGATGGAAAATACAATTTTTTCAGTTATCCGCCCGAGTAAAAACGCACACCCCACTTCCATGCTTCACCCCCGAAACTGAAATGTCATTTTTCGATCGGCATTCAGCTAGGGATTGCATTCGCACTTTGACAATAAACCGTAGATTAAAGTTAATGGTTCCGATTATTGTTATAAGATAAAACTTAACAATCTTGTGAAATTATTTACAAAAACCTATAAAAAATAATGACTTGCCACCATCATAATTTATCTGCAAGAATCAAAACGGTTTTAAGCTACCAAAACGAATGCATTAATAAAGCAATATAAAATTGTGTAATTTTATGTAAATCCAGCATTTTTTAATTTCATTACACAGTCCTACCCTACCATCTTTTTAATTAACTCCCTTTTCATTTTAATTCCACATACTTTGAATGAGAAACCGGTATTACCGGTTTTTAGTCTATGATTTGTTAAGAAACTCCTACGCCCATCACTAAACTCGCCAATATGGAAGTGAAACGTATGTCAACTACTGCGCGACCAAACAACTAGGAAATAAATAACTCAAAAATACTTTCTATTATTAAACTTGGTGAGTATATATTTACAAAATCAATAACTAAACAATTGTTTCACAAATTTCACTGAAAATCATCCATTTTTATGCTCTGTTCACAAATGGAAATGTACCCGATAATCGTCATCATAGCATTCGCCGGCGAACAAAGATATTTTTAAAAGATACATATCCTATAAATATTTAAATCTCATTCGAAAGCGTTGTAAACAAAACCTTTTCAACGTACCCGTTGAGTTTTCATTGATGGTTTTCCTGTATATTTTTGAAAACATACATGTGTGACATTTTATAGTTGTCATCATGTTTACATGTCATGCATTTTATTATTTTATGTATTTATTGTAGAGGAAAGGTGCTGGAGCGTGTATATTTATCATAACAGGCGTCATATTGTGTAAAGTTAAGTGATAATGTCGTGTAAATAGTTGTTTCCGAGATATTGAGCCAAGGCTGAAAATCTCGCTAATAAACTGAACACACGCTTTGACATGTGCAATTTAGTTTTTTTTTCCTCATGTCAATGGACAGTCGTGATTCAGCCTAAGACTTGGAACATTTTGAGTAGTTTTTTTTTTTTGTTTATTTTCATGTTCCATTTACTTACCTTGGATATCTGCTCACATTTACATTAGTACTCTTCAAAACACTAACTCAAATCTTTGAATGAAAGAATTACAGGAATGTATCAGCTACCTATTATCTTGTGAAGTTATAATTATAATAATAAGCGGATTGAGGGTCTTAGCAAGGGATATTGTAACCAAGTAACAGGGTTGTGGACGTCAGATAGGCAGTCACTCCATGTAAAATACTGGTATTCAGCTACATCTAGTAATACAGGAAGCCAACACCAACATTAGGAAAAGGCTAGGCAGATGAATATGAGGCTTGTGGTACCCGTTGCATCTTAAAATGTGTCTCGGTTAAAACAACAACAACAGAGGTGCAAGGAGGTCATATATTAGGTCCCCAAATATTTAATTTTTAACTACAGCACTCTTATAAAAAGAATATGATTAAGTATACCCAGGGCATATAACCAGGTAAAAATGAAAAACGTTATGCGGTGCCATCGCTAAATATTTTTCTTATCAGAGTTACAACAGTGCTTTTTAAAACACATTGAACGCACACTACTTATATTATACCATTTATTGTATGCAATTTATGTAAAAAAATTAAATAAAATCACTAAGGCCCATCTAGGCCCACGCACAATGGTCCACCTTAAGGCCTAAGGAAACCAAACCCCATAACAAAGAACACTAAAGTTCCACATTATCTTCCAATCTCCAACACAACACGTACCAAAACTCACACAAGATCATACGAAGCTAATACAATCTGTTTTTCCTTCGTTCCCAGATTTCCATGGATTTAAAAAAGGTATCATCTTATATGTTTTCTAACACATTTCCTACAGATAAAAATTATCTGTGTAGATGCTATTGATGTCTAGTCCCTTTCTAAGAAACTTGCTTCGTATCCGCATGAACTGTTGACTGGCCTTTAGAAGGCCGATAACAATTAAATTCTTTGTGTCTCCTTAGTGATAGTTGGAGGAGCTCGTGGCTAATTAATAACTGCCGCACGGGTCGATCTATCAGGTTAAGCTACGCTTGCCGGGGTTGGTCCGTGGATGGGTGACCATCTTTACATACCGAGACTCCTCCGTGCCTCGGAAAGCACGTTAAGCCATTGGTCCCGGCTGTCATTCGTAGATCTTGGACAGTCGTTACTGGGCGTCAGAAGCCCGAAAGTCTATCAACCAGTCTTACCAAGGGATATCGTATTACCCAGTTACTGGGTTGTGGAGGTCAGATAGGCAGTCGCTCCATGTAAAATACTGGCATTCAGCTGTATCTGGTTAGACTGGAAGCCGACCCAAACGTAGTTGGGAAAAGACTAGGCAGATTGATTGAGTGACAGTTAGAGGTTTATAAGTGCTAGTTCAATAAAATACCTCCAATAGTCACTTCTTCTTCATCGTTCCCTCAGTGCTGAGGATCGCGACCACATATGACGCGTCTCCAAGCTATGCGGTCTTCTGCAGTGTGGACCGCTTGATAGATGCTGCCTCCAGCAACCTTTTTGATCGCGTCTGACCATCTTGCCAGTGCCCTGCCTTGACCGCGTTTTCCTTCCACCCAGCCCAGTATCAAAAGCCTTTCCAGACGATGCTTAGGTGAACGCAGAATATGTCAGAAAAAGCTGAGGGCACGCTCCTGGCATATTGTAGATAGCCGCTTGGTGATGTTGAGTTCCTCCAGTATGGATTCATTCAACTGTCATTAATGAGACACAATAGAATTTTAGTTGTTATCCGGCTTCTAAATGCCAATCAACAGTTGAGTTGGGTATTGTCCAGAATTTATCCCAAATTATTTGAGGTCAGTCCAGCATGTCGTACATCTCTATCAGCTGTCATCTCAGTAATAACCTCCATACAGGCCATATCGTCTTTCACAATTTCTTTGGTTTTCAAAGGCATGCAGTCATATTGGATGCGGATTTTAGACGGCAAATAAAAAAAAAATGAAATCATTTATATGTTAATAAAAAATAAGACCAAAATATAAGTACCTAGTAATCTTTAATATTTTTAACTAAATAATCAAATATTGAATAATTAAAATAAAAAATTGGTGCATTACTGGTACTTTATTTGCAACATGTTCCTCATTTGTCCACATCACATGCTAATATCAAGCAACAAACAAACTAATTTCCACAAAGCTTAGTTTTTAAGTTTTTGAAGCCAAGATCTATAAAATTTACTTACCTTGGCTAAGACAGGTTTCCCTCTCTATCTTGCAATTGTAGTTTGACAGTTGTGCGACAGTGACAGGAACCGACTTCTTCAAAAAGGAGGAGGTTCTCAATTCGTCAGTAAGTTTTTTTTGTTTTTTTTTTTGTTTGTATGTATGTTACGCGTTTACTCCGCCAATTATGAATCGATTTTGATGATTCTTTTTTTGTTTGGAAGGTCATGCTTCAGAGGTGGTCCCATATACATTTTACTAATTTTGCTTGTGTAGTTTTTGAGTTAGCTTCAACAATTAATTTTTCCCACTTTGCTATGTAGACGATATAATTATTTCACTCCGTCACTGTTATTTACATAGCAAATAACGGTATACGAATTTGTGTGAGGTAGGTACCACAACTAAAAAGTGAAAAATAAAAACTTTTTACAAAAAAAAAACCAACCGATTTCAAAAAACAAACACAAAAAAAGTGAAAAATAACTTTAATTTAGGAAGTCGGTGGCAAAAAACGAAAATTGAACGAAAAGCGGATTTCCGAAATTAAAGTTATTTTTCACTTTTTTTGTGTTTGGTTTTTGAAGTCGGTTGTTTTTTGTTTTTTGTATTGCCTAACCTTTTCTCAACTATGTTGGGGTTGGGTTCTAACCTAACCAAATGAAAATGTTGAGCTAAATAATCCTTAAATCTAATCAAATCCTACTATTTTGGGGTCAGCTTCCAGTCTTACTAGATGCACCTGAATACCTTGATCAGAATATGACACCTTGAATCATGAGGAAATTGCATTGGTAGGTACCAATGCAATTTCCTCGATCAGACGCTAATCTACATGGTCCTCATAAGGCCTGACCAAGATTATGTCTGGACTTTAAAAGAGACTGCGACCTCTGAGTTTGTTTCGGCCTTTCTTCTCAGAATAGTCAGATAGGAAATGCCGACCTCATCTAACTTATTTTTAATATTTTTTCTAATTATGACGTGTATAGTGATTCCAATATCCTATTTACAGAATAAACAATTTCATTTCATTTCAACAACACCATGGCTAACCTAACTAACCTCTCATTCTGCCTACCACTAAACAAAGCGATTAATACCGTGATTATACGCAGGCAATGACCCATTTAACCTTGAATGTTCTCCCCAAGGTTATGAATATCTCAAATATTAACAATAGTTTATATATCTTAGATAATGTATGATAATTTATTTCAACAATAAAAACTACTGCAATGACTTGTGACGTAACGCCTTTATTTCGTAAAAGATTGGACGAATTTATTATCTTTGGTAATGAGCTAACTGTTTCTTGTTATTTTATCTTTTTGAGCAGTAAAAGTAATTATCTAATTCGAAATCAAATAATGAGATATCAAACAAAATCACTAAAATAATTACCTAAGTCTTGAAGGAGCTCGTGGCTAAGTAATAACAGCCGCACGGGTCGATCCATAAGGTTAGCTTCGCTGGCCGGGGTTGGTCCTTGAATGGGTGGCCATCTTTACATACCGAGACTCCTCCGTAACTCGGAAAGCAAGTTAAGCCGTTGGTCCCGTCTGTCATTCGTGGAGCTATGTCGTGGGTCGTCAGAAGCCCGAAAGTCTGACAACCAGTCTTACCAAGTGTATCGTATTACGCAGTTACTGGGTTGTGGAGGTCAGATAGGCAGTCGCTCCATGTAAAATACTGGTATTCAACAGCATGCGATTAGACTGGAAGATGACCCCAGTAAAAAGCGTCTTACCAAAACAATGCTTTACCGGAACCAGCTGAATATCAATTTTTTACATGGAGCCACTGCCTATCTGCTATCTGACCTTCACAACCCAGTTACTGGGTAACATGATAAATCTTTATAACGGTACGAAAGGAACTAGATATCGAGAAATACATTACCTCTATAACGAACAATTGATGGTCACCACTACATAATTATTATAAAACAAAGTCCTCCGCCGCCTCTGTCTGTCTGTCTGTTCGCGATAAACTCAAAAGCTTCTGCACCAATTTTCATGCTGTTTTCATCAATGGATAGAGTGGTTCTCGAGGAAGGTTTTAGTATATATTAACCGACATCCACGCGGGCCAAGCCGCGGGCATAATATAAAATACATACAGTATGTTTTCAAATCGCATGAAGTTGCAAAACACCACATGTTATAAAGCTGCTGCACCATGACTCATAATTACTCATAAACGACTATTTGTTGCTAAGAAAAACAGTCACACGTGTTCGTTTCGAACGCATACGTAAATCACGAATCAACGAAATATACCGTTTAGTTTTCCAAAATGCCATTTTTTTTTACACAAAAACAGAGCTAGATTTCAAGTTTTCTAAACTCATACTTCAATATAACGTATTTTTCACACGTAGTATACCGGATGACATTTTTTACCGTCTCGAGCATAATCAGGTGTGTTGTGTAAGTGAAACAGAATCCGTACCCAAGAATATTTGCTTAGTACCATTGAGATTGTACAGGTTCGGAATTTCCTTCAAAAATCATGAAAACTATCCATCCTACGGCCCGTGCGTAAAAACTAATTATAGCCAAAATAGGAGATAGTAAACGGCGTAGGCTGCGATCGCGCATGAATGAAAGTTGTACGTGTGTGCGAGCGAAACGCACGCCCATTTCTTTTGCGTAGAAACCTAGTAAGCGGCCGCCCCTCGCATGGTACAGTCGTGCTGAAAACGTTTCCAAAATCAACGCAATAACATTTATACTCCACTTACTAATAAACTAAGACAAACCTGATCTACAAATAAAATGAACACAATACCCAAAAATTCTCAAACATACAATACAAATACCCAATTGACTAAATAAGCCTCACACCAAAAGAATAAGTAGTAAATAGGTAATAACTTAACACAAGTAAGAAAACTTAACCTACCTAAAATAATAAAACACAACAAATACTTAAGTACAAATAAAAACCCCACCAATTTACCAATTAAAAAGATAAAATAATAAGAAAACCTATCCTTACAAATAAAACGAAAACAGTAACAAAGACTCGGAACGAACTTTTAAAACAATCTAACTAAGTAATCTTTTTTAAATAATTCGAAACAATAAATACTTGAATAAGCAAGAATACTCGACTGTACTTCATTCAAAATGAAAAGGACGTGCATACATGCGGGAGCGAGAACATTGACAGAAGGTTGTTTGGTCGACCCGTTGCTAAGTAACGTCGGCGCGCCTACGCACACACACGTACATAGAAACATGATGTTTGCGTGAGAGTTCACTTACCGGGGTTCACGTACGAGAGCCGAGCAGCTGAGCGGTACTCGCGCGCGGGCGACACGAACGACCGACGCGCACGCGCATTGCGCGCATTTTACAAAAAATGCACTTAGGTCTGTACCTACCTTTTTAGCGATATCGCAGTAGGTAATTATTGTTCCAAATGTTTTGTTCTAAACATAAACTAGCACGTCTTTGCATATTGTTTGGTAAACTTCGAGGCGTGTCTCTATCACTTTTCAAAACATTAAAAGCGTTTTAAATTATTCGCTGTTTTAAATCACTAACGCTTTGAGCTTCTTCGGTATACACTAAACGTCAGACTAAACGTTTTAGGTCGGCCCACAAATAAAAGTCAAGGGGTGTTGTGTAGGTCTGGTGACCTCGGCCGCCAGTTCACAGGTGCACCGCGACCTATCCGCTTATCACCAAATTGACCATCGAGATACGCGCGCACAGATCGTTTGTAGTGAGCTGGACATCCGTCATGCTGGAAGTACATGTCTTGCAGATAGGGATCAGGAACGTCTTGCAACATGGTGTCAATGACAGAACGGTTCTGCACCCAGTGACAAAACTCCATGCGGGGTCCGGGGGGGAATTTGAGGAGAAGGGATACCGTTCCTTCGCAGCGACTGAAGATTTTCTTCTTCTGCGTACATTCGCCTTGCACTGGCTGTTTTCACCAAACAAGATACTCTACGTTAGAATATTCGTACATGTTTAGATACGACAAATATGACCGGGTGCACGATGCATACGCGGAAACAAACAGCGCGACGTCACACCGCCGTGACTAATCGGTGACTGAAGCTCGGGACGCGGGCGGGCGGGGGGATGCGCGAGCGAGCAGCTCCGGCGCGGCGGCGGCTCAAGCGCCTGATGATATCAAAGAAGCCGACGGCAAGTGCGGCGAGTACCTATCGGCCGCAAAGAAACGTATCTAATTCATTGATAAATTCCGTGCATTTAGTAGGGTGCGTATGATTTGAATTTCGATATTTTTTCATCGATTTATTCAATTTTTTTTTAATTTCTATTTTTATTGTTTTTGTATTAAAAGTTTACTTCAAATGGGTAGTATTTTTGGATAGATCAATTTGTTTAAAGGGTATAAAAAAATAAACAATAATTAATTAACTATACCATTGGCTTCTACTCCGTTCACCTACTACACCCTATGTTTGTCGAGACGGTAAAAAAAATCATCCGGTATATGGACGATGTTTTAAGTTACTACGTCACTGTTATTTACATAGCAGGTAGTGGTATTCTAATTTGTGTGGGGTAGGTACCAGAACTAAAAAGTGAAAAATAAAAACTTACAAAAAAAAATACGACTTCCAAAAAATACCCTAAATAGTGAAAAATAACTTTAATTTCGGAAGTCGGTGGCAAAAAACGAAAATTGAAAACCAAAGAAAATAAATTAATTATTTTTAACTTTTTAGTGTTTTTTTTTTGGAAGTCGCACTTTATTTTTTGTTTGTGAAAAGAGTTTTTCCTTAACTGTGAAATTGATTTCGCTCTTGCTAATTTCTCCAATTTATCTTAAATTTCAGCTAGTTATAATGTCGAGTGTTGGCCGCGGGAGAGGGTACACCGGCCGACATCACTTGCGGGAACAGCGGCCCGGCGACGACCGAGACGCCGAATCCGACGCCGCGAGGACATTGGCTGAACTTAGTCCGAGATCTACTGGTAAGTGTCTTTTACTGATTTGATATTCTCGTAGAAAACTCAATCAATCTGCCTAGCCTTTTCCCAACTATGTTGGGGTCGGCTTCCAGTCTAACCGGATGCAGCTGAATACCAGTATTTTACATGGAGCGACTGCCTATCTGACCTCCACAACCCAGTAACTGAGTAATACGATACCCCTTGGCAAGACTGGTTGTCAGACTTTCGGGCTTCTGATAACCCGTAACGAGTGTCAAAGATACACAAATGACAGCCGGGACCAACGGCTCAACGTGCTTTCCGAGGCACGGAGGACTCTCGGTATGTAAAGATGGTCACCCATCTACGGACCAACCCCGGCAAGCGTAGCTTAACCTGATGGATTGACCCGTGCGGCTGCTATTACTTAGCCACGAGCTCTCAAACTGATTGAGATATAAAGGTCGTCCGAAAGCTACTAATACTTTGACAGAAGTGAACAGTAGAATCTGCGTTTGAAAGTGAGTGTTATTTTAAATTAAATAGGCGACATCGTCTTCTCTTCAATAAGACTGACGCGTAAGACGGACGAGTAAATTAATAAAATATAACACGAAATTTTTAACCTAAATAAACAAAAAAAAAAACCATGACAAAGTCATTAAACAACGCTAAAAGGTTTCATTTGACGCGCGGCCAAAATCGGAACTAACGGCGCCATCTTGTTTTTTAATACAATTTCATAAATGCTTACCAACATCGCCACCCTGTGAAATTATCAATGTCATTCAGGTGCCAACCGATCCTTGTAGCACTACATTTACCTGTGCAACCGTTTTAAAATGTTTACAATGAAAACCTTTTTTGATTAAGCTTAGTATGGGACAACTATTTTAACAATAGTCCACAAAAAACAATGGTTCACTCTTTCACCATTGTTTTTTTTTTCACAGCGCTATACAAAAGGTAAACACGAGAAAGAGATAAAACTTTAAGTAATATTACTATTATCTACCTGTACTTACCTCTTTTGGGAGCAATTATCTAATGGCACTTCACATTATTCAATATAGTGAAAGAGTGAGTCAGAGCTATACGTTACAAATGTCTTAGAAAGAGACAAATTATAGAGTGTAGTATCACTACCACTCCTGTTTTTTTGTCCCAATAGAATAGGAAAATATATAACTTTGTTAGTTTTGGCATTCGCACCTGTACTGTTGATAGAAGAGGTCGTGTTTTTCGCCGCATATTTATTTAAAATTTAAAACAAGTGTATAAATTGTGTGGTTTTACAATGGTTTTGAATAGTAACCATGAAATAGATTTAGGTGAGTGAAACGGTGTAGAGCAGTGGTGGCCCGTGGTATCGACCCCGATTTACGAGTCATCGCTGGGTAACTTAATTTCATCACAACTGCTCTCAAAACGGTGAAGGAAAATATCGTGAGGAAACCGGCATGTCCTAGAACCAAAAATTCGAAGATATGTGACATCTACCAAACCGCACTGGGCCCGCGTGGTGGATTATGGCCCACACCCTCTCACAGAGGAGAGGCCTGTGTCCCAGCAGTGGGAACATTATAGGCTGATTATGCTTCATGCTTATAGTGAAACGTATTTACATGTTGTATTTTTAGAAGCCATTTTTTGCGCTGTTTTCGATTTTACTCACAAAGTATTTTTGGCTACAGATCTAGATAGTTGTTACTACCGGATTGTTTGTATAAATAATCATGTGTTATTTATATGGATTTCTATCTGTGATTTTCCCACGCAAGATTTCATTTCAAATCCTAGGTCAGTGTAACTTTTTATCGAGGTCTTCTTCAAGTTTACACTTGTCTACAATTCTTACTAATATTATAAATGCGAAAGTAACTCTGTCTGTCTATCGCGCATTCACGCCAAAACTACTGAACCGATTTAAATGAAATTTGGTACACAGATAGTCTAGAGCCTGAGAAAGGACATAGGCTACCTTTTATCGACATACCACGCGGGCGAAGCTGGGGGCGGAAGCTAGTTTCTTATAATTTATTTATTTTGACTTGTCCTTTCTGAAGAAAATGACCATTCAGGTCACTATAATGTCCTACGGCGTCTCGTCCCGGCACTTCCACTCACATCAATCAATCTGCCGAGCCTTTTCCCAACCATGTTGGGGTCGGCTTCCAGTCTAACCAGATGCAGCTGAATACCAGTATTTTACATGGAGCGACTGCCTATCTTACCTGGGTAATACGGTACCTCTTGGTAAGACTGGTTGTCAGACTTCTGGGCTTCTGACAACGCGTAACGACTGTCAAAGATCCACAAATGACAGCCGGGACCAACGGCTTAACGTGCTTTCCGAGGCACGGAGGAGTCCCGGTATGTAGAGATAGGAGTCTCGGCAATCGCGGCAAGCTTAGCTTTACCTGATGGATCGACCCGTGCGGCTGTTATTACTTAGCCACGAGCCCACTCACATCTGCCTTATATTACTTACCTTTTGATATTCGCGTTTCATTTAGAGATGGGTTGTAACAGGTGAAACACGATATCTGTGATCACTGTGACTGTGACAAAAAAATAACAGATCCAAATATCTGTTATTAAATCACAGCCTGTTATTTTTATACGGACGATAAATACGTATCTCAGTCGAATATCTTCTTTATTTCTTTTGGTTTAAAGTCGAAAATCGTATCTATCTGTTTTAAAATAGCAGCCTGTTATTTTTGTACGGATGATAAATACGTATTTAACTCAATTGAATATCTTCTTTATTTCTTTTAGTTAAGTCGAAAATCGTATCCGAAGTTTTAACAGTAACAGCCGCGGTAACAGTCTTGAGGATCTGTTATTTTAAGTAACAGATAATTTTTATCGTTAGGAGCAATTGCTATCTGCTATTTTTTAATATCTGTGATTTCTATCTGTGACGATAAATACGACTCACTCTTAGTTTCATTCATCCTCTAAATGTGACCAAACTATCAAAATTTACTCTCTTTTCAGACCCAACAAGAATGGAAGTGAAACGAGAGAGTGAGAGGGAGACGGTGGAGCCTGAGAAAGAGATAGTAGCAGATAAACAGGAGAAACAGTCGCCGATTGAAGAAGACACCACTCTTAAAGAGATGCTGCGGGTTGACGAGCAATATGTACCGCTGTTGACACTGGTGAGACAAAACACGTCGTTTATAACTTAGTTAATTGATTCAGCCGTGACTTTGCGGAAATCCATTATAAAATACAATAGATGTAGATACAGGGTGTTAGGGTTAACACCGTTATCCTTGCAACCAGTGGTTTGGTTTCATTTATAGATAGTAGAATCAATGGAAAATTAAAACTTTTTTTTTTTTTTTCATTCTACATTTTACTACAAGATATGCCAGTTCGTTGCCCTATGCGCTAGGGCAACGAACTTGCTTTTCAACATGAGCAGGGGGTGCGGGACGTGACCTAACTGGCCGCGAGCGCGACCCCTCCGTCAGACAGTCAGCTGGCTGTTTCGCTAGCGAGCACGGTGTCGGGTGGAAATTTTAAATCTTTTAATGAAAATAAAGATTTATTTTTTGTTGTTTTCGGTCATTTATGTTTATATTTAAGGTCAACTACCCATGGTTTGAGTGACAACGGTGTTTACCCTTACAGCCTGTATATTTAGTAACCTACTCCGCTTAACTATTCCTAAAGAGTCGAGAGCACGCAGAGAGGCCGGCGCTCGGCGTGGCAAAATGTCGTGTTCGGGTTCGCGACAAGTCAATCGTCATCCTGAGGATGCCTCTTTGAGCAGTGAAACACGTGTCGATTTCTTACAGGGTTTTTTATGACTCTTGAGGAATAGTTATATGGAATAGGTTACTAAATATATCTACGTCTATTGTATTTTTTTACTTCATCATCATATGCCGAACCGTTTCCCAACTATGTTGGGGTCGGCTTCCAGTCTAACTGGATGCAGCTGAATACCAGTATTTAACATGGAGCGGTTGCCTATCTGATATTTATAACCCAGTTACTGTGTAGCACGATAACTCTTGGCTATTGAACGTCTTGATGCGGCAATACGTTTATCATACCTTTCCTTATACAAATCCTGCATCGCGCAAGCAGAGTTATCTGCGCGATTAGCATATTTAGAACATCTCGACATCAAGTGTCGGGCAGTAGCCCGCCAGTAAACACCCGTATGCTCAGAGGCCCTAGACAAGTGACAATCGCTTCGAAAGCGTTTCGTATTTCTACAACGACTTTCAACAGGATTGACATAAGCTTTTCGATAGCTTATGTCAGTCCTATACATTTTTGTCTTTATCGCTGATATAATGTCACTTTGTCTAGGGCCTCAGAAGATCACCTCTTTAATGTACGATGAGGAACTTAACACACTTTGTATCATATCTTTATAAGGGTAATTTCACACCAAGATACGACGCGACGCGCACTTTTTTATGATCCGATACAATATCAAATTTATTTACTACACAATAAGGTACACGCGCTGCGCAGCACCTACTATACTTTGACACGTGTCAACATTCGCACTGAAATTATACCTTTTCGTGAAGAAAATAAGTTCGATAATTGTTAAAAAGTGCGCGCAGCTTTGCGTCGCTTCACGTCGTAGTCAGAACTGACCCCAAGTATGTTCTATGAACTGCGCTGGATGCAAGGGTTGCTAAAATTAATATCTTCGTTTTCAGTTGGAGCAGTTCTCTCCAGGCGAAGACGGCATACAGTTTAACAGGAAGCTGCGCCACTTTGAAACCACCGTGTCCTCCATGTGCCCTGATGAGGCGCGTCTGCAGTAAGTACACAAGTCTATTAGTTGTTGGTAACTGTACTGTTACTTTTTTCGCAGTTTAATTATTTATTTAGGGTTCCGTAGTCAACAAAGAACCCTTATAGTTTCGCCCTGTCCGTCCGTCTGTCCGCGGCTTAACTCAGAGACTGTTGGTACTAGAAAGCTGTAATTTGGTATGGGTGTACATATAAATCACGCCGAAAAAGTGGTAAAAAAAATTGTAAAAGATATTTTTTTTTGGGTAGGTACCTCCCATACACGTAAAGTGAGGATGGTTTTTTTTCTCGTCAATCTCATGGCGTGGGTAATCGTTTGAAAGGTCGTTTAAAAATAATGTGAGTTTGTGAAAACCATTTTTGGTACCATTTTTGGCTTTAAAGTACTAATTTTTGTTAGAGTCAAGTGCCCCCCTCCTGCCAGGTAAATGGTTGGTTTTGGATATGTGAAAAAATTCACAGCAGTAGTATATAATTAAATATAACGAAATTAAAAGGAAAACTATCATAGCTACATAGGCTCCACAAGGTACCGAGTCATAATCGACCAACTTAAATTTGCAATTGCAAAACCATGAACAGAAGAACAAGTTTTGTGTCAACTTTGTTGGATAAATTCATCCCAACTACGGAACCCTTCATTGTGCGTGGTTCGACATGCACTTGGCTGGTTTTTTAAACTAGATGAGGTCGGCGTTTCCTATCTGACTACTCTGAGAAGAAAGGCCGAAACAAACTCAGAGGTCGCAGTCTCTTTTAAATTCCAGACATAATCCTGCAGGCGTAGCATGGCGCTTTCTATCTCTACGAAGAATAGACAGCGTTTTCTATACAAAGTGACAGTTTGTTTCTTCATTTTTGACATCCACCGTAGAAATCTTTCTACAATCTGACATTTTGTCTTTCATTTCTAACGATCTTTGTCTAGGTCTTTTTATATGTAGACTATTTCGGAAGAAAGTTTTCTATCCTTACTGTCAAAATCACACTGAAAACCGATAAATCCTATGATAAAACAAAGAATTCTGAGTCGAATTATGTAAAAGAGTGAAGTCTACAGGAAACTTCATTTTTGTCTACTCTGCCGTCGACAAAACGGCGCTCATGCTACGCCTGCTTGGTTGGTCAGATCATGTGAAGACTATGTAGATTGGTGTCTTTTTTCTGCTCCCATCAAGCTATAGACAAAATTTTACAAATTTTTAATATTCTTGTTGTTAAATACGAGGCTTTTGGCTAATTTGTAGTTTTAGTAGATGTTATGTTTTATTTTGTATTGTGCGTTTAGTTTGTGCAGAATAAACAATTTTTCTTTTCTTTCTTTCTTTCTAAAATTTCCATTTAAATGTTTAGAGAAATAATCGTATTTCCCCTATTTACAGACAAGCATTCGCCACATTCCGAGCAGCTGCCCTCCTGAACTCGGTGACAGCGCGCAAACTAGCCGCCGTAGGGGCTTCCTTCACAAGACAACAACGACAACAGCTGTTGAGAGGAGCCCTACTCAATATTGTCATGCAGGGAACCTTTGCCAGTAAGTCATCATCTACCCAGCCTTTTCTATTGGAGTCGGCTTCCAGTCTAACCGGATGCAACTGAATACCAGTATTTTACATGGAGCGACTGCTTATCTGACCTCCACAACCCAGTAACTACCCGGTACGGTACCCCTAGCAACAAAATCCTTAGTAATATTATAAATGCGAAAGTAACCCTGTCTGGGGGCCACAATGATCAGTTTTTGACAGATATGCCATACAAAATCTGTCAAAAACTCATCATTGCGAGACCACTGACACGTTTGTATATTAGTAGACTTGGCCCCTGTCTGTCTGTCGTGCTTTCACGCCAAAACTACTGAACCAATTTCAATGAAATTTGTTACACAGATAGTCTAGAGCCTGAGAAAGGACATAGGCTACTTTTCATCGACATACCACACGGACGACGCCGCGGGTGGAAGCTAGTATTAAAATAAAAATATTATTTATTTTCAGAACTGGACGTCCTGGAGCGGTCAAACCCATTGTTTCTTATAAATGCTGCTAACCTCATGGGAGACTATTTTGCAGGTAATTTCAATGTATATTGTACATGACATATTATGACATTTCATATTTTATCTAGTATATTTTTGCATTTCGATTCTAATGTCAACCAGGTAGAATCGAGCGCACTTCATCAGTAACACTGACCTGGAGCTGCGCTAACGTAGTATAGAGATTCAATAGATGAGCGGCCATCATATTATTATACTGGCTTTGTTACCACAGACGTACGGCACACCGTACTGAAATAACATTTTATTTAAGAGTGTGGCGCCATCTATATCGCCACATGCGAACTACGCATCATACTGACGACACGCAATATCCTGCATCGCGAAAGCAGTTTACCGCACAACGAGTATGTCGCACGCTGAGAACGAAAGTGACTCAAGTCGAAATTTACGATTATTGGGAATCGAATAAAATGTGTTCGACTGATTGAACGTTTTCTATAATTTCTAAAATAACTTTTTAATATGAAAACGAAAGTTACGAATTTCTTTTGTATAATATTATTTGGCTTTATAACTTTAAATATACTTATATAAAAATTAAAAAATATTATTTTTTCTATATAAAATAACTTCTGGAAAAATAGTGTCAGAAATGAGTCCATGAATTTAACTCATGCCTAAATAAATAAGTGACTGAATTTGATTTTATGTCACCTAGGTTGTCAATATAAGAAATAAGAAAGTGACATATACCATAAATTGGTCACTTAATGATTATAAATTGTACGCAAAACTTACGCCCACAAATTGGCACAAAACTGACAAAAAGTGTAATCGGTCGCTACGGTACTAAACTTGACACGTTCTGCTACATCCACTCGCGGTGCAGTACTGATTGCGACCCTTTCACTCTGGTGCGGGGAGTGTGAAGCGCTCAAAAACAAAGAGACCGAAAAGCCCTCTATCCCTCCCTGACCATTAATGGTCTGTTTTTAAATATAAGTGTGATAAAGTGTACTTTTTTGAGTCATTTTGTATATTTAACTCATTTTACTAAAATTTTGATTCGTTCTCAGCGTGCAATATATGCAACGTCTTGACATCAATCGTCGGGCAGTAGCCCACCAGATACGACCCCCGTCTGGTCGGAGGATCCTTCTTTGTCTATATAGGATGAGTGAACTGTACACCCTGTTCCTCACACATCTATAAGAGTAACCTTGACCATATTACTCAAAGCAAACACAAAGGCATAAATTAACAAACTTGGTTTTACATTAGATCTCACATCTTTTTGCGGTAGAAGAACTGCGTTGCGAGACTCGCATTGTTTTACATGTTATGATTTTGATGGGATCCATTGTACAGGTTGTAAGGGTAAACACTCTTGTCATTCAAACCATGGGTAGTTGACTTAAATATTGAAATAATAGACCGAACACAACAAAAAAAAAACGTTATTTTCATTAAAAGATTTTAAAAAGTTTCTACCCGACACCGTGCTCGCTAGCGAAACAGCTGACTGAGTGAGGGAGGGGTCGCGCTTGCGGCCGGTCAGGTCACATCCCGCACCCCCCGCTCGTGTTGAGACGCAAGTTCGTTGCCCTAGCGCATAGAGCAACGAACTTGCGTCTCTTATGGTAAAAAGTAGATTTAAAAAACTAAAAAAAAAGTTGTAATTTTCTATTGATTATACGTTCTATAAATGAAACCAAACCACTGGTTGCGAGGATAACGGTGTTTACCCTAACATCCTGTATTAAATAGAATATAATAAATTAATTTGAGTTGACATTAATCAGGAATCACTCACTACCATCATTCTAAAAGATGTCTGAATATCAATAACTAAAAATGCTTTTATTATCATTTCAGAGGCGCGCCTATGCAACGGCAACAAAGTACACATCCTAGCCAGTCCACTGCTGCAGTACATGCGGGCATTACTAGGCAGCGACGATATTAGGGCGCACCGCAGTCTGGCCACACAGGTATATGCACGATAACATAATCAGTGTACTAAGTCACATTAAATTAGCTAGCGAAACAGACGCGGTGAGTATAGATATCTAAACATGATAAAATAGAAATGATTTGATGATTATTTTGGGTATATATTTAGTTATAATACCACAATAACTGTATCTAGGCTTGGAGGCAGTATGCAGCACCGCCCCCATCCGAAAAATATGCTCAAGTAGAATATGCGGTTATTAAGATACTACATGCCATCCAAACATGCGTGCCTGTACGCTTAGCATGCACAATAGAAACAGGTTTTGTCGACGGAAGAATCTAGACAATATGACAGACAAACAATAACCTTATTACGGCATAACCGTGTTTATCAGTTGGTTAGCTTAAATACCTTTTAAACATGACATTTCTGTATGGAGTTTGACATAAAACAGACATTACACACGCGTTGAACAAGTTTCAAGTTTTTGTAGTAAGGCCATAGCAATCTGTCATTTTATCTATTCTTCCGTCGACAAAACCCGTTGTCATGCTACGCGCGCTGATTCCATGACTATTTTTTTTTATGTCAGAACTCGCAGGCTTTTAGTACGAGTTTAGAAAATCAATTATTTGTTTTATCTTGTTTAGATGTCGATTACGTCTGCGGCGTAAGTAACTATACCAGTAAAATAACCAAAGCAGTCTATTTGTTGTTTATTCTTGTCGATTTACCATATTTAAATTCAAATTATTTATTTCAAGTAACATAGACTCATAATAAAATAGTCGCAGTAGTAATATATTCCAATTCTTTCCAGCTAATGCAAAATGGCCGCGAGCTCCTCTCAGTCCTAGCCCAGGAGCTAGACGAGCTCTCAATCTCCATCCGTCTCCGCTTGCTGTCCCCACCACCAATAAGCACAATATGGCTGCTCCTCTCAGCCGACCTCTGTCTCAACAAATTCCTGCCGCTACCGAACACACTACAACAGTTCTACGCCGCCCATCTAGAGTTAACCACTGAGGAAAATTTTAGTGAAGTCAGCTATGGCTCTTGGAAGAAAAGTCCCGAAAAAGATGATTACAGATCAGATACTAATGAGATAGCTGAGAAAGTCAGCCAGAATCTGTCGCAAATTAGCCTGAATAATAATGAGGACACGAAGCCTAAATTAAGACCGATCTTAGGCGCCGGCGCAGGCTTGTTAAGGCAAGAACAGGCGCTCTCTGTCAGCCAGGATACTTTCGAAACTTGGACTGCTAAAAATAATTTAAACAAGAGATATGACTTGAACTCCTGGCGACAGCAAGAGGAGGAGAAAAAGGAAGAAATAGAGTACAACCAAACGGTGTTACCCCCGAATGTGCAAGCTTTCCCTGTGCCGGATTACCCGCCTCCCATAAACCGGTTTAATTACTCGGATAATTTCGTCAACTACTTACAGCAAGGCGACGGAGCGTATATACAGAATCAGTACACAAATGTGGCTTTCAATCAACAAGGGGGTGATACTTTCCAGAATTTTCCTGAGAGAACTCCTGTACTACCCACCAATACTGAAAGACCGCCCCCTGTAGTAGAAAGGGTCGCCCCAACCCCGGCCCAATCGATACCCGAACGCGTGAACAACGAACTACAGAAAAACAGTAGCCGACGTCCCGTAGAAAATTGGAGGAAAGAGAAAAATGAGGTTATGGAGGACCCTAACAGGAATAGACAACGGAACTGGACCCGTCAGAAATCCAAAGACAATGTTAGTGAAGATGAGGATAAAGAGAAATATAAAGACCGGTCTACATCGAGAAATAGGGATGGTAGACCTGCGAGGATGAACCGTAGGAGTAGTGGAGAGGAGGAAGGGGGAACGGCCAAGACTCCCCCAAGGAGACACGTGACAGAGGTCCCCAGGAACACTAAGTATTGGGACCACGATGATCGGTGTGATAAAGATTATAATAGTTAGTAGGAGCAGGCTTTGTAGCCGATAGGGGGCGTTGTGTGGAGAGTTGGGGACTTGGCGCACTATGGGGGACTGTAGCCCTAATGGAACCCGAAGTGACAGTGGATAAAAGTTTTATGTGATGCAGTTGTTACATGGTTCAAAAATTGACATTCGATTTTTAATCTGCAAGAAAAAATTTACGTGACAATTTGTTTTGCCGAATTTTTATTGAGAGAAATATTGCATTAGACACTGCCACAATATTTGTCTAGAGAAGATATAAAACTATTACTTATCATGAAAAACTAACTAAACTGCCAAATCGACCCCAAATAGGGAAAAACGACCCCAAATAGGGCAAAACGATCCCACATAGGGCAAAACGACCGCAAACAGAGGGTATACGACCCCAAATAGAGTTGAAAATGAGCATTTGACATAAAATTTATGCCATAAGACCTCTGCATCCAAAATATATATTCACTATAACGCCATCATCTTTCTGTCATAAGCAGGAAGGTACCACACAACGCCATCTATGGTGAAATAACTAAATAATGAACTTTACCAACAAAAATTGGGTCTTTGATAGTGAAATTAAAAGTGACATTGACACTATTTAGTGAAGTGACTTTAGTACCAAAAGTGGATGCCAGTTGACAAATTTTAGTGTTAATAAAGTACCAATTATGTGACTATTTTGGTACCTGGTAGATCGCAGACCGATTTGTCGGTGTCTGATGTCGTGTTGGGTAAGTTAGTAATATGAATTTACCTTTGACCTACATCGTGTATGTCGAAAGAAATAATAGTACATTAGAATTAGAAAAAGCATTGGTAACCAACATTGTGTTGGTTGCCAAAATTGAAGGATTTATCGGACATCTTGTCTGCGGTCTACAACCCCATTTAGACTATACTTTTATAGTATGTTGCATAAAACATAATGAAAAACAAAATGTGTTCATAAAATCTTCGCTATTCGTGATTGCATAACTTAATTAAATACTTTTATAATTGATTATGGTCTTACACAATAATGTTTCGAGTTCGTTCGATTTATTTCGGACTGAAATGTTTACAGTATAACTTTTTTCTTAATGTCCCTCGGTAAAATTCGTGTTTCGTCAGTCGGTATTCTATCAGCTGCCGTTTGCACTTGGTGCAGACTGGACGCTCTCAATCGACTTGGAAGTGTATAGAGTTGTTAATACTCTTGTAACTTGATGTAATTTATTTTACAAATGGGAGGAAATAGTTTAAGCGGTCAAGGACTTTCTAATATACGGTAATTTATGGCCCGCGCGCGGCCCGCCTGGTAGCTTAGCGGAAAATAGTTTTACAGTTCTATATTGTTCACATGGAAATCAAAACAAAACGACAATAAAGTACTTAGTTCTGAATTCAAATTATTATACACGATAAATCTAATAATTGATGGACATGGAAATTAGCATTCGTTTGTATTCGGAAATGCGATGATTTCCGAGGGACATTAAGAAAATAGTTTGTATTGTGCAGGGCCGAAACTATTCGGACAGGGCCGAAACTATTCGGATAGGGCCGAAACTATTCGGACAGGGCCGAAACTATTCGGACAGTCGCGAAACTAACGTGATAAGAATCGAAGTAATGAATGTTTCACGAAAGGTATAATATGTATAATTGTATGCATGCTTTAAAATTATTATGTAAATGAGGGTTTGAAAGAATATTGTCTAGATTTTCCAAAAAGTTATTTGTCTTACCTGTATATTGGCAATAGGCTCGCCCCCTATTACATGGGACTTGAACATAACTGGCGAAATGTGTGTGTACTATAGGTACACCTCTGCCTAACCCTTCGGGGAATACAGGCGTGATGTTTGAGAGTTTTTGGTGATCTTAACAATATTTCTTTTACTATGAAAATGACAAAAATGTAATGTAACTAGTTAATAATACTGTAATATTGTTGTTATTTTTTCGTTAATTAACGTGAACAATTTAGCAACTGAATCTACTTTTTTTTTAAACAAAAAAAGTCGTGTGCTAACTGAAATTACAAGCAAAACGGATGTTCTATTACGGAATATTGAAATATATTTAATTTAGTATTTAGTCTTAAAAACTAATTTAAAAAAGATTTTTTTCTTCTCATTAAAAATAGTTGTAGACAATTTATTATTAAATAATTAACTGAGTTCTTAAGTTTTCAAATGGCAGTTACGTTTGTTTAGGTTGTGTAAAATGCGATTATTTGTCGCAGTTGCGATTTTGTCGCCATATTCAATTTTATTCAATTCAACGTCAGAAACATGTTCAACTATTCAAAAAAACGCAACTGCGACAAAAAGTCGCATGGTTTGTACGCCTCCTAAGTATCTTAATATTTTAGTTGCTCAAGCCCTTAGTTTCAGAACATGATAATAGCAATATATTTGTGATACATTATCCAAATAATACAAATTATATAAATATAAATTGGATTATAGGAAGGCTTTGGACAAGACCGGTGGTAGTAGGCCAAAAATTCAAATTTAAATTCAAATTCACAATATTTTATTTCACATAAGCCTACATGGGCACTTATGAAACGTCAGAAGCTAGGTGCACGGTTCCAATTGGTCGTTTCCTATGGAGAAGAGCCGGCAAGAAACTCCACGGTTACTCTTTTAAAAATAATTGGCTTTTACAATGTAATTATATTCATAAACCACGTAGAGATTGATAAATAATCAATTCATAGATAATTGGATTAAAAATAACTGACTAACAACTGCTGTGAGTTCATATTTTTTTATACAGGATGTAAGGGTAAACACTCTTGTCATTCAAACCATGGGTAGTTGACATAAATATAAAAATAAATGGCCGAACACAACAAAAAAAAAACGTTATTTTCATTAAAAGATTTTAAAAAGTTTCTATCCGACACCGTGCTTGCTAGCGAAACAGCTGACTGACTAAGGGAGGGATCGCGCTCGCTGCCGGTCAGGTCACATCCCGTACGCCCCGCCCGTGTTGAGACGCAAGTTCGTTGCCCTAGCGCATAGGGCAACGAACTTGCGTCTCTTGTGGTAAAATGTAGATTGAAAAAAAAGAAAAAAAAGTTGTAATTTTCCATTGATTTTACGTTCTATAAATGAAACCAAACCACTGGTTGCAAGGATAACGGTGTTTACCCTAACACCCTGTATAAACAAAAAAGTTTTGATGGCAACAAATTATTGCATCATTTATTTAAAACAAGCGTTTGTTGCAGAAAATGAGACTCTCTTTACCGTAATCATGTTTTTAGTCAATAAAATATTAAAGGTCAAATTAATTTAAGTAGCGAAACTCTACAGATAAACAGATCTATTGATGATAAACTTTTGTGAAAATTTCTTCACTCCTACTATTTCGCTGTGCCCTACAGGGTTCACAATGATTACATGTAATTTTAGGTTACCATCTAAGTACAAATTGCATTGTATAGCCGAGTGGTGTGACCGTCGGACTGCCAAGTCATAAGTCTCGAGTTCGAACCCAAGTCACGCGCCTCTGACTATTCGGATTCATGTGCGTATTGTGTAATTATCACTTGCTTCAAAAACGGTGAAGGAAAACATCGTGAGGAAACTGGCCTGAGGGATATTTCTCAACGACATGTGAAACCAAGTCAGAGGCCCATGGGTCGCATGAAAACTCTAATATTGGGGTAGGCATTAACCACACGAATAGAAATGAAGTAAACATTTTGGAATGCAAATACACTACGTATTGAGTTTTGCGAGGTAACATCACTGCCACCGATTTGAAGTCCAAGCCATATACAGGGCGTCCCACGGATATGCCACATGGAGGGAAAGTACCTTGAATATTGTAGATGGAACATTTTACTGAAAGAAGACATTATTTGAATTGAAAAAACAATTTAAACTGCATTCATAGATATTTAAATAATTACATGGTTGAACCAGGGAGCGAAATAATCAAAAGAGTGCGACTTTGTATTCCAGGAAGGGACTCAGTTTGAGTATTAGATAAATTTATTAATTTTGTATTATTCATGGTCTTCCTTTTATTTGTGACACTATGTTATTTAGCAAAAAATAATCCTTATTATGAAGCCTTTCGATCGGTATGATAAAGGTACAGGGTGATTATTTTTCTCATGTAACGGGTTCGATTCCCGGTTCAACCATGTAATTATTTAAATATCTATGAATGCAGTTTAAATTGTTTTTTCAATTCAAATAATGTCTTCTTTCAGTAAAATGTTCCATCTACAATATTCAAGGTACTTTCCCTCCATGTGGCATATCCGTGGGACGCCCTGTATAAAGTTAGTAAAATATTTCCAAGAGTAGTTTTGTCATCTTATCGCGTAGCAGTTCCTTAATTCAGGCTGGGAAATCTCGGAAGTCGGATCAGATACTCATAAAATCTCGAAAATCTTCATCTGTGTCGCCTTTTCTCAACGGGTCGACTTCCAATCCAACCGGATGGAACTGAATACCAGTATTTTACATGGAGCGACTGCCTATCTGACCTCCAGTTACTGGGTAATACAATACCCCTTTGGTAAGACTGGTGGTCAGATTTTCTGGCTTATAATTGGGCGAAAAGTTTTGAGCAAAACAATTGTATTTGTTATTTTGAATTGCTGTTTTCGCACAGAACAAAAATATAATTTACTAGCTGATGCCCGCGTGGATTTTTGTTATTATATACTTAAACCTTCCTCGAGAACCACTCTATCCATTGGTGAAAACAGCATGGAAATCGGTGCAGTAGTTTTTGAGTTTATCGCGAACAGACAGACAGACGCGGCGGAGGACTTTGTTTTATAATATGTAAGGATGGCTATCTATAGGCCATGTATATAACATATTTGTATATATGATCCTAAGGTTGAATTTTAATTGCACGTCATAAAACGACAAAGCATACTTAGTTCGTCTATTAGATATTTTCAACCGTACTGACATTTCAATTTACTGAGAATTGTTGTCAAGTAACTATGTCCAGAGCCAGTGGTTCCTGGATTTTTTTTTTTTTTTGAGATTGGGAAATCATCCAATGACTTCTCCCGCTCTGGGCGGAGCGGAAGGGCGTGTCAGACTTTTACTGACTAAAACCCACCCGTGTTCCTTCAGTTACCTGTTGCCAAGGTCCCAGTATCCCTTTCGGACTAACCCGCAACCCTGGAAGGAGTGGTTCCTGGCCTGGGTATTGTGTTTGTAAATGTACTATTTTAAAAAAATCTCGAAAAGGGACAAGGTTTCTTAAAAAAAAAAACAAACAAAGGGAAAAAAGGCGACAAATACTAAAAATGAAACCTACACATCCCAATGCGGTCTCTTGCGGTAACGCCAAATTCAAATTCACAGATTACTTTTCTGAGTAAAGTTTGCGTTTCACACGAATATAAACATTATTGTTAAAAAAATAATGTTTGTATTCGCGAAAATGAACAGTGTGTCATACGAATACGAACCTTATAAGCTATGGCATATGTTTATATTTGCGAAAATGAAACGTTGTGTCATACGAATAAGAACGTTATAAGCTATGGCATAAGGATGCTATTCGAATGAAAGCTAACGCTTCGAAAAGAGTGGAGTTTGAGATGAGAGAGAGAAGATAAATGATGACCATAGTATTGCTAAAGCAACATATAATACAACATTATTTTTTGTTTATTCTAAACCCGAAAAGGGGTCATTGTACTCAACATTTTCAACAACTTTTTCTATGGGACCAACTATGAAATCGCGAAAAAAAAATTAGCTGTTCCATACATTTGTGTTCACTTAAATCGACAAAATGTCATCATCATCTGCCTAGCCTTTTCCCAACTATGTTGGGGTCGGCTTCCAGTCTAACCGGATGCAGCTGAGTACCAGTATTTTACATGGAGCGACTGCCTATCTGTTCTCCACAACCCAGTAACTGGGTAATACGATACCCCTTGGTTAGACTGGTTGTCAGACTTTTGTGCTTCTGACGACTCGTAACGACTGTTAAAGATCTACATATGACAGCCGGGACCAACGACTTAACGTGCTTTCCGAGGCACGGAGGAGTCTCGATATGTGAAAATGGTCACCCATCCACGGACCAACCCCGGCAAGCGTAGCTTAACCTGATGTATCGACCCGAGTGGCTGTTATTACTTAGCCACGAGCTCCTCAAAAATCGACAAAATGTATGGAACAGCTTATTTTTTTTTCGCGATTTCCAGGTTGGTCTCAGAAAAAGTTGATCAAAATTTATGAGTACAATGATCCCTTTTTGGGTTTAGCATAAACAAAATATAATGTTGTAAATGTCCAAACTGTACTTAAATATTTATACAGTGGTGAAATATTTTAGCCATCAAATCTACCCAATTATTCTATGGGGCTGCCTCATTGGTCTAGTGGTCGCAAGAACTACTACTGATTCTGAGGTCCTGGGATATATTCCCGGGTCGGGCAAAGTGTTAATGGGTTTTCCTACTAGGAATTTCTCAGTAGCTGCCCGGAGCCTGGATTTGTGCCCGGTTGATGGCAATAGGCTCGTCCCCTATTACATGGGACTTAAACATAACTGGCGAAATGTGGGTGTACTATAGGTACACCTCTGCCTGACCCTTCGCGGAATACAGGCGTGATGTACTTATTCCAATTTTTTAAATGTAGTTTTTTTGAATTTTTTTAATGGACCTCCAAAACCCAGTTACTGGGTAACATGATACATGGGTAAGACTGGCTGTCAGACTTACGGCTTTCTGACTACTCGTAGCCACTCTTAAACAGTCGTGTTTTCCGATGAACGAAGGGGCTCTCCATATGGCTCGTTTGCCATCCAATAAAGACCTTTTTTGAGCCGTGGTGGCCCAGTGGTAAGGGCCACGACTTACCGAGTTGTAGGTCGTAGGTTCGAACCCTGCCGGGTGCTTTACTTTGTGTAAATTATTTCATCACCACTGCTATCAAAACGGTGAAGGAAAACATGGTGAGGAAACCGGCATGTCCTAGAACCAAAAATTCGAAGACATGTGACATCTACCAACCCGCACTGGGCCCGTGTGGTGGATTACGGCCCACTCCCTCTCACAGAGAGGAGGCCTGTGTCCCAGCAGTAGGAACATTATAGGCTGATTATGTAAAGATCTTTTACCATTTGTTGTTAAGGTCGGGTTTCATTGAGTGATCTGATCTAATACTTGGCGAGAGTACCAGTCTGCTAAATGTCTTGATGTGGTCGCTAGTTATGTGTCGTTTTTCATTACTTTCTAGGCAATATGTAGATACATACGATCTCTGGAGAGTTAGGTGATATCTAGAATGATTGATCTGAATTGATTTGGTCTCGGAATCCAGCAGTTCTCATGTAAAAATATGATTGGTGATGAATTCGAACTATACTGGAGTATTTTTTGCGTCTTAAAACAGAGTTTGATAACTGTTACACACGTGCTTTTGCTAAGACTTAAATTCCGACCCTCTCTTGTACACACGGCTACACATCCTATACATTTCCAGATTATGCTGCTCTCGCATTGTTTAGGATTTCCGTACAATGCGAGGTCAGCTTATACTGGAAATGTATAGCTTGATGTGTAGCCGTGTGTACTTATCGTTTGACAGTGATGTGAAATTGATAGGAATATTGTCTAGCCAAAGCTCGTGTCAAGTATAGCTGAACAAATAACTTGAGGCTTCGACCGAGGCCAAAAAATCTAGGAAAAAAATCATTTGTTCTGCCCTGGATTTAAGAGAAAACACGGTCACGTGGTCGTTGTCATCCATTTCATAGTAACGTATTTTTTTTTTTTTTCTAAAATTAATATAACTACACCAAAAAACAAGACATGAGAACATGGCAGTGGTGGATATACATTATATCGTAAAATAATATTAGGACTTGTATAACTAACCAGGGGGAAAATAGGAATACGTTAGTTTATAGGTGTGTCCAAACATTGAGTGACAAGAGCGCGGCAGGTAGACAAAAGCGTTCGCGTGCGGAAGTCGTGCACGAATGCCGCTTTATATCCAAACCTTACAACGACCATGACCGCGTTTCCTCTTAAAAAAATTGAATGTTTGACAGAAAGTAATGAATTCAGCCTTAAGTATAATGCATAATAATGAAATTAGATTTCTTATTTTTCATATTGTAATTCTAGTTTAAAATAATTAGAATTAAAATAGTTCTAAGACTACATTAAATAATTATTAAAATTGGGATCGTGATTAATGAAATTGAATAAAGTTAGACAAATTATGATTGCAATGTTGTGAAATACTCAATTTAATTTAAATGTCGCATGCTTTTAGAGAATACAGGGTTATTGATTATATGACGGCAATCCAGGAGATCTTTTGACTCCTACTCAAATGTCAACTATTTTCGAGTAATTATAACCGACGTAAAACCGTATAAGCCGACGTATAACCAATAATCCTGTATATCTCAGTATCATCTGCCTATCCTTTTCCCAAAAATGTTGGGGTCGGCTTCCAGTCTAACCGGATGCAGCTGAATACCAGTATTTTACATGGAGCGACTGCCTGTCTGACCTCCACAACCCAGTTACTGGGTAACATGATGTCCTTTGGTAAGACTGGTGGTCAGACTTTCGTAATCAGTGCTTTCGTGATTATGTGAATATCGCATGCCGTGGAAAAAAGGTAGCCGGGTAGCACCCTATGAACATACACATATATGCCAACTTTCATGGTGACATACATTTTTATATAGGTACCTACATAAATAGATTTGTATTTATTTCGAAACAAAAATAATGACTTACCTATTGAGTAGTATTTCAAACATTGTAATCGTTTGAAAACTTTTAGATATCCTTATTATTTGTCTGTTAAATTAAAAATCTATTCTGTCTTTCGTTGATAGAAATTTCATTTAAAAAAAGCATTTTAGCTAATTCATTATTATTCCACTACATGCCTAATTTTTTTTACCGGTGCTAAACTTTGGCATTGCAAGGTAAGGCCCGCCCTATGTCCCACAATGGGCTAAATACACTTTGAAACTTCCTCAGATTCGATAGTATCTTCTAGTAACAAAATGCAGAATACTAGCAGACAAATTACACTCCCGGATTCCTATATCAAGCCACTGTTTTTTTTTAATAAAGGATTGTGTTAAATGGTCGTGAATTCTGGAACAATACGGCCAGTATGTCTGCTTCAAGCCTGCACAAAAACAAAACTTTTACTTTAAGTGACAATCGCTTCAAAAGCGTTTCGTATTTCTACAACGACTTTCAACAGAATTGACGTAAGCTTTTCGATAGCTTATGTCAGTCCTATACATTTTTGCCTTTTCCATCATTGTTATCGCTGATAGAATGTCACTTTGTCTAGGCCCTCTAATGGCCTATACAAAGAGACATACTACTAGCGATAAAGTGACATACTATCAGCGATAACGATGATGGAAAAGGCAAAAAAGTATAGGTACTGACATAAGCTATCGAAAAGCTTATGTCAATCCTGTTGAAAGTCGTTGTAGAAATACGAAACGCTTTCGAAGCGATTGTCACTTGTCTAGGCCCTCTATTCTGTAAGTCGCCATTTTGAACTATATTACTATTGAAATTACGTTTGACAAGCAATGGTGCCAAAATGACGGCAAAGCAGGGCATAGTGACTCGATTTACGACTCTAGGGGTGTATGATAATAAGGATTGAAAGAATGCCTAGTAAACATCGCTCGGGAATAAGTACCTGTATAGTATAATTAATACATTGTGAATCACAAACGCAATGATTAGTTTTAAAATTTAAACTTAAATAAAAAAACAGGCCGTGGACTGTAGCTATAGAGTGAGGCCACAAAATAATGGCTTTGAAGCCTTTTCAGAGTTGTTCAGGCCAATTTTTGCAAGGCCAGAAATTGTCTGGTATGATTGGCGCTAAATTGTGAACATTATTTCTTAAGTTTATTGACAAAAAGGTTCTCGAAAAGATTTGCCTAGCTTTGTCTATGATTTTAATAATTGTGCAGGGCCATTTGGGCCAAGCCACAAAATGCTTAGGTAGTGAATTAGTAAATATTAAAGGGTAAACTACAGCCCACGGCCTAAAGATTTTCATGCAAAATTACACTGGGTAACCCTGATCAGCTATGACTCAGGCCTCCTCTCTGTGAGAGCGAGTGGACTGCACCACGCGGGCCCAGTGCGGTTTGGCAGATGTTTAATGCCAAGTTCAATTATATAATTATAAAAATCAGGCAACGTAACAAAAAAGCCGAAAGGGAAAGTGTTGCCTGCCTTGTCGGTCTAGTGGTTGCAAGTGCTACAGCTGAGCATGAGGTCCTGGGTTTGATTCTCAGGTCAGGGAGGTTGTTATTGGGTTTTTCCATCGTGAATTTCTTTGATGGCAAAAGGCTCGCTCGCCTATTACGTTTGACTTAAAAACATAACTGGGGTAATGTGGGAGTAGATACTGTATGTACCTACATCTCTGCCTCACCATTCGGGAAACACAGGCGCGATGTTATGTAGTTGTAACAAAAATACTTCCAGCAATAACAACCTCGAATAGTATAATTTTTCAAGAAAATCAAACATGTTTAAGGCATTGTAAATTAGCTAAAATGATATAATTTTAGATTTTTCTAAGATTTCTTAATGAAACGTGGATTTTTTTTCGATTGATTAACAAAATGTAATAACATATGGTAGTTGTTTGCGCCGAATTTTGAAGTAATCTCAGTTTTGGGTCAATGTAAAAAAAAACGATAATTTTGGTTGCATTTAACTTAACATACACAACGTTTATGTAAACACAGCTCAATATTTTTCACAATACTGTTTCACTGTACCAACGAACAAACAAATAAACTTCCTGACAGTCGAAAGGTCATAAGAGCAAATCTTATTACTTTTAAAATCTACTCTATGTCTATGAAATTAAAGTTTAAAGTAAAATAAAACTGTCGTTGGTTTTCACAGAGATTAAGGCTTATAAAAGCTGTTAATTGGCGTACTTAGAATACTTCGTTGAAATAAACACCAGAATGACACGACTATATACTAATTTATGTTTAAAATGTTTGGTTCCTAAGAAAAAGAAAGAGATAATGACGATTGTGCCTCTCTGTCTAACCATTTGTCTATTATATCTTGCCTGTCAGAAAAAACAAAAGTAAATTTAGGCTTAGTTCCACACGGCTACACATCAAGCTATACATTTCCAATATAAGCTGATCTCGCATTGTATAGGATTTCCGTACAATGCGAGGTCAGCGTATACTGGAAATGTATAGCCGTGTGTACATTCCAAAATAAAAAATCATTTCACTCCTTTTTGGGCAGTCGTGTAAAAAATACTGCGTTCAGATGCGAAAGTAGGCATAGAATACGCTTCGAAATTTGTAACAGCGTTAAATTAAATGTGTTCGAACTTTTGAAGCCTGATTTTCAATTCTAAACGAAGTTTTTTCTTGTTACCCACTTGGGGTAAAGCAAAAGGAGAATTATGTTGTCTATGAACACAAAGATTATCTAAGATAAGCTACACACCTTTATCAGTTATTTAACCTCTGACAGCAGCAAGCAAACAGAAACCTTATTTTAACGAGAATAAAGATCACTGTCATTTTGAAATGATGCAAACGAGGTGAAATAACTTTGAAGGACTTTAGTACACACGTCTACACATCAAGCTATACATTTCCAGTATAAGCTGACCTCGCGTTGTACGGAAATTCTATACAATGCGAGCCAGCTTATACTGGAAATATATAGCTTGATGTGTAGCCGTGTGTACAATGGGTCGTGTCTTCTGGTCGTGGCATTTCTTTTGTCTCATAATTCAATGATATTTAAGGTGCAAGGCGCGCAGTTGCTTACCCTTAAATTCTTCCAAATAACGGTACTGTAAAAATCTTGAATGTGCAAAATGTATGAGTTTCTGAAAAAATAAAATGTAATATTTTGATCACCTATTTATTTCTTATAGGTTATGTGCAAGATCTCAAATTAATATTACTTTTGTTCTTAGAAAATTACTGAAATTTTGAAATAAGCAAACGAATCTTTTTAAAATCTTAAAGTCCTTGCTGCCAATTGATGTCATTTCCACTTAAACGAATATCAACTTTAAACTAATGACATTACGTTAATTTCAGAATGATTGACAAGTCATAAAAATGTTTGAAGTTGTAGCGCAAACTGAACTTTAGTGCGCAAAGGTAAAAGTTGTTTTTCCAAAAACACATATTTACATGTTTGGAAACTTAATCGCGCACGCAGAATATATTTTTTTCTGCAAAATATACGACATCTTCAAACAGTGGTAGTCTTACAAAAGGGATAAGTAACTGCGAAAGGTTTTTTGTTAATATAAAATAATTTAGATTTGAAAGGCGTCATGTCGCTAAGATTTCGTTATTAAATTATGTAATCTCGAATAAATTGAAATATGATTTCATTTTGTTGTTTTATTTCTTATTTTTAAAGATCTTTTTGTGTCTTCTTACACTCTATAGAGTCGGCTGTTGGTAAACATATGTATGCAGTGGGGATTAAAAATAAAACTGGAATAAACATTTTCAAATCCTTTATTGAAAAAATAATATACTTGACAACCTCAGACCTAATAAAAAACCAAGACATAGCGCTGCGAACAATACAGTGAAGCATGCCAAAACTACACCTCCGCTCTGTGCATACACGCTCACACAACCATTTACAATCAAACTACACCTCACTAAGTGCACACATATTTACGAAACCGGCCTCACGTCACTGTTGACAGCGCTCTGTCTTGGTTTTTTATTTATTCTGCGTAGACAACTTACAACTAAACTTATAATGAGTAGTTGACATTTATTACTAAACATGATAGGAACAACAACGATAATGTTTATATACAAATAACTGCGCGGTAATTGTGTAACACACATCCATAATAATATTATAAATTCGAAAGTAACTCTCTGTCCGTCTGTCTGTATGTTACCTTTTCACGCCTAAACCACTGAACGGATTTCGACAAAATTTGGCAAGGATATACACCCCTTTGCAAAAAAAACGGGCGGTTTTGATTTTTGTACATTATTGGTAATCATTTAGTTGTAAATAGATTTTAATAGCCAAACTATGTTACTGGCGCTTAATAGTCTGGGTATGAAAAAAGTTAATTCCATATTCGAAACTTTTGTTTAAAAACAATAATAATCCCGTTTTCCGTTTGTGACTTTTACTAACATTTTGCAGGTTTGCGGTTAGAAGGTTATCCTGGCAACTAAAACTAACTTCTCGTTATTTTTAGTGGGATAAATTATGTTTGTCGCATAATCCAGCCTTATTGTGACTTAAAAGTGATATCTTTGTGTCGATTGTAATGGCAGAAAAAGCAATAAGAGCTAGTAAAATTGTAGCGCTGCTGGAAGAGGGGTGTAGCCAAAAAACTATATTCTTACCTATTGATTATAACAAATTACTAGTCATTTATGCTAATGACATAGTAAAAATATTAATATTATCCATACAAAAGCCAATGACTTAAGGTGCCCGTTTTTTTTGCAAAGGGGTGTATATTATGGCATCCTGGGGAAGGACATAGGCTACTTTTTATCGACATACCACGCGGGCGGAAGCTAGTTAAACATAAAATAACAATTGATCGCATTGGGTTTCCTTTTGACAGTTCACTTTCCACTTTCATTGCGTTACGTTGTTGAGGGAATTTTTCAAACATAAGGATCAGCACAGACCGCGACGCGACGCTGCGGGCACTTTTAACAATTATCGAACTTATTTTCTTCACGAAAAGGTATAATTTCAGTGCGAGCGTTGACATGTGTCAAAGTACGCTGAGAGGCGCGGTGCTGCGCAGCGCGTGTACGTTATTGTGTAGTAAATAAATTCGATATTGTAACGGATCATAAAAAGTGCGCGTCGCTTCGCGTCTCAGTGTGAACTGGGAGCCCAAGAAGCAATTGATTAGCATCCTAAGGGCCGGCGCACACCTGGTAAGGCGCAGCGCGGCGCGGTTGTCACTGTTAAACAAATATCAACGTTGCGTGCCTAAATATAAAGATTACCTGAGACGCGCGCCTCTTTCCGCTTACGGCGCGCTCTAGAGCTGATGGAAGTTTATTTATTATCAACTTTATTTCAAGTGATAAAAGGTAGATATTTGTTTGGCAGTGACGAATGCGCTGCGCTGCGCCTTGCCAAATGTGCGCCGGCCCTAAAACTCTCGGATTGTCATTGAAAGTATGTTACAAAATGAGGGTGGTTGATGATACTAGTCCAAATATACTTTTTTTCGTAAAAATGTATATCTACACTGCCAATACTGCTACTGCAATAAAAAAAACTAAAACCCGACTACGACAAAAAAGTCAACTAAAAAGGTATAAACAAGCCATCACAGACAGACAAATTAAAAATCCGGAGTCACACGTGTAATCTGTTTGATTTATGTCTTAAAACGTGTGACTCCGGATTTTTATTTGTTTAGAAGATATGAGGGAACAGATGAACATAAATACATACATACCGGTCAAAATCATAACCCTCCCTTTTCTTCGCCGTAGTCGGGTAAAAATACACAACAAACTTTTGGAATGAGATACAATAAAAAGTCGAGAAAATGAGGGATTTCATGATAATCCACGCCACCAGTTGGCGCCACTTTGAAAAGAGGTTTTCAATTTCGACAATGAATATAAAATTACGTTAACGTTCATCATTCGTTTCATTCATTCAGTCACGACTACACTCGCGACAATCTAAGAAGTCCGTTTTGACGTTTCGTTCTCGTACATGTAATAAAACGTCAAGCCTTTAGAATCAGTTCTACGCAATGTAGATAACTCGTCGATTACAAACTCTCTAAGTATGTTCAATCGATATGTCTCGAGAATCAGTTTATAAGAAACCAATTTTTTTTTCATCGCTTTACAAAGCATTTTTATAGCTGTCAAAACGGACTTCTTAGATTGTCGCGAGTCATAATAAAGTAAAGGCACTTTGACACTTTTGACAGGTACCCGGACCTGGCGTCCTAGTGCTGCCACCTGGTGAACGTAATTTCATAAAACCCTCATTTTACTCCCTAGATTAAACAGAAGACAGACAAATTCCCTAATCTCATCTTCCTCGTGAGTTTGTTTCGGCCTTTCTTCTCAGAGTAGTCAGATAGGAAACGCCGACCTCATCTAGTTTTTAAAATATGATTGACGTGTAAAAGTGATTGTACAAACCTACCTACAGAAATAAAATAATTTAAACATAGATTATCTTATCATCTCACCGACAATGAATGTCGATTTGTCAAAAATTTAGGTAATATTAGAGTTATTTTTGTGACTGAAATTAGAACGCGAAAGTTCTTAAACATACGAGATTTTACACTCTGGATTTTATTTTTCGCCCTCTCTTTCACTCCTATTATTATGAATACAATCTATAAATATTCAATCCATTTTGTAACTACAACAAGGTCGTGTCCTAACAAAAGCGATCGTTGCGTTCATATTCGCGCCGACAGAAGGCTATGATGGTCCATAGACCACTTTCGCCCAGCCTATTTTTTAATTTTCTTTTCTATTTTTTTAAGTTGAGACCTTTGTAGACTCATAAATGCAGACCTCATTTGTAGACCATTTTCTGTTTTGTTAAGTACCTGGTACTTGTTGACAGGCCTACACTATCCTCCCATAACTATTAGCAGTGTAATTTAAAAAATAATTGGCTTGTACAATATCCAAGCCAATTATTTTTATAGAATAACCTTTCACCAGTTTCTTGCCGGCTCTTTTCCATAGAAAACGACCAATTGGAACCGTGCACCTAGCTTCTGACGTTTCATAAGTGCCCATGTAGGTTTATGTGAAATAAAATATTTAGAATTTGAATGAAGTGCGATCTTAAACAAATGACCGCGATGATCGCTTTCTGTTAGGACCCAGGATCAAGGCTTACAGTCAGAAATAAATCTTACAACAAACTGAACTAGCTTTCACTAAAATCAACTGATTTTGACTCTGAATACATCGAACGCTTTCTGAAACAAACAAAAAAAATATTTTTTATATATTTATTTTACAATTTATTTATGGTATATACCCAATTTATTTATGGTGTACAGTCACGAGCAATAACATAGAAACGCCCTTAAAATTCAAATTCATGTAAACAACATTAAATCGCAAAAATAATATGATAACTGTGCCTAATAATTATGTAAACGTTAAATTGTGTCAAAATTAACTACACATTTTTATGTCGTTAACAGTAGATAAACTATTAATAAGTAAATGTTATTACAGCATAAATGAATATTTAAATGACAAATGTATACAGCTCGATTAATAATATAACATAAAAAATTGTAATAATAAAGATTTTAATTTTTAATAATATAATGCAACGTTTAATGCAATTTAATTAATGTTTAATATCATTCAATAAGTGCTTAATATAATATAATGCAAATATTATGTTAAATGAAATTGCACTTAGAATAAGTTAGTCTATAAGTCTTTATATGTATTGTCTTTTGCTGTGCCCAACAGGGTTACAATTGTGTCACAAAAATTATCACCTACCACCTATATTTTATGTAGATTGTGAATTGCAATAAAATATTGAGTATTGAGTAGATTACCAAAACATAGTATCAACTTTTAGTTACATAGTTATGTACCCAAGGAAATTTCATAAACAAACAAAATATGAAATTGATAAGTAAAAGAAACACTGTGTACACTCACACTTGTATTTCAACGTAGAAAGACAAGTGGGCGTGTACAGAGTGTTTCTTTTACGTATCAATTTAATAGTTTTGTGAATATTTTACTATCATCATCATAATCATAATCAGCCTATAATGTTCCCACTGCTGGGAC
Organism: Lithophane semibrunnea; assembly: GCA_947363905.1. Classification (NCBI taxonomy): domain Eukaryota; kingdom Metazoa; phylum Arthropoda; class Insecta; order Lepidoptera; family Noctuidae; genus Lithophane; species Lithophane semibrunnea. The sequence goes on from OX376216.1 coordinate 2,204,028, forward strand.
ACAGGCCTCCTCTCTATGAGAGGGAGTGGGCCGTAATCCACCACGCGGGCCCAGTGCGGGTTGGTAGATGTCACATGTCTTCGAATTTTTGGTTCTAAGACATGCCGGTTTCCTCACGATGTTTTCCTTCACCGTTTTGAGCACCATTTTACTATATTTTTATTTTATTTTATGTTAATCTTTTTTTAGCTTGTATAGACGCTATACTATTGCCGATTACGAGAACGCCCTTCGTTAGATAACATACTGTATTTTGACGGCAGATTCGTTTGAACCTGTTACGTTTCACATAAGTGAACTTCAGGCATAGCACATCTTGTTGCGGGAAAGTCCGAAAGGGATACCGGGACCCTTGGCACCAGGCAACTGAAGGAACAGATGTTTACTGACTAAAACCCACCCGGGTTTTAGTCAGTAAACATCTGCCACCGCCCTCCCGCTCCGCCCAGAGCGGAAGAATTCATGTGATGACTTCCCACCCTCAAAAAAATAAATCCTAGCCTGGCCTAGCACATCTTTGGCAGCAAGATACCTGGGGGCCAAGTCTACTAATTTACAAACGTGTCAGTGGTCTCGTAATGATGAGTTTTTGACTGATTTTGTATTGCTTATCCGTCAAAAACTGATCATTGTGAGACCACTGACACGTTTATAAATTAGTTTACATGGCCCCTTTTTATTTTTTTTGAGAGTGGGAAATCTTCCAATGACTTCTCCCGCTCTGGGCGGAGCAGAAGGGCGTGTCAGACTTTTACTGACTAAAACCCACCCGTGTTCCTTCAGGTGCCTGTTGCCAAGGTCCCGGTATCCCTTTCGGACTAACCCGCAACCCTGGCAGGCATCGGTCCTAGCGGACCCCGCCAATTGTGCTGACATCTCTTTGAGGCGCGCGTGGAACACGACGCGCCATCGACCCGGGCCTGGTCCTAATCGGACGGCGAGCTACCCATTGCTCGCCGTCCGCAAGCCCGCGCCTATGGTGGCCGGGACTCCGCCTGGGATTCCCGACGCGCCGGGCGTCTCCAGCGGCGGCGGTTAGGTGCGTGAGGGCGCAAACTTTGCCTCACGCGTTCCGCCTCCTCCTTCGCGAGCATTACTGCTTCGCAGAAGGAGGTGACTGCTTCCCATGCCCTCTCGCTCCGTACCATGGCCTGGACCAGAGCCGGACGCGAGAGGTCACCGCCGCCAATCGCCTCCAAGGGGACACGGCGGAGACTTGGCGCCCTGGATGCTGTATTAGAACAACTTACCCTCAACACGTGGTAGCGCCGTGTTCCTCTTCTATATGCTTTCTGAACACCGACCGCGACCCGGACTCGAACCCGCACGCGCCGCAGACCAACACGTCTGCTGCTTCCACTTCCTCCGTGTCCAAGTGTACCGTGTCTGATTCATGAGGCATTGAGTTTAATGGTGGTTAAGGATCATGCAATTTAATTTAAAGGGGATGCGCTAAGGCAGCCCGCGAAATTCAAATTTTCTTACGTTTTTTGCAATTTGCAGGTCAGTATCAGGTTGTATGTTGATCTAAATATTATTTGTGTCCGTAACAAATATGGATATAGAATTATAATCATTAGTATCAGCAATACAACTCTATAAGTTCATACAGGGTGTTAGTGTAAACACCGTTATCCTTGAAACCACTCTTGTGGTTTGGTTTCTTTTAAATTTTAGTTCTATCATGGAAATCAATGGAAAAATAAAACTTTTTTTAAGAAAATCTACATTTTTCCACAAGAATATTTCACCCTACACGCAAGAGCAACGAACTTGCGTCTTAACACGGCGGCTGGCGGTTGGCGGAGGCGGACGGAGCGCGCGGGACGTTACATGACCGACCGTCAGCTGTTTTGCAGCTCTCTCGAGCGCATATCCATGAGTATCGGGACAGTGACGGATATTTACTTTTTAAAATATTTTAATGAAAATAAGTTTTTTTTTTTGTTGTTACCCGGTCATTTATTATTATATTTAAGTCAACTACCCATTGTTTGAGTGACAACAGTGTTTACCCTTGCATACTATATAAGTGCCAAATGTCATGATTTCATGAAATAGTCATTCAATGCACTTATATGAACTTATGGAGTTGTATTGCTGATTCTAATGTTTATAATTCTGTAAATCCACATTTTGTTACGGCCGCGAATCATATTTAGATCAACATACAACCTGATACCGACCTGCAAGTTGCAAAAAACGTATGAAAATTTGAATTTCGCGGGCTCCCTTAGGGCATCTGCCCTAACTGTACTTATTTATCTAAATACTTCTAACGACAGTGACACATACAATCTGACTTACTGCTGGCCCCGCCATCGATGTGTTTCTCTTGAACATGCTTCATTAGCTGAAACATAACAATATTTAATTGTTTATAATCCTATAAAATCAATGTACAGTCACGGACTTTAATTGATGAGGCACCTTCAAACTTTTCAACTTTGCAGTTTCATACATTCACGAGATTACACGATTAAACACGAACTCAATTGGCACGCTCGTGAACAAGATGACAAGAAATAGCCTTATCCATAGAGGTTGACTAATAAGTTCTCAATAATAAAAATAAATACAATGTTGCATTAAGTTTATCCAATCTATTTGATACCGACCTCCTTTGAATCATAGCTCACTAACTCGATAATTCTGAAAAATCACTACACACTGAAGACACTAAGACAGTGACAGTTGAAATATCAATGTCAGAGACGTTACTTTCGAACTTGTCGAAATGACTATTAATATTTCTTCTTCTTCTAATACGAAGACATATGACTTTGCGTGTCGGGAACCGAATAAACCCGATTTGCATTACACGGCTATAATACGAACAGTGCCAGGTGGCTTATCAATTACAAGTCCGTGACTGTACCTAGCCTTTTCCCAACTATATTGGTTGTCTTCCAGTCTAACCGGATGCAGCTGAATACCAATATTTTACATGGAGCGACTGCCTATATGACCTCCACAACCCAGTAACTGGATAATACGATACCCATTGGTAAGACTGGTTGTCAGACTTTCGGGCTTCTGACGACCCGTAACGACTGTCAAAGATCCACGAATGACAGCCGGGACCAACGGCTTAACGCGCTTTCCGAGGTACGGAGGAGTGTCGGTATGTAAAGATGGTCACCCATCCACGGGCAAGCGTAGCTTAACCTGATGGATCGACCCGTGCGACTGTTATTATTTATTAGTTTATGTTTTCTGCTTGTAATATTGTATAGTGTAGCTGTTTTTTTAATAAAGTTAAAGACATTATTAGGACTAATCCATTACTTCATAGATTTAAAAAATTAATCTGCTCAATAACGAAAATATGGGTGAACTGTCAAATTGGAAGATATTGAGATCGATTGGCATTTTATGTGTGTTTAAGATTTTTTGACGTGACAACGTCTAATAAATCGATGAACGCCGACTGCAAGCACGAAAAAGGATGACTCATTGTCCCGTTACGATCGGAGCGAGAGCGCTACACGAGCGAGCGAAAGGCACGAGGCAGGATTTCATCAATATTTTGTTATGACGTTGTCACGTTAAACTATCGTCCGTAAACCGACTTTACAGACAACAATTTTTTTTTAGGTAAGATAATGAATCACCTGCGTGTGCGTGGCCGCGCGGAAGGGACAGCGCGCGCACTGCAGCGTCACGGCCGCGCCGCGCCGCGCGCCGCGCGAGCCGCCCGCGCCGTGCTCGCGCGCCTGCGGGGGACCAACACCAGCGTTTTAGTGCTTTCACAGCTATTTCATCTCTGACAGCAGCAACCCTACAGCGACCTTATTGTAACTACTATACAAATCACTGTGAATGCGACATATTTATCAATGGCATTAACCAAACAGCAACCTTATTTCAACGAAGATAAGGCACCATCTAAACGGAAAAAATCGCCTAGTCTCGCCGCGCCATCGGGTACATTTTCGGTTGCATTTTTACATTTCCATCATATACTTTTAGAATAGATCATAGATGTCATAGTTGTACACTAATTTTATCTCACGAAGCGACGCGCGCTTTATTTGTGGTAACCAAGTGTACAACAAGCTATGAATGTGTGTGTAAGCGCAGGAGCTCTCGGTACCGTCCTAGATACGGGCAAAATCAGAAGTGTATGTATGTTTGTTATGTGCTGACGCTACTCTTCTTCTTAAAACACAATTGACGTAGATATATTTACACCCGGTTTCTGATTTGAGAAAAGTAGCAAATCTCAACTGATTATTCTCAAATACATAAGTATGCACTTTTAAAATCGAATTTCGTTAAACCATAATCAACTGATCATTTACTTGAGTATTCCTGATCAATGCAAACACGTTCCAGTTTTGATTAGAGTTTAAAAAATCTTAATTCAGAAACGAAATTCGATTTTAAAGGCTCATACTTATGTATTTGAGAATAATCAGTTGAGATTTGCTACTTTTCTCAAATCAGAAACCGGGTGTTAGTAACCTATTCCGCTTGACTATTCTTCAAGAGTCACGTATATCTACGTCTATTGTATTTTATAATGAATTACCGCAAAGTCACGCCTGAATCAATTTACTACTCTTCTTCTTGTTTTATAAATAGCAGAAATTTCGAATTTTTATTATTTTTAATTCATAGTCTTTATGGAACCTCTAGGTCATGAACTATCCGAATATCAAAAAATATTACCACAAGTAAAGCGCGCGTCGCTTCACGACATACGAGGGGTGTTCAATAAATAGTGAGAATGAGTATGACGCAATAGGGAATATGCATGTGATTCAAATATGTGTCAAATATTTTTTTTTATAAACTATATTACTTCAGAATTATGCCTCCATCAATATTTTTGAATAAAATTTCTTTTTGAGCGAGAAATTAATTTTTAAAAAGTGCCATAAAACCGTGGGTAATTCAAATACTTGAAAAGCTAAGAGCGGATGTGACGTAACAATCCGGGATAACAATCAAAATGTCAATGTCAAGTCAATCAACAAGTGTCAAGTCAATGTCAAACGCTCCTACAAAAAGGAGTGTTTGACGTTGACTTGACAGTTGCTTGTTTGTTTTCACGGTCTGTGACGTCACCACACCAAGCGCGCCAAATGGAGGGCGTTTAAATAGCCCGGATCGGTTGGATATTTTTAAACTTTTTTTTAAGTACTTTAAATTGCTTTTTTGCCGTCGATTTTTATTTTACTATTATTTGACGATGTAAATTATCGAATAAAAATATTAAAAAAATACATGCATATTCCCTATTATCTGTTATTGAATGTTATTTTATTTTTCGACGTAGTCACCTTTCAGGGTTATACACTTTGTATAACGTTTTACTAAAACTAAAATTGCCTTTCTAAAAAAATCTTCTTTCTGATCCCTTAAAAAATCGTGTACGGCGGCGACTACTGCGTCATCATCTTCAAACTTCTGGCCCTTGAAATGTTTCTTTAACCGCAAAAATCGGTAAACATCACTGGAGCAAGGTCCGGTGTTTATGGAGGATGTGACATCAATTCGAAGCCAGCTTCTTGAATAGCAGCCATCGCAACTCTGAATTTGTACGTGGGGGCGTTATCTTGGTGAAACAAACAAACAACAGAACACGTTCCGAAACGGCGCAAACAAATGACTTCTATTTTTTTTAAACAAAAGAGAATTGATTGTTTTTTTTATTATCATCATAGCTAATGTCTGGGCTATGCCTGCCAGTATTTATTTTTTTTCTTTCCAAGGAGAATGTATCGCATTCGCACTATTTATTGAACACCCCTCGTAAAAATACTATATCTTGTTGAAGATGGTAGTATATTAAATACATAGATAGTCACCTTATGAGCCGACATGTCTTTCACAGCGTTACACTTAAAGTTACACAGTTTACAGTTGTACAGATACAGCTTGAAGTTCGGTGAGGCGAGCAGCTCGTGTGGGGGGGGCAGGTCGCTCTTGCGCTTGCGACCGCGACCGCGACCGCGGGCTGGTGACGAGAGGAGCGCTCTGTAAAAAAGATATTTAAGGTGTTAAGAGCGTCCATCCTAAAAGCTGGCAACATTGCAAATAGCTGTCAAATTTTACCTGCCCGCGAAATTCATTTTTTTGCCAAATGTCATGGTTTCATGAAATAGTCATTCAATGCACTTACATGAGCTTAGAGAGTTGTATTGCTGATTCTAATGTTTATAATTCTGTAAATCCATATTTGTTACGAGCGCTAATAATATTTAGATCAACATACAACCTGATAATTGCAAAAAACGTATGAAAATTAGAATTTCGCGGGCCACCCTAGCGCATCCCCCTTAATTTAGCAATATTTCTGTAAGGAAATATGAAATTTCGCTAACTAGTGAACTGGTCAGTGTCATTGTATGTTAATTTGTATTTTAATCAATTGTACAGCTTGGCAAAAAAGAGTATGATGCGGTGACAGTGACAGATGAAACTAAATATTTTACTTAGGTAATGCAGACCTATGATGTTGGCACTACTTTGCCGACAAGTGCTAGTAGGTTTTTGAGTCAGTACAAGCAGCGTTAATAACTATTTTTTTTAATTCTTTTACTCATTTCCCATTTGAAGTGACCTATATATGCGGTAGTGGCGCCCTCATGTTTTCCAAACTGTTTTTTGCCAAGCTGTATGTGAGTCAAAATATGATTCGGCACTGTAAAAAATATCTAAAAACAGTATGTAAACTTACTTAGCTTTTTGAAGAGATTTTGCTTTTTCTAATATTTCTGTTGGTGACAAACTTTTCTGTAATCAAAAGATATTATATACATATTATGTATAAGCCTATTTTACATCCAAAATCATCCAAATTTTATTTTCTCTCTTCCATTATAAATCAAAATCAATCTGCCTAGCCTTTTCCCAACTATGTTGGGGTCAGCTTCCAGTCTAACCGGATCCAGCTGAGTATTTTACATAGAGCGACTACCTATCTGACCTCCACAACCCAGTAACTAGGTAATACGTTACCCCTTGGTAAGACTGGTTGTCAGACTTTCGGGCTTCTGATGACCCGTAAGAATTGTCAAAGATCCACAAATGACAGCCGGAACCAACGGCTTAACGTGCTTTTCAAGTCACGGAGGAGTCTCGGTATATAAAGATGGTCAACCATCGACAGACCAACCCCGGTAAGCTTAGCTTAACCTGATGGATCGACCCGTGCGGCTGTTATTACTTAGCCTGTAGCAGTTATTAGAGGTAACATAATCTTTAGTGGACATAAACGTGCTGTGGACTGCTACATACCTTCACTTCAACTTTCTTCTGTATTGCGGTGGCTTGTTGTAAAGCAGACTTGAGTATAACTAGAGAATTCTGTCCGTTCTCATTCTCTACCATTACGTAGGAATCTTGGTTGTCGGGGTCTGAAATTTCATGAAGAATTTTACTATGGGTATCACAAAAGATTTTTATTATCAACTACATACAGGGTGTTAGGGTAAACATTATCCTTGAAACCAGTGGTTTGGTTTTATTTATAGAATGTAAAATCAATGGATAATTACAACTTTTTTTTTAAAAGAAAATCTACATTTTTCTCCAAGTTTTTCACCATACGCGCTAGGGCAACGAACTTACGTCTCAACACGGGCGGGGGGCGCGGGACGTGACCTGACAGGCCGCGAGCGCAACCCCTATTGTGTATTTATTCATGTGTTGTGTAGGTAGGTAGGAGGGGCGGCGACCTCGGGCGCATATACCTATACATGAATTTGAGGACGATGTCGGATAGAAACTTAATGAAAATAATGTTTTTTTTTGTGACTCAGTCATTTATCCATACTAATATTATAAATTCGAAAGTAACTCTGTCTGTCTGTGTGTCTGTATGTTATTTAAAATTTGGCAAGGAGATAGATGGCATCCCGGGGAAGGACATAGGCTACTTTTTATCGATATACCACGCGGGCGAAGCCGCGGGCAGAAGCTGGTCTTCTATAAAACCGGTCAAGTACGAGATGGTTCCGTACCGTATTAAGATCGAGCGAAAAAGGCCGTACCTTCATTATCGCTGGTCTGTAGCACACAGGTGACGGTAGCGTCTGAGGACATCTCACCATCAGACGTGCCTGCGTTAGCGACCAGCTGGTATGATTCCTCTCCATCTTGACATCTGTAATAGAAAATAACATATCCTACCATATCATGTTTGTTACGCTCTCACGCTAAAACGGCTGAACGAATTGGGCTGAAATTTGGGTAGACCATGACCTGGAATAGGAAATAGTATATTTTTTATCCCGATATTCCCACGGGATCGAGACTGACGCGGGTGAAACCGCGGGGCGCAGCTAGTATACTAATATATACAACATTATTTTTTGTAAAAAAAAAAACAGCTGTTCCATACATTTTGTCGATTTAAGTGAACACAAATGTATGGAACAGCTGATTTTTTTTTCGCGATTTCAAGGTTGGTCCCACAGAAAAAGTTGTTCAAAATGATGAGTACAATGACCCCTTTTCGGGTTTAGCATAAACAAAAAATAATGTTGCATACTATAACCTTATACCTTCCTCGAGAACCACTATCTATTGGTGAAAACAGCATGAAAATCGGTACAGTAGTTTTTGAGGTTATCGCGAACACACAGACAGACTGACGCGGCGGAGGTGTGTGAGTGTGGGAAATCATCCAATGACTTCTCCCACTCTGGGCAGAGCGGAAGGGCGTGTCAGACTTTTACTGACTAAAACCCACCCGTGTTCCTTCAGTTGCCTGTTGCCAAGGGCCCCGGTATCCCTTTCAGACTTTCCCGCAGCCCTATGACCAAACCACCCAAGCATAATGTTCTCAAATTCTGTCACTACAATAATAACTTATTTTAATAACAAACTTACTGAACAATTACCTACCTGACAAGCGTCAAATTCAGTAAGTCCAACTGCACCAGTCCCTTGCTGGTGTCCAGTACTTGCATGTACTTCGCCTCGTGGTCCTCTCCATCGCCCAGGTCGGGCAGAATGTGGGTCTCTTGCTGTGGAGAAGAAAAGTATTCTAACTGTTTAGGTAGGTAAAATAATCAAGTCCTCCTTTATTTGTAACTAACTGATGCCCGGGGCTTCGCGTGTGTCGGTTATTATATACTAGAACCTTCGAGAACCACTCTATCCATTGGTGAAAACAGCATGAATGCAGAAGTTTTAGAGTTTATCGCGAACAGACAGACGCGGCGGAGGACTTTGTTTTATAATAATATATGTATTATGTAACGATCCGACCCGCTCCTGGTTCGTAACCGTCGTTCTTCTATACCACGTAACAGATTTCGAAGAGGTTTTCACCATTGTTTAGAGAATTCATTTTGGAAGGTTTATGTGTATAATACGTTAGTATTAAAGTTACATAATTATAACTAAGAAATCTCGATATTTTGTCGACAATCTAAGAAGTCCGTTTTGACAGCTATAAAAATGCTTTGTGTAGCGATGAAAAACAAAAAATTTGGTTTCTTATAAACTGATTCTCGAGACATATCGATTGATCATACTTAGAGAGTTTGTAATCGACGACTTATCTACATTGCTTAAAACCGATTCTCATGGCATAAAGTTTTTTTTTTTTTTTTTTTTTTCCTCTTTGGCAACTGAGCCGATGTCGACTATTCTGCCAGCGTCATGTGGTGACGGCAATGCAGCAAGTTGGGCCGTCGAACTTTGCACTTTGTGGTAGTTATCTAGTTATTATGTTAGTAGCTGAAACGACAACACAAGTTAGTAAGACTAGCTAACAAAAAAAAAAATATATATAACACTACAATTGGACATAATATATATATTTACAAAAAGTTATTAATATTACACACCAGACTACATTTTGATATCATTTACATTTAAAAATTTTGATAGGAGTTGGATTAGTTTAGGAGAAAAATTTGTCAAGAGGGAGTGGAAGTTAGTGGGAAGAGGGATTTTAATTTTGGAGAGCTTATGATACAAGTCAAAGGATTGGGAATTCAAAGGGCATGAGAAGAAGATATGATCCAGAGTACCATCATATTACATGTACGAGAACGAAACGTCAAAACGGACTTCTTAGATTGTCGCTCATATGGAATCATATCCATACTAATATTATAAATTCGAAAGTAACTCTGTCTGTATGTTACCTTTTGACGCCTAAACTATTGAGCGGATTTCGACAAAATTTGACAAGGAGATAGATGGCATCCTGGGGAAGGACATAGGCTACTTTTTATCGATATATCATACCACGCGGGCGAAGTCGCGGGTGGAAGCTAGTTTGTTATATTTTATTTGTAAAATTAAAATGGCAAAATCTTACCCGTTCCTTCTCAAAAGGAGTCACTTCTACTATTTGCAGTTGACCTGAAAACAATTTTATGAAATAAAAATAACAGCTCATTACAATATACATCCTTTTTTTTCCTAAACCATCCATGTTCTATGTTTGGTATCCACACTTAGTCCCTAAGACAGACCTATTAAATCTGGACTACATTGAATGGACTGGACCCTATTAAATCTAGACTACATTGCCACTGAAAACTTAATAAAACCAATTTCTTAACACCCATACACTAACACTCACACACCTACACTTACAAACATTCAATACACTTATTCATCATTCATTAATTATTCATTTCCATTATTATTAATTTTTTTGAAGCTGATTATTATTTTATTTTCTTATTTAATTCAGTTTCAAATTTTTTTAAATTATTCAATATTTTGATAACTACATTTATAGATTATCTTGACTCTACTAAAAGAGCCAGGTGATCTGTAACTCAGGATCCTCCTACAACAGACACCTTTCTCTATTTAAGATTGTGCATCTCATTAACCTGTGCCTGTAATATGATGTTGAGATAAATAAAGATTTATGATTGATTGATTGATACATTATGCGTGGGCCATGGCGGCCGTCTGTGGCTATTCCAACCAGCCCACCCCTCTCCAGAAGTTAACTAAATCTCCTGGTCTGTCTGTACAGAAGATTTGGGTAACCCAAGGGCAATTCCATATAACCATACCAAAATTAAGTATTTAATAAAAATGGAACGACGAGTTGTAGGTTCGAACCCTGACAGGCACTTTACTTTGTGTAAATTATTTCATAACCACTGCTCTCAAAACGGTGAAGGAAAACATCGTGAGGAAACCGGCATGTCCTAGAACCAAAAATTCGAAGACATGTGATATATACCAACCCGCACTGGCCCCGCGTGGTGGATTACGGCCCGCGTGGTGGATTACGGCCCGCGTGGTGGATTACGGCCCGCGTGGTGGATTACGGCCCGCGTGGTGGATTACGGCCCGCGTGGTGGATTACGGCCCGCGTGGTGGATTACGGCCCACTCCCTCTCACAGACAGGAGGCATGTGTCCCAACAGTGGGAATGTTATAGGCTGATTATGTTTGTGTATAAGATGGAAATCTTAATTTATTTATATTGTGCATAAACTATCGAACCCTTCCTGCTACCACTGTAAATACTCATTCTGCTTTGTTAACATTTTTGGTTTTGAAATCAAACACAAAAATACCATAAATATTATTGGGAAACATAAAACACCCTAAAAATTGACATCATATTGGCATCAAGTTGAAGTGTCATAAGCTTAAATGCTTACCATCTTTATACTCCGCAGACAGGATCTGTCCATCGGAAGTCTCAACGGTGACCTCCTCCTCATCAGACATTATGTACTAGATCTGAAAATAAAATAATTAAAACTTAAATGTTAATAATGACTAATGTTCTTAATTAATTGTTGTTGTTCTTTTAATGTTAATTTAATTTTGATTTTATTTAATTTGTAATTGTAACTTTTTAATTTTATTTAATTGTAATTTTGTTTGTGTAAATACATGCCCATTCTATGAGTCTAATGCTACTTGAATTAAATTATTTGAATTAGATTTTAATAATCTTTAATGAGTGATTACTCTGCACTTTGCAACTTTAAATGTATTTTTATATTGGTAGTCATTTTGACACACTTCAAACCACTCCAGTATCCAGAATTCAGCATTATCGTCTGCCTAGCCTCTTCCCAACTATGTTCGGGTTGCCTTCCAGTCTAACAGGATGCTGCTGAATACTAGTATTTTACATGAGCAGCTGCCTATCTGACCTCTACAAACTAGTTACTATGTAACACGATAAGCATTTAAACAGAGTGGCCAGTATCCAGCACTGAATTTAAACAGAGTGGCAGCTAATTCACAGTTGTCTGACCCAGTGCTGGATTGAAAAACTGGATCAATATAAATCAGCCTACTACTTACTAGAGGCTGAATTGAGAATTGTTGTATGTACTGCTTGTTTGGCATGCATTATTAGAGTTGGTTACCAGTCCTTTTCTAAAGTTATAAGTGATTCAACTGGTCTTTTTATAGACAAATATAAAGTTTCGGTCAGTGGGTCTTAGGAGCGTTCTACTGGCTATGAACTATTTGACTGTGAAAGTATGTAGATATAGGCTTTACTATAGCAGTTACTGTGCTATCATCATAGAAAACCGGTCCTGAAGAGTTCAGTAAACTATTGCTGTACATACGGCGAAATTGTTACTATATTATTTCATGTAGGTGAAATCCAAGTAAGGTATCTCGACAGGTAGGTCATGCAGTCATCGTTTTGAACATACATTAGGGCTACGGCCATTATACAGCAAATAACCGAGTTATTCATAATTTCGAGTAAATAATAAACATTATAGACGTCAATCAAAAAATGTTTGTCAAAAGTTCTTGCAACACTAAACCAAATTCGTAATGCGGTGTTTCTATGCTATGGCGATGACTTTTTAATTTTATTATTGCAACAATCAATACTCACATTTAATGGCAACAATGAAGTTTTTTAGCACTGAATTAGACGTTCACAAGATGGATAACACGATTGAAATTGGGAATTAGCTTGAGTTAGCGAACGAAAATGGCGTCGCCATTTATTAAAATATCTTTTTCTTTGTAAATTATGAGTGAAAGACATCTCGGCATTCTGCCAGGGTTGCCAGCGGGAATTTTGTTTACCCACGAAATGTAAGTGGAAATAAAGTTATTAAATAATTTTTGATATCGTTATTTAGTTATCTTTAAAATAAAAGGTAAATCAAATGATAAGTATAATTTAAAATAAGTGATAAAGTAAAACTGTTTTTTGTTCATTTTTGAAAGTAGCAACATATTATAAAACGATTTTTCTAAAATTTTATTCCAAGATAATATTAACAATAATTATGATTTAGCTGTCGGTATCTAAGATAAGAGCTATTGTATTTTTATCTTTTCGTCTAATAGAATCAGCATAGGCTACTAAACGTCCTGGTCATGTTCAAGTGGTAATACGTGAACATGTTTATCTCTTTTTAACGTTCCACGTTGAATATTGCCGTCTCCCTCTTAAAACTGATAGCTTGACGTCACTTGGTAGAGATGGTAGAGCCAAAAAGGTAAGCAGATGAGCTTATGCAACCAATTGGAATCAGGTGAACGAGAATATTTTGTCCTCTTCGCTCTTATAGGAATCCCATTAGAGCAGCCGGAAAACTTGAAACCCTCACTAAAATAATAAATACAAACTCTGTATAAAAATTAAAAATACCACAAGAAACTTTATCATACTTTAACCTATTTGCCAGAACAACTATAGAGTTTTGTACAGTAGATAACGCGAAAAAAAATATTGGATATGAAATCCTACAACTCGCAAGCAAAGTTTTCAAGCCAATTAGAACGCAAACAGTGTTATGGCTAGTGTTATCGGGAGGTCCGTAGCTACTACGTAAGCCGGTGCTGACAAGGAACCGGTCTAACTCCTTGTCATCAGATATGTTGAAGCGTATAAGCAATCATATAATGGTAAAATATAATGTCAAATATGTCAAGAAAAATGATAAAGAGAGACTAGGTCTCATCCACACGCTAGTAGCTGATTTGACTTCCTTTTATGATGGTTTTTCTGTATTTTTCTTTAGTAAATATCAAGAAAATGATATGAAAACTTCTTTTTGTATTTTTGACAAGTTTTTATTAAGTATATACCTATGAAGTGATATTTTTGTTTGGTTTCAACAAACTATTGCAATAAAAACAAATTAAATTCAGATTTTTTTTTACCATTCAATTGGACAATGATTCATTGAACTTTTTTTTATAATAGAATACAGCAAATATTTTTCTATTCTAACAAAAATCCAATGCGTCTTATAACGATACCAATGAAAGGACAGTAATATAGTGTTAGTCACAATCATCGCTAACATATTTTGGAATTAGGTATTTTAAAATGACTCTTACATATATACATCAATCATACTACTTACGCAATTACTTAAGTACAAAAAAATGCAACTGAAGTATTTATAGATGGCCAAGGAAACGTTCACTTAGCGCAATAACAAGTCATTGATACAAGGTTACCCAAGGTTATTGAACTCCTTTGACACCTTGATGTGCAGTTTCAATGCCTGCGAAAAGAACAAAGGCAAAACATTAATTTGTTATCGATTCCTAAAATCTGGTATCCATATGTTGCAAAAAAACAACAACTGTGGTTTTTTGTAGAGTCGAATTACAAACGAACAAATGAGTCGACTCTACAATTGTACGTTATAATAAAAGTATAAAATCAATGTAGAGTCAAGTCATTCGAATTAGTGCGGTGGTGAATTTAGTTAAGTAATTGACTAAAAGCAGTAAAAGCTATCCGATATTTGTAAATGTGACGCTTAAATTTTTTGAGGAGAGAAAAGGAGATTTAAAATCTAAAGACAAATAATATATCAAAATTTTAATTGAACACTCTATTTTTAAATTAAATTTAATAAAACCACTATAGCAGCGACCAAAAAGCATTCCTAACCATTTTCCAATTCCAAAAAGAATTTGAGAAAATTTAAACTCCGTAATATGGAGTTGAGTTCTAGTTTCAAGAATTGACTCATATCTAACTAACAAGGAAAGTTAAACTGTAAAATAAAAGCTTGTAAAAAGAACAAAAAGGAAGTCAAAGGCGCTACTTCGGTGTATGTGAGAAGGACTCTCGTTTTTCATTGAACAGAATGATTGAACATTATTCTTTAAACATTTTATATTAAACCCATACATGACATCTATACAGACGACATATTCAGATGGCGGAGGCTTAGACCGGCCCTCCGCCACTACCGGTTTCCCGTGTAGCAGTGGACTTCCCGACAGCACTACCAAGCTTTTTGTATATATGCTAACAGGGATGAAAACTTCAATTGCGCGATGCAGGCCTCGACTCCTGATTGGTCAGTTGACGTGACGTAGCACTGCGTCGAGGATCGGATACCTATTGAAAATGTAGAGAAAGATGGGTAACTCTCGTTTTTGCACAAAGTCGTTCAGATTTTTCATGTTCAGGAATGAGTACCGCATTTGAACTTTGTGTTCTAGTGAAACAGTTTTTCTACTTTTAATCAATTATGCATTCTCAAAGATGAAACGAGTAACGATATACATAATATAATACTTCCCCGATTCTCAGTCACGTGAATTAAAGGTAGAGTCAACAATCTGTAGATTTTTCTCTCTTTTTATCTTAAAAGGCAGGTTTAAGGGTTCAAATCAAATCAGTTTCAGGTTTGGGAGAAAGACCTTTTTTTGCGCATCACCCTGAGCACGACCCCACAACGTATAAATATGTCTCCGCCCTTTACCATAACTTCCTACATAGCAATGAGGGGCTTAACTCTGAGGGGTCAATGTCATTTGCAACCATAAAAACGTTCACATTGAACCCAATTTAGCTATTGTTGAATGGAGAATTTAATAGCTTTTTATAGCGCTCAATGTAAAACTTGATAGAGATTATGATAGGTACAAAACTACTGTAGTAGCCATTGTATTACAATGAGTAATGCAACGGCAAAAATGCTGTACCCATAATTTCTTAAAAATAATAAATTCACAGTAGAAAGTACCAGGTACTTACTACTGAATAAGATTTCTGGGAGCTCTATCAAACATGCATTGCATTGCTCCATTTTTCAGAACACACAGAGCAATAGTTTAGATAATGCAATTTCGTCAAAATTAAAGCTATTGCCACTTTCAATGTATTATCACCATCATCTACCTAGCCTTTTCCCAACTATGTTTGGGTCGGCTTCCAGTCTAACCGCATGCAGCGGAATACAGGTATTTTACATCGAATGACTGCCTATCTAAACTCTACAACTTAGTTACTGGGTAACATTATTATAGGGATATCAACTCTTCCTATGAGCAGATTCCCTTTGAGACACAAATATTTTATTTTCTTCTATGTAAAGCACTATGGTTAGTAGGCATACATTAAACTTTCATGAAATATCACCTATTATTAAGTTAAGCACCCGGTAAGGGCACTGCAACTGTTTTATATCAAACTATTAAGTAGGTACTAGTCTTGTCCACTAACTAAACGTTCACTACTTCGTCATAATTTGTAAAAGCTTTCGGAAGATAATGTTTCATTATCCTCCTGTACTTATCCCAATTAATGACGTCGGCGCAGCATGTCTGCTTCTTCCATACATCTCTATCAGCCGTCAATCAATCAGTAGCCGTCATCTCATCACCTTCTATCTAGCCATATCATCTTTCACACAATCCATCTGTCGTTCCTTAGAAAAAAGATCAGACACCTCACGGATCACTAATCAGATCCTATATTTTTAAGAACATTCGCATTTTAATCTCAGTCTCAATGTATCAAAAATACCTGTATCTACTGTACAGTAAGTTTCCTACATTTTTGACATCAATTGCCCCTGAGATGAGATTGCGACTAGATTTTGAAGGTCTAATACGTTCAGTAGTCACCTTCTTTCTAACCAAGTCATCTTTCACACAATTCGTCCATCGTTTTTAAGAAAGAAGATAACCTTTCAAAGAAAATCTAACATTTCCAACGTACCACAGTTTCCTTGCAAAGCGGATGACGCAGACTAGCCCGCTAGAATTGATCGCATGCACGTCACAGCTCTACGTAGAGCCGCTATGAAATACGAACTACGTACTTACGTAGTATACTCCTACCGGTGTGGTATACTGTAAAATTCTCACTAAATTGATAACAGCGTATTCATTACTAATTAATTCGCGTTTCTAAAGTTAAAATTAGATACATATTTATGAAATTACAGTCTATATTAACGATCATGTTCATGTCTGTAAAAAAGAGCGTAACGAATCTTGGCATCAAGAAATTTGTCCGCAACGCTTTTAATACAAAAAATTGCCTGAAAATTTAGAAATCATCGGTCAGTGCACTTTTCTTAAGTTGACGTCTTCTTTATCTGGCTAGAAATTGCATGAATAACTTGGCAAGATATCGATATCGCAAATCAATAAATCATCGTTACGTAGAGATTGAATGAAATATTGCATTCTTAAACGTGTGTTACCGATGACGCATTCACGCATAATTAATCAATCACAAAAGACGTAGAAAATTAATTAGTAAAGTTAGTATAAGATTCAAATTGTGTGCTTTGTCTCGAACTGTCGATTGGCATTCCATATCTGGAATCTATGCTACTCAAGATTAGAATCTACACAATCCATTTGTAAATTATATGAACTGGCTAGCTCATTAATGCAAGCCACTTTTACAGCAAATATGCAGTTGTTTCAATATATTAGCAAAAAATAACATGCAATGTTGTTCATGCTATTTTTTAACAGAAAATTACAAAAAAAACAAGACCAAACAAGTTAATTTGCCAATTACCTACGCCAAATGATAGTCAATTGATATATGAAACACATTAGCGCATCTTCCGGCGTGCGATCACGGATGCATGCTTCCACGTGACGCTCTATTAATTTAGTCTATTTAAGGCATGATTCTCTGTGCAAAAAACAATATTTAGTTTTATTATGTCAATTTTTTTTTTTCTCTTAGGGAATGGCAGAAGCTTGGTGCACGGTGCCAATAAAATTGGTTCTTTCCTATGGACAAGAGCCGGCAAGAATTTCCACGGTTACTCTTTAATTGGCTTTTATAATATTTTCAAATTACAGCGTTATTAGGTATGAGAGCACAGAGTGTAGGCCTGTCTATAGGTAAGTACTGGGTACATAACAAAATAGAAAATGGTCGTATATTTGATTGGACTTCCTCTTTTTTTCTTCCTCCTTAATTTTGTTGTTTAGCCTTAAGATATGAAATGCAAATGATAAAAAAATGTGGTGACATAGTTCTGGGAGTTGGTACTAAAACTCATAGACCGAATAAAAATGATACCGTTCTATTGTTTTCTAATCCCCAAGGACTGTAAAATATTATTATCATCACGTTCTTTAAAACGCACATCACAATGCACGACTACATTTATAATAATAATTGTATAGCCATTGTGCAACTTGACCTTAACGGTCTTCATTCATGAAACCTGATTGCCACCCCTCTACTACGGGAGAGTACAGAGTAGTTGGAGACAGAAACTAACTTCAACATTCTAATTCAAAATATTTTATTTCACATAAACCTACATGGGCACTTATGAAACGTCAGAAGCTAGGTGCACGGTTCCAATTGGTCGTTTCCTATGGAGAAGAGCTGGCAAGAAACTTAACGGTTACTTTTTCAAAAATAATTTACTTACTCTATTTCCAACTAAGTACATGCTTTCTAATCGAAGGCTAGATAGAATCTAGCACGTTTACGTCATGTGGAGTATTAGAAGTTTCTAGTTGGTACAGTTTCCACAAGAAAGAAAAATCTTTTATTTGTGTTTTTGAGCCACTAGTGTTAGGTTCAGTTTGTCTCTACCAATTGATATTACTATCTAATATCAATATTTTTCGGTGGGGTGTCAATCTCATTATAGAGGCGATTTGTTAAAAAAAACCATTTTTGTTTCTAAACTCTCATTCTTGCTTCAAATCCTGTTTATTTTATAAAGTAGGTAACTACTTATCCCTTATACAAACTAACCCAAAAATAGCAAAAGTATGAGTCGCCTCTGAACTCTCACATTAACCTACAATCCTACATCTCGCAATCAAAGTTTTCGCACCGCTTTGAACACGCTCTACAATTCCGCGATATACAACAGGGAGTCCGCTACCACAAGGTAAAGTGGTCCAGTGCATCCACTTCAATCAAATGCACAGCACAATATTATTCTGACATACACGATCTCAGTCGCAAAAACAAACTTCAACATTTGCCATTCTGTCGACTAGAAGAAATTGCTAGACTGTATTTGGAATACCCGCGACTCAGGAGAATGACGAATGCTTGAACTTGACTTTGAATGCTTACAGCACCTGTGTGGTTAATTTGACTCCTTTTTTTTGTTTGTTTGATTTTTATTTTCACTAAAACTCTAGGTGATAAATGTAGAGGCAAACTGGTGTTGTTGTAAATCATGATAAAAAAAAACAGAATTCAAAAGATGCAAAAAATAGAGTCGGTTGTAGATTTCTACGATTATTGAATTAAATTACTTCCGGTAGAGTTATCTAATAGCTGTTGACACTTGACAATTACATTTAGTTGTAGTCTATCATCTTTTCATATACAAACTAACCCATTTTCATTTCAAAGGTACCAGAGAATAGCAAAGCTTTCCATTACCTACGGTTGATGAGTAAATTAAATATTTAAAATAATTTTCAAAGACTAATGAATTTTCATAAACCAAAATTCAACCTAATATCTTGCTATCTTGATAGCTTTTATTTAACTTTATTTTCATCAACAAAACGGTTCAAACTCAAATAGCAAAACAAGTGTAGGTATTAAATACAAATTCAAATTAGGTACCTACCTTTTGTAACGACATCTGTGTTGGTCTCTAAGAGTTTTCTTCTTCAAAATGGCGAGTAAAAACTATCCTCTTACCGGCGAAACACAGTTTGAACTTATTTCACTTATAAGAATCTGGATGGCGCTCTTCAATGCAATACAAACATTGTAAATTCGAATCCCTACAATTTTTTACAGCTCAAATTATGTGTACCACATTATTCTCATGAGTATTACTTTTTTATTAAATATTATAACTAGAAAAACACAAAATCTCCCGAAAATAATATTATTTTGCCCTTGGTCCTGACAACCCCAAAGGGCAAAGGCATAGGGGTGTACTGCGCAAGTCAAAACAATGTCAAATCCGTTTTGTCGTGGTTTTGTCAAAGTTATTAACGCGACAACAAATCTTTAAAAATGATTCAATATTAATTTGAAGCGTATTTAATAATAATTTAGTAGTTTATAATATTTCATTTTTTATTTTTATGATACTGCTTAAAAAAGGATTTGTGTTGAGGTAAGAGTCACGTATTTTATTAAGATATTTCGAACACTGCTTTATTGTGTTGAAATCAATTAGATAACTGTTAAATAATCAGTAAAATAGATGTTAAATATTGGTTTCTCTAATTAAATCTTAATACAACTGAATTTTAATTCTAATATTACGTAAAATTATGAGAAACGCCTGTAAATATTTTGGGAGTCAATAAGAAAATGATTGAATTGTTTTATTTAGGTACCTACTGTTTTAAAAATAGATAAAATTATTTGAAACATGTCTTAACACCTTATGGTAGGTGCTAAGCATTATTTTGCCAAAACAAGTTAGTACTATGTGCTTCCTAGCCATCCATATTTTTACCTCAGACCAACATTTTTACGGAAAATAAAAATATTATTTTTATTTTTTAGAATAAAATGGCAACTGGTGGTTCAGGCGCAGTATTCTTTCTAGGCACACGAGCTCATTATCAGGTAAATATTCAATAATTCGATACAATATTGTTGTTTCTATATTCGAAAGTAAAGGGCCTTTGAGTATGAATATGTCAAGCATCACATCAGTACTAAACGGCAATAGTTTTTTTTTTTTTTAAAACAAGTAAACGGCTTGCTTTGGGCCTGTCTCCTTTTATAATAAAATAATAATAATAAAATCATTTTATTTCGGACAACTAAGAGATCTATAAATTGTTAGTAACAGGCACTTAAAACACTATTGTTAGTAACTTAAACTAAAGACGAATTTGTGAGAAGACCAACCCTCACTAGACACCCAGATGTGGACACTAGGGTTTATGGAAGAATGTCAGAAATACAATAAGGTTTTCAGCCAGCAGTCAAATTACGATGATCCGCAAATCACCTAGCGGAAACCAATGTAGGTTATCGCGCTAACCTTCGCGCTGGGTCCATTAATGTTCGCCATATAAATGTTTGCCATATAAGATGTATCTATTCATACACCATTTTAGTACTCGCCATTTTAGTACTAGACATTGTGAGAAAAAAAATCAGCTCCCAACATTTATGTTCGAATAGCTCGTTTAAATGTAGGGAACAGCTAATTTTTTTTTCTCGATTTCGTGTTTGTTTCCATAGTGAAAGTTGTTCATAATGATGAGTACTTACTTATTTCGTGTATGGATAAATACCTACACCTTATTTATAAGTGGTCGGAAGAAGGTATACGAAGGCTAGCGAGTTTATTTACCAAGGAACAAAGCTAAGCGCTAACCTAAAAAGGTGGACTCACGTTCTAGGCGTTCCGTACCACTATATTATTTGCCATGATAGACGCAAGGCCGTAGCCAGGAATTCACACGGGCACACGGGTTTAAAAAAACAAGGATAATTGTAATTTTACATTAGTACAAATATAATTAAAAGCTTTTACGGTTCTAAAGATAGCGTAGGCTTAGTCCTGTTCGCTCCGCGTCCCGTTTTCACCCTTAGAGTCGTCGTTCCATTGTTTTTAAAGTTCCGTACCTTAAAAACGATAAACTTATATGGCGTCACAAGGCGTGCGCTCCATGATTTCCTGTTGGCAAAAATGACGAAGTTCCATACAAACTTTCATCCCCTATTCAACACGTCGAAGGGATGCGTTTTCAAAAATCCTTCCTTAGTGCTACCTTCATGATATCAGGGAATCTTGTCCATCATGAATTCATGATTGATTACAGATCTAGCGGCTTAGTGTGCGTTGTCTATCAGGCAATGTTTTTTTTTTTACGTTACTTCCAAGTCTTTGTTCCCCGAAGGGTTAGTCAGAGGTGTTCCTATAGTACACCCACATTTCGCCAGTTATGTTTAAGTCCCTTGAAATCGGGGGCGAGCCTATTACCAGCCCGGAGTGTAGATGGGTGCCCTGTTGATGGCACCAATCTACACTCCGGGCTGCTACTGAGCAATTTCAGATGGAAAAACCCAATAACGCTTTGCCCGACCCGGGAATCGAACCTAGACCTCGTGCTCAGCAGTAGCGCTTGCGACCACAGACCAACGAGGCAGTAATTCTTTTTAGTTAGGTAGATTATGAAGATGGTTTGTATGTTGTCCCCACATTTTAATTCTTGATCGCTTCCCCAGGTCCTCAACCAACCCGAGGCTCAGTTCGACGCGGAGAACGGCAACGCTTCCAACGAGACAATTTATCAGAACCCATCGGTCCAGGAGTTGTGGCCTGCAAACCAGAAGAGAGATGATAACGAGCGGTGGGGCTACTGCGAGCAAGAGGTTTCAGGTACGTTATTATAATACAAGTAAAATGAAATTTCAAATTTAAAAAACCCCAGACAAAAACTAAGCATCTAATAAATGATTTTTATTTTTTTTATAGTTAAGAACACTCTCGATAAAGTCACCTTTCAAACAAAACCAAAAAAATCAAAATCGGTTCAGCCGTTTGACAGCTACGATGGCGCAGACAGACACACAGATACACACGTTAAACTTATAACACCCCTCTTTTTCCGTCGGGGGTTAAAAACTAGCTGTTTCCTGCGACTTCCTTAACTCGAAGATCTCAGACTTAAGATCACCCGAAATCCGAAATCTTCAGATACACCTCTCATCGGAAAAGCCCTTTATCGATATTTTCCTGAGTTGAGGAGCAAAAACGTAAAAATATTTAATACTTACTCATTACTATTTTTTTAATTGATCATCTATTACATAGAATCATAGATTCTATCCGCCTTACTAATAAACGTTGTATAGCGCCTGTATAGTTACACAACGCTTTGTCTTCTTCTTTTAAAAGTCAAATTACTTTTGAAAGAAGAAGCCAAAACGTTGTGTAATACAGGCGCTATACAACGTTTGTTAGTAAGGAGGTATAAATATTGACCCCTCTGTGAAAAGCACGTTAAGCTGTTGGTCCGAGCTATCATTCACTCATTACGGCGGCTACGATCAAAAGTTACTCAAAAACCCAAAAGTCTGACAACCCGTCTTACCAAGGGGTATCGCGTTACCCAGTAACTAGGTTGTGGAGGTCAGGGGCCAAGTCTACTAATTTACAAGTGTGTCAGTGGTCTCACAATGATTAGTTTTTGACAGAAATGCTATACAAAATCTGTCAAAAACTGATGATTGTGAGACAACTGACATGTTTGTAAATTAGTAGACTTGGCCCCCTGATAGGCAGTCGCTCCATGTAAAATATTGGTATTCAGCTGCATTCGGTTAGAATGGAACCCAACTCCTACATGCTTGGGAAAAGGCCAGGCAAATGAGTGGATAAGCGCGGGTCGGCAGTTGCGCTATTATCCAGAACTTAGAATCCTAAGCCTAACCCTTGTCATACATACTTCTAGTTTCCCAATTCCTTTAACCACGTATTTTCTCTTTAACAGTAACAGACGAGAAAGAGAAATCGGAAAGCATGCTTCGTTCACGTCGTCGACAGAGCACCACCGCGCTCTGTGAGGCGGAGGACATGAAACCAGCTCTATTGAATAATGTTGGAAACAGGTAAATATATATACTTACATATCAACATGCAGGCCATGCCGACGTAAAAATAAGTCAGTGTCTACCTAAGGTGATGGGACTGACTGTATACATTTTTTTATAGGTAGGTAGGTAGGTACATTCAAGTATTGATTGATCAAAAGTAACAGCCAAAGTAACAGTCAACGGTTCTTTTGCACTGTTGTATTTTCGATCCTCGGCTCTGAGGCGAGGGTTGTAAATCCAACACCAGAACAGTTGACTGTTTCTTTTTTATGATTAAACTGGCCGTAAATCAGCATGATAGTTTTAATAATTGTCAGCGGTCCCACAAAGTGCGCCTAAGCCCGGGGCTCTTTCCTAGCGCTGCTGTGGTCGCTGCCTCGCTGCAAGCGGCGCGTGACACACACGGCTAGATCTATCTACTTCACATTATAGTCTGTTTTTGATATTTCTATGATAGATACTCACATGTGTTGTTGACAGCGGGCCCACAAAGTGCGCCAAAGGCCGGGGCACGCTGTTAGCGCTGCTGTGGTCACTGGCTCGTCGCAAGCGGCGCGGGGCACACGACGAGATCTATCTGCGGCACATTGACAACGCGTTGACCAACACCTGTACCTACAGAGAAAGTTGTCGGTGTTTGGAATGTCAGGTTAGTGAATTTGAATATAAAATATATGACGACGTACATCATTCGTTCATACTTCACTAAAGAACATTTATAAGCACCTTGACACTTGACAGGTGCCCGGACCTGACGTCTCAGTGCTGCCACATAGTGAATGTCAATTCAGAAAGCCCTTAATCACGAACTGTATTTGAAGTTCCTTGGGGCGAGCCTATACTATGTGGCATATATCCAGAGTCTGGGCTGCTACCAGCATCTTCCTTACCTACGCTAAAGTCTTTGCCCGTCTCAGGCCAAAGGTCAAATTCAGTACATGCTCATTAGTCGCATTTACGATCACTAGGCCAACGAGACAGTAGGTATAAAGGTAAAGTTGGATTCAAACTTAAGAACGCGGCGACGGATGATTTCTCCATACAAACGTAATACCTAAATCATTTGCAATTTGAGCATATTTCCACCATAATGTGTGTGATTTACGTATTACGTTTGTATGGAGAATTCATCCGTCGTCGCCGCGTGCTTAATGGCGGCTCGGAAGTTAGGCGTTCGCTGCGCATTACCTCACCCTCGCTGACATATGAAATTGTTACTCAGCGCAGCGATTCGCCTCATGCGAGCCGAGTTTGAATCGAACTGTATCATACTTGTACTTGCCTTTTGAAGATAAGTATAGGTGGGGAGGGATAATAATATAAATAATACGGATTATAAGTAATAATTTTATATTTTCAAATAAAATCAACAAAAATATTAATAAATAAAATAGTTTTACAGATTTTTTACGATAACAATGCCATTACTATGTTCTTATTTATATTTATTTTCTTACAAGTTTTATTTCGAAATCGTATAAAAATAATATAATTATTGATGGTTGAGGTATCTACAACCAACCTAATGTATATATATATTTTTTAATCAATCTTTCATAAACGGCAAACGGAGTAAGTAATAAGTTACCTTTGGGTATGAATTTATCAAGGTTAAAATTACGTATATATAATCGTTTAAAATTACGTTTTTCGAACATCGCTTAGCTTGATTAATTAATCGCTTGATATCAATATTTAGAAGCATTTAGGCAAGATGTAATTTTTGATTCGAGAACATGCTGGTTTCCTTACGTACGATGTTTTCCTTCACCGTTTTGAGAGCAGTGATTATGAAATAATTGTACACAAAGTGCCTGGCTGGGTCCGAACCTAAGGCTAAGAACTGACGGAGCGATTTTATCCCGTGCCCGCCGCGGTGGTGAAACTGTGGTTTTATTTCTAAACACACGAGACCGGTAATTTGCGCGGTCACGCAGCCGTCGCGGTTGAGATCAGCGCCCGCAAACAACTGCGCGCGCCGCGGGTGTAAAACGCGTCGTGAAATGTGCTCTTACTTTTTGCATATAAATCTACATCCTACAGAAGCTGCGGGCCCGCAAACGCGGCGGGCGCGGGTGAAAACCGCTCCGTGAGATCCTAGCCTAAGACCTGCAACTCGTAATTCGGGGACTCGTAGCCATTATTTCCACTGGGCTACCGCTGCTCTTGGTGACAGAGCTCTCGGAGAGCTCCCCATATATCTACCTCGACTATACTGTTGGTCCGGTCGAGCGTTTTACAAAGGCAGACCTTTGCGGAGCAATAGGGCTGAAGCTGAAAGTACCTAGATACAGTGCCCAAAAAAAAAAAAGCGGCCAAGTGCGAGTCAGACTCGCGCACGAAGGGTTCCGTACCATTATCTATAAAACGGCAAAAATCATATCTGTTGTATGGGAGCCCCCTTAAATATTGATTTTATTCTGTTTTTAGTATTTATTGTTATAGCGGCAACAGAAATACATCATTTGTGAAAATTTCAACTGTCTAACTATCACGGTTCATGAGATACAGCCTGCTCGCGTAGCATGACCACCGTAGAAATGGGTTTTGTTGACGGAAGAATAGAC
The DNA here is from genome assembly GCA_947363905.1 of Lithophane semibrunnea. Taxonomy (NCBI): domain Eukaryota; kingdom Metazoa; phylum Arthropoda; class Insecta; order Lepidoptera; family Noctuidae; genus Lithophane; species Lithophane semibrunnea. The sequence goes on from OX376216.1 coordinate 2,230,314, forward strand.
AAAATAACAGATTGCGATTGTTTATCTGTCATTTTGTCTAGTTTTCCGTCGACAAACCCCGTTTCTACGGTGGTCATGCTACGCGTGCTGGTGACAGATGGACGGACAGTGGAGTTTTAGTAATAGAGTCTGTCGATTCGATTTGAATTTAAATGCATAGGTACGGCTAATAAAAAAAACAAACCGTAAACTCCTCTCCTGATTAAATTATGACGCGATGCGAAAAACCCGTCAGAAATTGACCGTGTCGTATCGCCGTCGCTTCGGGTAGATTTGATAATATTCGAGGAAGGTCCCAGTTGTTTTAAATGCGTTAGAAAAATCCAGTTAAGGTAATGTAGGCGTCACTGACCTGTCACTTAGCAAGGCTTGTCATTATAATAATATGCCAGACCGATATAAAAGGGGTGATAGACGTGCAAGCAAGTACGCGTACTTATGGCTCGGCGAGCTTACTCGCGTGTGTCATGCTAAGTACGCGGACTTAAAAACAGCTGAGTAAGTTCGTCGGCGATCCAACAGGTTTGAAATTTTGCTCGTAGCTCGCCTTGGCTCGTCGTCTGTCATCGCCGCGAGCCACGAGCCGCCACTTTGACAATGAAATTTTGAGCCGACGGCGAGCCGAGAAAGGTCGCGAACTTAAAAACCGTACTTTAACTACGCAACGCACGTCTATCACCCACTTAAGTGACGGCAGAGGCGTATGCAAAATGGTGGCAATGTTAAAATGTAAAGAGGTCATTCACATTACTATCATAATTTAAAACCGGTCGCAGACATGCATTTACTTGAATTTGGATCATTTGTATGAAAAACCAGCTTGACTGCATTTTAGCAAAAAAAAGTATGTCAGTGAACCTAAACGAAGCGAAGTAAGGATCGTAGCAGGGTGGCGTTCTGTAGCTACTGCCTACCCCCATGGGAAGATGCCATGAGGTTGTTTGTAGTTATGTAGTATATCAGTTTCGTTCGTCAACATGTTACTGGCCGTCCACACGACGCTAACTACTGCTTGTTTTTGAAGTAAAATTCTAGGCTTAGTGCCATATAAAAGTACTCTGTGCTTAGTGCACCGTAGTACAAGAAAACATCACTTGTATGAAAGTTACGGCTGTCAAACTTAGCATTTCAGCATGATTGATTGGTGCTTGATGGGAGGCCTATGTCCAGCAGTGGACGTCTTTCGGCTGAAATGATGATGATGATGCAGTTTTTGGCGGCAATTTCAATTTTCTGTTCTGTTTCTGTTGTTTTGAAATCTCTTATTTATTAATCAAGGATACTGGTAACAATTAAAGTTAGGTTGATGGCAAATATGACATAATGGTGTACAGTCTTTGACTGCTCAAAAAAGAAAAAAAAAGCAGACTGAAAAGATTGATTATAATTTTATTTCATGTCATTAAGACAACTGGAATATTACAATATCAATTACAGCTGTGCTTAACTGGTCATTGAAAATTTGAAATGATTTTTCACAGATTTTTACTTGGTTACTTGTCAATTTTGCAAATCTACATTATTTCCTTCTTTAGGCCTTCTGGCATCGTCAATACATGTCTAGCGACAGTTGAAAGCCTTATTTAAAATCTGCAATCAAGCGATTATTTTGTTGCGAAGCTACAATATAAAACGCGTCGCAGTTATAGGCACAAAATAGTCTAAGTTAAGTTTTCTTAAACATACAATTTATAAACTCAATCATCTCATATGTACACACGTTGCATATTTGCGACAAATCACAACTTTTTTGCGTTAAAAATTAATCCATATCTAACATTGATTTAGCAAAATATAAATTTGTTATAATAAAAATTATGAATAGCATTATATTATACAGTTTATTTGACACGTCATATTCGTTATTCTGCAAGCAGTCCTCAGCAATAAAAATTTAACACTGATTTTAAAGTACATTAAAAATTGTTCAATTCACAAACTTGTCAATATCATACTCTAGTGTGTCTGTAGTATCTACCTGTACTTCTTCAACGGTTTTCTTTCGTTCCTCCAAACGTGTGCATTTGAGACATTTTTGACCTTTACGCAGCCAGCATCCTCTGTGGTACATTGAGTTACATTTATCACACATTAAAGCACCGCTGTCAAAAGGGTACAGCACCTCGTTGTTCTTACAGACTTCACAAAGATATCCTTTGCCAGAACAAAGATCGCAACTTGTGATGTGTGAACGGCATATCTCTGTGAGTTCAGTTAGCTGGGTTTCTAAAGAACCATCATTGATAGCTTGTAGATGGCTCATACTGTATTTTTTGTTTACATCGCCAAGCTGCACAAATAACGGTGAAAGTAAGTGCGTACCGTCTGCACAAGCACAGAGATATCTCCTCATCCATTCTAAATCCTTCCTCATTTTGTGTACCCATTCTAATTCAGCAATAAAGTTAAATAATTTCGGGTTTATACTCTCTATGTCAATATACGGTCTGGTCCAAGATAAATTCAGCATTTGGAATGCAATTCGTGACACATAATGCTTCTCCCAGTCCCAATTGTGAATAACTCTAGCAGGAATTGCTGCTAGATCGTTCCAGTGGCATGTAGCACAGAAGTATAAGCCTGTGTAATCACACAACCGTGGTTCATTCCACATATCTTTAAAAGTCAATGCAGTTTGGCACTCCGCACACTTATAATCTTGTGCTGCTAACCCTTTTTCCGGACATATACTCATTTCAAAGCTCCCTTTCTCAGTCATAACAACGTGTGCGCAAACCCTGCATATGTGGTCTACACATTTGTAATGACATAAGTATCCACAATCATTACAAATGTAAGAGCCTTGAACAATGCTCCAAATAACTCCGCTACAATGATCACAGTACTGTTTGCGGTTGCTAGGGTTTGTTTGTTGTTCAAAATGATGGCCTTTTATCGAGACTTGGACTCTAGCTAGCCCGTTATTATCTTTTATGTCTTCCAGTCTTAGTCTTAACTCTACAAGGTATCTGACGAGCCATTTTCGCTCGTCGGAACATTGTACACTGTTTAAAACGAGCTCCTTACACTGGATTATTGCTTTTTCTATCTCCTCTTTTGTAGCAGAACTGTGTATCTTCAATTTTTTATTCGAAATAGATTTCGGTATACAGTTCGAATCGTAACCCTCGTCCGCAGAAACACAGCCAGAAGTTGAGGAAGTTGATGTTCTTGAAGTTGCTTCTACGCTAGGACTGCAGCAGATTAGACTATTCCTGTATTTAGGCGAATCATTCGCTATTGCAGCAGCCATGGTCACTTATTTTTAAACAAAGGATGTCAAGAATACATCGCGGAAATTTTGCATAAAATTTAGCAATGTCACTGTCTATTTTTATTGTTTAAACTGCTGCACAGTCTTGAACACAATTGTTATCTAAGATTATGTCTCATTTCCACTGCGATCCAGTAATGTTTTGATAGTGATTCGTAATTTTTTTCACGATAAAATTGTTGTCGTCATTTTTGACAGGTGAATAAATTATTCGTTTTTATAGGTTGGTCACTTAGAGGTTGCGTTCCATTTCGCCAAGCCTTGTGGAACAATATTTTTATTGTTTTTATTTTCATTATTTTTCTTATTTAATAATGTAAAAATTTATAACTAACAAATAATTATAATCACAAAATACCTGTTTTGTATTAAAATTACGAATTATGTAGAAAGTACTTTGAAAAACTACTGAATAGTCCTCTACGTCGCCATTATGTTAAGGAACGGAACGTGGTTTCACCACGCAGCCGTGCCAACTTTACAAGAACTTCTATCTGTCGACTGTCAATGAAATGACAGTCTATTGCGTTCCAGCTGTCACGTCCTTTTCAGTATACATTGTTTACCAAGTACGAAAGAACTTTTCCCTATAACATAAAAAGCGTCGGTGTATAACAAAATGGATTTAACCTCGCGAAGTACTTTTTTAATTTGCATGACACGAACACGGATGAGATCAACCTCTATATTCATGCCAATTACCCAGATTACGGTACTTAGCAATGACCTATGACCATACACGTGCGGGAATGGGACATCCACGAAATAAAGATAATATTATTACGCATAATATATTAAAGTAACGTGTTGGGTATTGGTACTTTACACAATGGGCTATATTGGCGCCGTATTATCGTTCTTATCTTCAGCGAACAATGCGTACTTGTTTATTTTTAGTTTAGATTGTCATTTGTCACTACATATTATACCTAAAACGAAGTCTTCCGTCTGTCTGTCTGTTCGCGATAAACTCAAAAATTACTGCACCGCGTTTTATGCTGTTTTCACCAATGGATAGAGTGGTTCTAATCATCTCTGATATTTTCATCCTCGTCTATAATATACATATTATCTACTCAGCAGGTGACGTTCTGTCATTTCTGCCTATCCCGCATGGGTATATGGGAGATTAGTATCGACAGTGGTGCCGATTTTCTTGTACACCGAACTAAACTAACTAAACTATCACTAAATTTCCTTACTTTTTACTATGAGAATCTTAGAGCTATTCTGCCAAAAAATATCTCTAAATTTAAAAATTATTTTGACACAATTAAAATCGAATTTGACAATCGCGACTCCACTTGGTACCTACTTGTTTGCCTACCACGTGATTTTTTTTGAGCCGGAGAGGCGCGCTTTGTTTCCGTCTCGACGTATTTTTCTATGGAATTTTAACAACATTTTCGAGATATAAGCAAAAGAAAATAAAAAAAAGATACAGTAAGTACCGTTTTGCAACTGAATTCGAGGTGCTGGTTTGAATTTTAGTTCATGACATCTAATTTTATTCCACACATTTTTAATCGTGATTAAAAATAGTCGTTATAGTGATCAAAAATAATAATAGATTTTAGATAAAGAACAAAAATTTTGGTTAAAACGTCAAATTCAGAATAGCATTTTCACTAAATTAAAACTCAGTGCCATCTTAGTGCTGTCAAACTAAATTATAGTTAAGTTGTGTCACTTTAGTCTATTTTCAGAATGGGAAATCGTCGTTTGACAGGAATAAATTAAATTTTAGTGATTTTTAGTTTAGTTTATAGAGAATTTGTGACAAGAGAATCGGCACCAATACCTACCAATTAACCAACGACTCCACTTTTCCCAGCGGGAAACATACCTAACCACACTAAGCTTGGTGATTATTTAGAATTAAGTACTTACTTCCATATTTATACTATGCTACTACTATATTGCTGTGTGTGTGTACTATACTGCCCCGTTGGTCTCGTGGTCGCAAGCGCGACTGCAGAGCGTGGGGTCCTGGGTTCGATTCCCGGGTCGGGCAAAGTGTTATTGGATTTTTCCATTAGGAATTTCGTAGTAACAGCCCGGAGTTTGGAAGTTGGCGGTGTGATACCCCCGTGCTTCGGTGCACACGTTAAGCCGTTGGTCCTACGCCTGATCTCTCTCCGGTCGTGTCGGATTGCCGTCCCATCGGACTATGAGAGTGAGGGAAGAGAGAGTGCACTTGTGTCTGCGCAAACACTTGTGCACTATAGTATCTCCCGCGCCGAAGGATAGTCTCCGTTGAGATTGGCCGCCGTGGCCGAAAATACGGTCTGGAGGACTATTATGCTGTGGTCTATTTTCCGTAAACTGAACGAAGAATGGAATTTAAAAAAAAAAAAAAAAAAAAACATATAGACGAATTGAGAGCCTCCTCCTTTTTGAAGAAGTCGCTAAAAACCACAGTAAGCAAAGCCTTCCTTTCATATAGGTACTAAACTAGCTGATGCCGATGAAAATCGGTGCAGTAATTTTTGAGTTTATCGCGAACAGGACGACAGACACACGCGGCGGAGGACTTTGTTTTATAATATGTATATAAAGATATTAATTTGAATTCAGAACTAATTAGAATTTTAATTTCCGTGTGAACTATATAGAGCTGTAAAACAATTTTCCTTAAACAAATTTTCTCCCATTTTTAAAATAAATTACATTGAGTTAAAAGAGTATTAACAACTCTATACACTTCCAAGTCGATTGAGAGCGTCTGGTCTGTATAAAGTACAAAGGGCAACTGCACAGAGCACTATATAATACTGGGCAACTGATAGAAATCCGAAGACTGACGAAACACGAAGTTTGCCGAAGGAACATTAAGAAAAAATCTTGTACGGTACAAGTCTGCCTCGGATTATAGGCGTGGTATGTAACATGTAAAGCGTATACCTAACTTTCAGAGCCGCTACTTCGAGTGTGATGAGGACGAGGACGACTATAGTTCAGATGAGGACAGCTACGTTCCTCGTTATGTCGTGGAGGCTATGGAGGCCCAGCACCAGCAGGAGCCAGAAACTGATGATGATGAAGATGATGAGGTACGTATGTTGGCATCACTTTTAGCAGAAGAGAACAGCTATGCTATTTGGCCGGATACTGTACAATGAATATCCGTCCATCCCCATAAATTGGATGGCCGGATATTCGAATGGATATTGGCGTTTGAGCGAGACTAAGGAGGTGAGACACTGCCATCGGCTGGATTACCGGCTGCGAATGCCATATTGGTATGACCGGGTGCGAATGCCATATTGATTAATTTGGCTATTTGATTTGTTGTGTGACACAGTTTCGTGATTGTGTATGATAAATGGACAAAGTTTTACCTCTTTATAATATTAATATTATATTAAATATACATATAGTTCTCCTCACGATGTTTTTCCTTCACCGATGTCTGTAATGTCTAAGATTAAATCAGAATGTACCTACATATGAATTGAAAATGTTATATTGGACTTGCCCGAATTGAACCCACAACCTCGTGCATGAGAGGCAAAGCCTTAACCTCTGGGAAATCACGACATCATAAATGCATTTTCCTTATTGTTTTTATGGTCACTAGATATTTAAAAAATGAAATTAATAAGTAAATTGAATATCACCTCTTCCCCAGGTGTTCATAGACACTGTCCCCGGCGATAACACCTCAACAGATATGTTGATAGACAAGAAGATGTCTGTATCATCAGACGAGCCGACCACTACGGAACAAGATGCTGAGGACAAATTGCAGCTGGAGGTAGCGGCAGGCACGCCCGTGCTACTCAACTATCTGTTGACCCATCCTATTACTTGTAGCATACAATGAACACACGGACAACAAAAGAAAAGAAACTTAATTGTGGTTAATTAAACTACAGTTAACTTAACCAAGGTTAAATTAACCACAGTTTATGGTTAACCGTGGTTAACGTAAGCATCTGTTAACTAAACCATCGTTAACTAAACCAAAGTTAATTTATTAACTACTGCTTAATTGGCCATAATTTACTTGACAAAGGTTAACGTACCTTAGTTAAAGAGACAAAGACAAAGAGGAAGAACGAAGAACATACGGAAATCTAAGGAACAGTAATTTTAAAAACGTTAACGATGGATTACTAGCTAAACCATAATTAAAACTACATTTTTAAATAGCGGCACGCCTATTGTAAAACTATTTGCATACATCCAATCCTGTAGTATTCTTTGGTCACTACAGTTAAATGAAACGTTCTAGAAATTAGCTCTTACCCATGCCGATGCAAAAATATTTACCAGTTGGCAAGGTAGGCTGGCTGCCCAGGGGGCACGTACACACGGCTACACATCAAGCTATACATTTCCAGTTTATGCTGATCTCGTATTGTACAGGATTTCCGTACCATGTAAGGTCAGCTTAAACTTTAAATGTATAGCTTGATGTGTAGCCGTGTGTACTGGTGTACATTTATAATGCAAAAATGTAGGTATTCAACAGGGGTTTATGAGCCCACCTGTGCTTAAGGCGAAAGAGTCAGGGTAGCCCGCGACATACAATTTTTCTTACGTTTTTTGCAATTTGCATCAGTCTGTGTGTTGATCAAAATTTACAGTTCAAAAACATTCATAGCGATAAGTATGTTGTCATTATGATCGAAAAAATTGTTGTGCATACAATTTTTTCGATCATATAGAGCAATGGTTTAGCAATGTCCTTCAAAATCATTCAGAATGTGATTAAAAGTGTGTTCGCTTTAGGATGCAAATTGCAAAAAAAAATTGAATTGAATTTCTCGGACTAAAGTTCGTTTTTGAATCCCGTAGACTAATTTGACAATTCAAATGATTGTTGTTTGTTTTTCCATTTGGAGTTTGACATTTGCACCTGTCAAATTAGTCTACGGTATTAAAAAACCGAACTTTAGGTTAGCGCATCCCCCTTCTATGTAAAGGGTTTGGTTTCCGCAATTAGTCCCTAAGGTGGACTGCTATGTGTGGCACATCCCCCTACAAATGTGTAGTCTATCAAAGTCCTCTTTGCTTATTTACCAGATATTTAGATATAAATAGGTACTAGAATTTGACAGTTTTTCCAGCATCATTTAGCACAACAGCCGTAATAAGGCGGTATAATATTTATATGCCTTTGATCTCAAAATATAATTATAATTAAACCTTAATAAACAAAAAATGCTGCCTGTTAATCAAATATAAATAATTATTTACAAAAATCTTATGAAACTTAATCCGTGCAATTTCGATAATTTATGTACAATGTTATTTAGTTTACAATTTAAAATCGATCGTCAATTATAATTTTTATTGAACAAAAAAATATTGTGTCCATTTCAACGAATTTTGGTCAGTTTCTTATTTAATGTTTTTACCTATGATTAATTAAATAAGTAGTTATTACTATTGATTAATATTATTGAGGGCCTCCGGATTAATAGAAATGAAGAATTAAAGTAGCAGCTAGGCAACTAACCAGAGATCGCTATCCGGAGTTGTTGAAGCAGATTATAAACATGGTTATATTCAATTTCTTGTAATAAAATCTATACTACTGTACCTGCTTATACTCAAAATAACGGAGTTCCTTTATATTTAGTCAAACAGTGAGAAATATTGATAATTAAAATATTAAATTTATGATCTCATTAGATGTATAAGTAGGAGTTTATTAATAATTTTAAATAGTTATTCATTATTGTGTATTCATTAAGGCGACTAAGTACAATGGTACAATGATACTCAACATTTGTTAGTCGGCAATATGTGTATTTCCTCATCATCATCAATACCAGCCTAGTATAGTCCACTGCTGGACATAGACCTCTCAAATTAGACGCCATTCAGCTCCATTTTCGCGCTTTCACACCAATACTACTGAACCGATTTAAATGAACTTTGGTCAACAGATAGTCTAGAGCCTGAAAAATACTACTTTTTATCGACATACTCCGCGGGCGAATCCGCGGGCGGAAGCTAGTAGATTATATATTTTATCATAGAACATCATTCTGTTCTAAAACGCTTCCCAAACTTTTGGGCCCAACTTTAGCTCATCGGCCCGCAAAACCAACATGAGCTCAACAGGCTGCATGCTGAGTATCACTGCATTTCATTGTGTTCCAAATAGTATTGTAGTTTTAAGTCGATGTTTTTCGTAAGTTCCTACGCTGATAAATGTGCATAGAATAGATATAATGATGGCTTGTTTATTTATTGTCATTATATTAGACAGTTATTCGAGAAGAAACGGATGCTGTTTATCCTGCTATCCCATAAAACGTATATCCGGCCAAAATATACGTTTAATAGAAAACTCGGTTTTTGAAATACCCGTCGGATACTGTGTAACTTACCCAGTATCCGGCCAGATACCGAATCGTTGCCCGATATCCGTTTCATCTCTACTAATATAATATACTTTCTAGTCGTATAATCTAAACAGAATTAGATAAAAAGTAGTCTGAATGTCAGTATTGCAGTTACCTTTATCGCCGAGAGAATTTTCTTGGGAATCAATTTATAAACCTCAATGAATAACATAATAAGTAATTACAGAATCATGTAGTATTTTAATATTGAACTCATTATTAACTGCTTTTCAACTTACATTTTGCATTTAGTTATTTGTAAATAAATGATTAATAAAACATAAACTTGTAAAATACATAAATCCATACTATACTTATTAAATCTAATAAAAAAGATCTTTCCTCAAAAAATTTTATCAAATCAATCTGTTTTGCTAAAATAATGTATTATTAAGTGTTCTGTTTAATTTTAAATATAATTATGATTAAAAGCCAAAGCTGCGCCATTTTTGCTACAAAGTTTATTATAAGGATTATTTCTGATGTAGTTAATAAATAATGCTTGTGTAAAATATAAATAAATCATTTCTTTATTTACTACTGAGTTTATTTCAAGCAAGAAATCGTCCAAAAATACGACGCTCTCCAAAAAACACCATCTACCCGCAAAAACTATAATAAAATGGGAATAGTAAATCATCATCCGCTTGGCCCTCTCCCAACTATGTCGGGGTCGGCTTCCAGTCTAATCGGATGCAGCTGAATACGAGTATTTTACATGGAGCGACTCTATCTGACCTCCACATCCAGGTATTGGATAATACGATACCCCTTGGTAAGCATAGCATAATCAGCCTATAATGTTCTCACTGCTGGGACACAGGCCTCTCATCGAGAGGGAGTGGGTAGTAATCCACCACGCGGGCCCAGTGCGGGTTGCTAAATGTCACGTTCGAATTTTTGCTCCTAGGACATGCCGGTTTCCTCACGATGTTTTCCTTCACCGTTTTGAGAGTAGTGGTGATGAAATTATTTATAGAAAGTAAAGCGCCTGTCTGGGTTCGAACCCGCGACCTACTTACTCGTAAGTTGGGGCCATTGTGACTTGTCCATTGCGCGTCATTTTACAGTAAAATGACGCGCCCGACTACCCGCATTAAACGGGTGCATAAAATGCGGTAGAGTGGCGCGTCATTTCAAAATGGCCAACCTATACCACTGCTCGTTTGTTGGTAAGACTGGTAGCTAATTTCGTGGTAAAAATATTTGCAAGGTCCAAGGTGCGCCGGACGTAGTATTATAATATCTGTGGCCGGACGTATATTTAATATATCAACAACTAGCGGTCGCCCGCGGCTCCGCCCGCGTGGATGTCGGTTACCGCTGCAAAAAGCCTACCCAGGAAAGACACGGTCAGCAAAATGATTCCCAGGTCAATTCACAGACACCGACAGTATCATCGACGACGCAGTCATTATCCGCAGGCTGCACAGATTGTCTTTCTGTGTATGTTAAAGTTGTTAATGATGAAAATATTTAAATGTAATTAATACTAAGTTTTCACTTCTGCCGGCAGTCCCTGGGTGCATGGGTATTCTTGGTATATGGGCTAATTCACCAGCTGCAGGGCCGGTGATAATCTTCGCTACTATTAAATTATCTTTTAGCTCCTTTATAAGAAGTCTCGTGCCATTACACATGTTGGGGGGGCTTAAAGGAGAATGACCAGGATTGTAGGGCACGCTGTACCAAGCGAAAAGTCCGCGTGTCACAACCAAACCTAGTGTATTTAGAGGAGAATTCAATGCTCTTCTTATATTGTTAACTATTTTTTACATGGATTCCCGCAATTCGTATTTATTAACCATTTATCTACTTCATATTTTGAGGTTAAGTTCGAGAAAGTGACAGGCTCGAAATGGTGAAGTTGATGACAAATGAAGCGGTACCTAATATCGGTTGCTTTTTATTCTTGAATTGGCGCTTGTTTCCTGATGGATGATTATACAATACATCACTGATAGTCAATAATAATTCTTGGTGTCAGGTTTTATATATAATGATAATGGATATCAATAATCATGTAGGTAGGTACTCATAGTATGTGCAGCTGGTAGTCTGAATAAGTAATCAATTTAGTACTGTGTTTACTGATTCCTAATATCTTGAAATCTTAACATAACAGCAGGCCTGTTTTCCCAGAAGAGTTAGGCAGAGTTGTATTTACTATATAGTACACCCACTTCTCGAACTTCACATGTTAAATATATATATAATAATATCATAAATAATAATAAGGTGATAATGTTGTTAGTACCTAATAAGGCACTTATATCAAAAATGAAAAACGCAGTTAAGATATATTCATATTTACATAACGTATATAACCTCGACCGCTACCAGGACAGAGAAAAGAAATATACGAATAAAACAATAGGTAGGACAATTGGGTGGCACTCGGGAACGCCTTGCAACACGCAGCATGGACTGTCCACATCCAAAGCACACATCACTCCACATTGTGACCAAGTGTTAGTTCAGGTATCAGTTCGGAATCTCAGGGAGTTTTTCTTGTATCAATGCGAAACATTTGTAACATTATGAATAGGAACAACCAGGATTGATCTGAAAGCATAAAAACTGTTTTTTAATCCTTAAATTGAATAAATAGTCTCGGAAGTAGGTAGGTACTTTAGAAGCTAACTATAATATACTTGCTTCTACTAGGTGAGGTAATACTTACAGGCGTCGCGTCGGTACAATCTATGATGTTAAAACACGATCATATCCACGGATATATTTTCTATGTAATATATTCTAAATTGTTCTAACAATACTAGTGAACGGTTTAGGATACATCGGCGACGCTGACTTGCTGGCCGATGTCTTACTCTAGTTGAGGGCATCGCTAAGGATTATCACACAAAGACTTCGTTATGAAAACGCACCTGAACCCCCGTTTTTGTTAATAAGTATTATAAATTATTATTCAAATAGTTCAGATGAAACCAATATTCAAAGTAACGTCATCCATGACGGCGCCACAGAATAATTATTGCAATACGTCACAGTACAAATGATATTTTACTTTTTTGAATAGGTCCTCTTTTCATTAAATGCATGTATTTGCAATGTATTCCAAAAAAATAATAATACATTATTACGATGTAACGCGTGACCTAAAGATGTTTTTTGACACACATAAAAATATATTGTATCCTAATATAAAATGGCAAATTGGTACAATTATCTTCTTCATTTTTTAATGTTCGTTGACAGGTAGGCACCTATATTTTTAACATAGTAGCAACATTCGGAAATGAAGTGCAATGTCAGTGACATAAGCGGAAAATACGTACCACAAAAGTAAAAAAAGACTTTTATTTTTGGTGTGTTTCATTCCTGGGAGAAACTATTGCTGTACAACACAGCCAACGAAAATCATTAGGGAGCCGACCTCGCGACTGAGCCGCGCGGGTACCTTACTCATAGATCTAAACTCCCCTCCCGCACGCGCACTCCCCGCCTTGGTGACGCCCACTTCGCAACGGGCCGTGCAGCAGAAATCGTAATATTTTAATTTCGCCATAACTTAAACCAAACGTCCAATTTTAATCATTCAAAGACCAAATATTATCTACATAAACTGTACTTAGTGATGAAATAATTTATTTTGATAAGGATTAATAGCATGAGTAAAATAAACGCGTTTAAATGTAGTCCAAAAAACATTCAAGATTTTTAAATAAAAAAACGGTTGTTGTGCCTCACTCGACATAGATAGGTATAGTGTGTCGCGGACTTTTTTGTAGATATTTACAAGATCTACAATTAATTAGAACATTTTATGGTTCTGTGTTTTATAGTTTAGGCAGCGTACGCAAAATAAGTAACTTTTCTGGTTGATTTTTTACACCTTGTGTCCGGAAAACCCAAATATCTTACGGAACTCTATTTTTTCCAAAATAAAATATAGCCTATGTTACTCGTGGATAATGTAGCTTTCGAATGGTGAAAGAATTTTTAAAATCGGTCCAGTAGTTTTTGAGCCTATTCATTACAACCAAACAAACAAAGTTTTCCTCTTTATAATATTAGTGTAGATAGGGAATATGCATGTATTTTTTTAATATTTTTATTCGATAGTTTACATCGTCAAATAATAGTAAAAAAAATACGACGTCAAAAATGCAATTTAAGGTACTTAATTTTTTTTTTCCAACCGATCCGGGCTATTTAAACGCCCTCCATTTGGCGCGCTTGGTGTGGTGACGTCACAGTCCGTGAAAACAGACAAGTAACTGTCAAGTCAACGTCAAACACTCCTTTTTCTATGAGCGTTTGACATTGACTTGACACTTGTGATTGACTTGACATAGACATTTTGATTGTTATCCCGGATTGTTACGTCACATCCGCTCTTAGCTTTTCCAAGTATTTGAATTACCCACAGTTATTTGGGACTTTAAAAAAATTAATTTCTCGCTCAAAAATAAATTTTATTCAAAAATATTGATGGAGGCATAATTCTGAAGTAATATAGTATATATAAAAAAATATTCGACCTATATTTGAATCACATGCATATTCCCTATTGTGGACGCTATTTTAGTTCAAATAAAACTAAAAATCTCCTTAAATCTATTTATTCTCAGTCATTAAAAAAATCCATATAATTATAATACAAATATAATCATTCACACTGACGTTATATAACATTATTTTATAACTAAATCTTAACGTTAAGTGGGTAGGCAATGAGGCGGCCCACATAGTATAAAAGTTGCGGCCCGACGATTAACTTGCGGCCCATTAGCCGCCTTTACACAAGACGCGCTTTCACTCGCGGAGTGTGCACGATTGAACGCGGAAAAGCTTGCACGCGTAATCATTGTTTTTATCCATTTTTATGTGCCCTGAATTATGTTCGAAGCGCACAGACACACACACCGAAACACATGAAAGTGTGTGCGGTTGAACACATGAAAGTGTGTGCGGGCGGCGCGCGCGTGCTTTCTCGTTCTCGTTTTCTATCTTTACACGCGCGTTCTTTCCTGAGTAAAAGGCCTTTCACGCGTGAAAGCGCGTGTCGTGTAAAGGCGGCTATTGAGCTACAACTATAGGCCCGCTCAGTAACGAAAATTAAAGAGGAATTGGAAGACTAATCGTCACTCATACTCCTCAAACGGGAACACAGCAATGCTGATAAGCAGTAGAAAAAAGTATTGAGGTACAGTAAACCGCACGTCAGTTGTGACACTTTGATCTTGAGCTGGTCTAGCATAGTACGGAGTTTCAATAGAATAAGGCGTTCCGCAGACGGAGCAACTACGATCTCCGTATTGCAGCAATAGGCAACTCGCAACTAGCTGTTTACAAATAACATAAAGAAACTGCGCAGACATAGTAACTCTAGTTTCGAGTTCGATGATAGACAACAGTTTTCAGTAGCTGCACTTGATGACAGAATCAGTTTCAAATTGACGCAAATGTCAAATATGTACTAGTTGTGTCAAGTTGCTGGTTTCCTCAATCAGCAATCGCAACGCGTGAAGCAAGCTGCTTCTTCGCGATTCATAGTGACATACGAATGTTGACCATGGATTTGGTATTCGCGTGTTAACAAATTTAACAACACTCGATATTTTTGTATCGACACGCTAAGAAGATGGATTTGAAAAGTTTATTCAGAATCACGACAACCGTAAATGGGTCTTTTGTTACTGCAACTTACAAAAACAATTGATAGTTTCTTTAACTTAAGTTGCTCTGTCTGCGGAGAACCTAAGAAACCAAAGTTTCACAGAGAGTAGGCCTGAGTCCCAGCAGTGGGAACAGTATAAGGTAATTATGTAAGAAGTTGTAGTTTTATTTATACTTTCCGAGACACAACGCTAAGTGTAATAATAATAAAACTTCTTGTGTGTCGTTCAATGTCCTTCAACTGATTAAATTCAAGATATTTTTGAAGTGGGCGCGTTGAGTACTTTTTGGGTGAACAAAAATCATGGAACTCGCGTCATCGTCACCGAACGCTTGAAGAAATGAATGTTACTTAGTTTTCACTCTGCGCATTTTTTTGTTGGGTAGCCTCACTGCCTACCAAGTATAAGAATGTTGTTGGGGATAGCGTAATATTACTGAACTAGACGATATGATTTGAAGTTTTCCAATATTTTAGTTGTAAAAATATCACAAAGAGAACATAACATAATGCTTGTACTACTCGAAGGGTTAGACAGAGGTGTACCTCTAGTATACCTACATTTCGCCAGTTATGAACAAGTCCCATGTAATAGGGGGCGAGCCTATTGCCACATACCGGGCATAATTCCAAACTCTGAGCTGTTACTAAGAAACTCGGATGTGCCATATTTACGGCCGGATACTATACGTTTCTAATAAGTCGAATATTACGCTATATTCAACAATATCATCGTATGTGAAGTCAGGGAAATTAATTGTTTAGCAAATTGACTACCATCCTATACTGCCCGTGTATTCATATCACAACTGTCCTCCTTTGACAGTTGTCTACAACACGGTAAATTGACGTAGTGCGTCAATTAATTTTGCTTAACAATTAATTTCTTTGACTGTATTTAAGTATAAACAGGTGTTCTAAGGACATTTCCTTTCGAGTTGGCCCTTGCCTCCTTCATCGTACTCCTGTGAGGATATCCACATCTGCTGGAAGGACCCGATTGATGCCAAGATCGAACCTCCTGGAAAAAAAAAAATGTTCATGTTGAATATTTCCAGCAACTATCCAGTATCCGGCCGAACTTTACTATCCTGCCGGATACTCGATAATTGGTCAATATTCGGCGGATACCAGATAGTAGGTAAATATCCGGCTGATATCGGATTTTCGATAATAATCACAAAAATCCATAATTTTTAAAAATAATGACTCTTTTGCCGCCCTCGCTTTATTATAATTTCGGGGACTGAAAATCTGGAATGAATGTTGTCAAACAAAATATTTCTATTTGAGCTAAGTTTTCTCTAAAATTATAAATAATTGTTGAACAAACAGTGTGTTTTGAAAAGTCTCGGAGGAGGCTACTAAAAGATGAACATTGTAAATTGGCTAATTTTTTAAATGATATTATGTGGTTTGCATGTAAATGTTGTTTAAACTTAAGGGGGATGCGCTAGAGTGGCCCGCCAAATTAAAATTTTCTTACGTTGTTTGCAATTTGCAGGTCAGTATCAGATTGTATGTTGATCTAAATATTATTAGCGCTCGTAACAAATATGGATTTACAGAATTATAAACATTAGAATCATCAATACAACTCTCTAAGTTCATGAAAGTGCCAAATGTCATGATTTCATGAAATAGTCATTCAATACACTTTCATGAGCTTAGAGAGTTGTATTGCTGATTTTAATGTTTATAATTCTGTAAATCCATATTTGTTACGACCGCTAATAATATTTAGATCAACATACAATCTGATACTGACCTGCAAGTTGCAAATAACGTAAGAAAATTTTAATTTGGCGGGCCACTCTAGCGCATCCCCCTTAAGTACTTAATGATTACCATATTTTTGACGTCCTGTTTCTCCGATGTGTCTGTCAGAGGTGTACCTATAGTACACCCACATTTATATTTAAGTACCATGTAATAGAAGGCGAGCCTATTGCCATCAACTGGGCACACGTCCAGATTACTTCGGGCTGTTACTGAGAAATCATGTTGGAAAACCCCAGTAATACTTTGCCCGACCTGGGAATCGAACCCCGGTAGACCGACAGGAGGTTTGTCGTCTCAAATGATAGTAGATATGTCGTATGGTCACCTATCCAGGCCGCGAACCGCCGCTCGGTGGAGTTGGGCGCGGCGTGGCTCTTGAGGCGGTGCGAGGAGGGCGCGCGCGCGGCCAGCTCCTTGCCGAGGCGCTCGAGCCAGCCCGGCGTGCTGGCCAGCCCGCCGCACGCCACCACGGAGCCCCACAGCGCCGGCCGCGCGTCCGCGTCGCACGCCGCCGCCGCCGCGCACGCTGCGCCGGGGACAATAGTTATACCATATTAAAGTAAGTAAGTACCTATACTTATACAGGGTGTTAGGGTAAACACCGTTATCCTTGCAACCAGTGGTTTGGTTTCATTTATAGAACGTAAAATCAATGGAAAATTACAACTTTTTTTTAAATTTTTTTAGATCTGTATTTTACCACAAGAGACGCAAGTTCGTTGCCCTATGCGCTAGGGCAACGAACTTGCGTCTCAACACGGGCGAGGGGTACGGGATGTGACCTGACCGCCAGCGAGCGCGATCCCTCCCTTAGTCAGTCAGCTGTTTCACTAGCAAGCACGGTGTCAGATAGAAACTTTAAAAAATATTTTAATGAAAATAACGATTTTTTTTTTGTGTTCGGTCATTTATTTTTATATTTAAGTCAACTACACATGGTTTGAATGACAAGGGTGTTTACCCTTACATCCTGTATAATAATATAAATGCAATACAATATATTATATATTTTTCCTCTTTGTTCCTCTCAATTAGAGCACCTGCCGTCTAATCTCTTCACCACCCTTGGTTGACTGGTAGAGAATGCCTCAGGCATTAAGTCCGCCTTTGTACCATTTTTTTTTTGTGCGAAAAGTTTAAATAAATATAATATTGAACAAAGATCAAGATTTAAAAGTGGCCACTGGCTGAGCCCATACAATCTATCATTATGGTAGGTACTTGTGTAAAAAGAAATTAGAAATAATAAATTATATGGTTCACTTATAAAAAGGATTTAAATGTCTTTAGTTATAGATATAAGATACAGATTTCCCAAGAAGTGTGCGCTTCGGGAATCTTCGTCTTTCTTCGGAAATCAAAATGGAGATGTTGAGCTGTTAAAATCATGGAAGAAGATTTTCAGACTTTCGATCGCCCCGGGTGTCACTACCGTTTATATTTGAAGACTTACCTAAATGCGGCGCTCCTAGAGTCTGCTCGAAGAGGCACTCAGTTAGCTTGAACCGCTCTGGACCGAAGTCCTGATGGTAGCCGCCCGGGAACTCGTAGTGGCTGAACGGAACTGAGGATACCTGACGCTCCTCGTATTGGCTTTCTGATATCTGGGGAGTAAAAAAATATACAAATTAGCCTTTTCCCAACTATGTTGGGGTCGGCTTCCAGTCTAACAGGATGCAGCTGAATACCAGTATTTTACATGGAGCGACTGCCTATCTGACCTCCACAACCCAGTAACTGAGTAATACGATACCCCTTGGCAAGACTGGTTGTCAGGCTTTCGGGCTTCTGACGACCCGTAACGACTGTCAAAGATCCTCGAATGACAGCCGGGACCAACGGCTTAACGTTCTTTTCGAGGCACGGAAGTCTCGGTATGTAAAGATGGTCACCCATCTACGGATAACCCTGGCAACCGTAGCATAACCGGATGGATCGACCCGTGCGGCTGCTATTACTTAGCCACGAGCTTCATAAATAGTTAATTAACATGGTGAGCAATGGTTCCCCAGTGGTTACGGGTCGTAGGTTCGAACCTACACAGGAGCTTTACTTTGTGTGAATTATTTCATCACCATTGCTCTAAAAACGGTGAAGGAAAACATTGTGAGGAAACTGGCATGTCTTAGAATCAAAAATTCGAAGACATGTGACATCTACCATAAAAAGAATCGGCATTTTTTTTCGACGTGTCGCTGTTCTTGGGAGGCGTTTAGCGGGTCAAGTCATAACTTCTCTGTAGAAAATTTACTAAAAACGTAAATTTTAAATACTTATAACAACTTTCTAGAAAAAAAAAATTGCCTGTCAGTCTTTGGGGTACTGCCGATAGAAGTGAAAACTAAGCAACAATGCGTAACCTCAACGTAATTCAAACGGTAGACGATAGATGGCGCTAAAAAACAAATCACTTCAAGCGTGACGATGACGCGAGTTCCATGATTTTTGTCCACCCAAAACGGGCCTAAAGAAGTTTTCACTTCAAAAATGTTTGATTACTTTTTAGTAATCAAAAATTTGAGTTATTGCGGTACCTAGGCCTCCTTTTGGAACGGACAGGGTTTTTGTTACTATAATGTATATGTACTGTATCTGTGTAACTAGCTAGTATAAAAAATAAATAAAAAATCTTATTGTAAATCTGTGGAGAACGTAGTGGGTAGTATAATTGTTAAATTGTATTATTTAAGATATTAACACCGTATCATTATTGTGCTACTGTTTGTTTTTCCTTATATAAATAAATAATGTACCTGTGCCACACAGTGGCAGAAGTCTTCGTACTGCCTCTTCAGCATGTACTGCTGCCAGGAGTGCGTCAGGCCGGCTGGCAGAGTCTTTAGCGTGTAGCGACCTCGCTCGCGCTCTCGTATCACTTCTTTACTCTGCAATATTAAATTTGCGTTAGATATATTGCTGTCGTTTTCTACAGAAGACTAGAGAGAAACTTTAGTACAGTTTTATTCTAAAATAGACAATGAATTAACTTTTTTTTCCTTGACTTTTTGATAAATTCAAATTCAAATATTTTAATTCAGACCAAGGGATCCATATAGTTTAGTATGAACTTAGCCTATGTTAGTACAACTCAATAACTCAAGGGGGATGCGCAGAAGTAGCCCGCGAAATTCAAATTTTCTTAAGTTTTTTGCAATTTGCAGGTCAGTGTCAGGTTGTATGTTGATCTTAATATTATTATAGAATCAGCAATACAACTCTCTAAGTTCATGAAAGTGCCAAATGTCATGATTTCATGAAATAGTCATTCAATGCACCATGATACCTTACATGTAAATGCATGGTGGCTCGAAATAGGAGTCTGGGAGTGTATATACAATCATATCAGAGAAGAAAGTTTAATAATCTCACCTGAATACTATAAATAGGCAGCATCTGTATGTGCAAGTTAGTTAGCATGTGTTTCGCTTGTGCGGCCAGGTGGTCGCCTCCGACCGGCGACCGAACGGCCGCGTTGACAAGGGCGTACCTGGAAATAAATGGAGATTTACAGTTTTCATACAGTGATCGTTTGAGATGCGCCTCAAGTGGAGTTCCTGTATTTTTCGATTTATTACGATAAAAACCTTTCAGCACTCAATGCGTTCTTATTCCGAGGAGAAGGTCATCTTCGGTCGCATGTGGTGCGGTGCGGGAACTACCATCATCTGCATCATCTGCCTAGCCTTTTCCCAAGCAAATTGGGGTCGGCTTCCAGTCGAACCGGATGCAGCTGAATACCAGTATTTTGCATGGAGCGACTACCTATCTGACCTCCACAACCCAGTAACTGGGTAATATGATACCCCTTGGTAAGACTGGTTGTCAGACTATCGGGCTTCTGTTAAAGATCCACGAATGACAGCCGGGACCAACGGCTTAACGTGCTTTCTGAGCCACCGAGGAGTCTCGGTATGTAAAGATGGTCACCCATCCACGGACCAACCCCGGCAAGCGTAGCTTAACCTGATGGATCGACCCATGCGGCTGTTATTACTTAGCCACAAGGTCCTCTCTCCATTTGAAAGGTATATGTGCCAGTGTAATTACAGGCACATACATTCCAGCGTTATCTATAGGAAGATGTCCATAGGCAGCAGGGGCATTGGTTTTATTTTATAGCCTGGGTTGACCATTGGACTGCAAATACAAAGTACTTTGAACCCACTCACCCATCAATAACAGGCACAGCACTCGTCTGACTGGCTCCCGCATCAACAACCAACGCAGTAGACTTGCCGTTAGCAAAGGCTGCCAACACAGCACTCTTTACCAAGAAGAATGCAGGTGCTTGGTACTTCTCAAATAGGAGTTCAGCTAGCTTCTCTCTGGCTGGCCTGGTGGTCCATACTGCTTCGGTGAAGAGTGCTGGGTGGTGTTCTGATGGGGAACGGATGACCTGGAAGGGAAGATGGTTAAAATACTCTCTTAGTAGTGAATTGTCTGTTTTGTTCGATGATAATTGTTTGAGATATTATTATCTTGGATTATATTTTATTTATTTACTTACGTAAATCTTGCCTATATGTACCATTACAGATCTGCGATCCAAGCGATAAAGTGGCCTTGCATGCTAAATCCTTAATCTACATCCTATAAAATTAAATACTATATCCTGAATCTTATCCTACATAAAAATAACAAATCCATACTAATATTATAAATTGGAAAGTCTGTCTGTATGTTACCTTGTCACGCCTAAACCACTGAACGGATTTCGATAAAATTTGCCAAGGAGATAGATGACATTCCCGGGGAAGGACATAGGCTACTTTTTATCGCCATACCTCGCGGGCGAAGCCGCGGGCGGAAGCTAGTTATATATAATGCAGCTTTTGCAAATTCACTCAAGTTGCACCATAATACATGAACCCTCTCGTGAACCTCGTTCACCACACTCATGGCTCTAGTGAGAGGATTCCTTGCCAGTAGGTTATGTGAACTCTATATTTAATTAATTTGAAGAACTCACTTATTCATTATGTATTTGGTGTCAAACAGACAGCAGTAACTGATGGAATAGGAAGTGGATATAAACACCTCAACAGAAAGACTAAAACGGTGTCCAAGAGTTTCTTGCCCGTTCTTCTCCATAAGAACCTAATACGCTTTGGAATGGGCAACTAGCTTCATCTTTCTGACTGACCGACCCCTTGACAATTCAAGAGTGCCTGTAATTGGTTTATTTAAAATAAATGCTTTGAGTTTTGTGTTCAACCGCTCAAGCAATTGCCAACACTCCTTAAATCTTACCTGGTTGCTGAAACCTTAATAAATTCTATCTAAAACCTTTTGTAAGCTGCTGTAATAGGGTAATTAAAATGACAAGGATCAGTCACAAATAAGGCTGAGACAACTATGCCAACCAGGGTCCATATTATGACGTATAATGCTACCATTTTACCAGTGTGAGTGAAAAATGGAGTTATACAAGGCCGATAGCACCATCCTTTTTTTGCAGGGGAATAATGATGGCATGAATACTTCATAATGCGGTCCCTGAATAAACAAAATTCAAACTGTAGAATATAATACGGAATATGCATGTATTTTTTTAATATTTTTATTCGATAGTTTACATCGTCAAATAATAGTTAAAAAAATTCGACGGCAAAATAGCAATTTAAAGTAGTTAAAAAAATGTTTAAAAATATTCAACCAATCCGGGCTATTTAAACGCCCTCCATTTGGCGCGCTTGGTGTGGTGACGTCACAGTCCGTGAAAACAGACAAGCAACTGTCAAGTCAACGTCAAACACTCCTTTTTGTATGAGCGTTTGACATTGACTTGACACTTGTTGATTGACTTGACATTGACATTTTGATTGTTATCCCCTCAGAACAATATTATTGTTCTGAGGTTATCCCGGATTGATACGTCACATCCGCTCTTAGCCTTTTCAAGTATTTGAATTACCCACAGTTTTTTGGGACTTTAAAAAAATTAATTTCTCGCTGAAAACGAAATTTTATTCAAAAATATTGATGGAGGCATAATTCTGAAGTAACATAGTTTATAAAAAAAAATATTTGACCCATATTTGAATCACATGCATATTCCCTATTACCAAAGTTGCTATTCTTGATTATTTTATTAATTTTGAAAATCTACTTAATTATTCACAAATTCATTAGTTCACTGACAAACAACGGCCTTAGCCGCTGTGTCGATAACCATGGCAAGAGTTCCTTTTATGACAAAGATGAGAAATAAAGAAGGATTTATGAAAATAAGTCTCATAAACCTCCAACTGTCATTAACGAGACACAATAGAATTTTAATTGTTATCGGCCATTAGGAGGCCAATCGACAGTTGAGCAGATAAATGGGTTAAATTTGGGATGACAGTATGTCATAATTTATTTGCCTATAAGAAATTCCATGGGGCAAGGCTTGTCTAATTAGAAAAATAAATACAGGGTGATTGGAAGCTGGGTGCAAAGCCTTAACGGGGTGACAGTTGACACCCTTTGGAGCATTTTGAGCATGTTTTAAAAAGGTTTGAATGATTGCGGCTATTTTATTTTTAAAAAAAATTACCTAATCTATGCAAATTGTTCACATTTTCTAAGTGTTCTACGACTTTAAAAGTGTCTAGTATTTTTTTTCAACTTTAACTGGGGCACTCTTGGTAATTACCAGTCAGAAATTGGGATATTTTATTGGTATAAAAAAAAAGATATACATAAAAAAAAAAAAAAAACTTACTTCGTCTTAGACAAGTATGGTTCAAAATGCTCCAAATACTGTCAACTATCACCCCCTTAAGACTTTGCACCTAGCTTCCAATCACCCTGTATATTAACAATTTAGTAGCCCAACCTTAGCATAGCAGTAATCCAGCATCTTCTCAAACAGATCCCAGTTGTCGACCTGACCGTCTTTCATGTACGTTTGTACTTCCATGCCAGCACGGGGCACGTGGAGCTCAGTCACATCTATGTAGTGGCGGAGCTCACCACCTGCTTTTGTGCCTGAGGAGAAGTGTAATGATGGTAAATTATTTGAGACGTTTCCAAAGCTGGTTCTGTAGAACACTGCATGATGTAAGCTGGGACAAACAACTTGCAATATTTGCTTTTGTTATGAAAACGTGAGTAGATTCAACTTTCTGAATTACTGACAGACTCCTTGACAGTTCAAAAGTGCGTATAAATGGTTTAATTGAAATAAATGCTTTGAGTTTGAGTAAAAAATCAATAATAAGTCTTTTCTTTCTTTTGTAATTTACAAATTGGTTCTCTAAGAGATTGAGTTATATTATGTTTAGTCCTTTTTTCGTTGGTCTGAGGTTCAATCATGGTTACTTGAGATTAGTTTATATGATAAATCTAATATCCTTCATAAGATTCCTTTTAGAAGTGATAAAACTAACATAGTTTCATTCATACTGATCACAATAAATCATCTTAGCATGTTGTACTCTATTTTATTTGTTTTGTTAACAACCACAAGCTCAGAATTAGGTATTATATGCATTTAGATGACAAAAACCTTATAATACAGGTAAAAAAAATTGAATTTATAAGCTCCTAAAGCCAGTTTTGGACCAAATTGAATTAGCCTTAGGTACACAACGAAAAAAATGCCGTTGTCATTTACTGAATTTTGATAGAAAAACTTACCGGTCTGCGTGATATTCCCGTCTGGAACCTTCTCCTCGGCATCAGGTATATGTGTGGCAGGTCCTACACCAACCACGGCCGGGATATCAGCCTTAGGAGTATCTTCTTGAGCATAACCAACGCGTAGAGAATGATGCCCAGGATCAAACACTAACGCGCCTATTTCATCGCCACCGTACAACATCCCATTTGGACCACTCATTTTTGTGTTTTTAACTTAGATTTTGTGTGTTTTAGCTATATTTTAGGAAAATAGACAGTTTCGGCGCGATGCACCTTTTGTTGATCACCAAACTGAATTATTTTTGTTAATCTGTGGTTAAAGTAATAAATTATATTTTTAGCATACATTGACATTAGAAAGAGATAGCAAGATTACATTTTCAGTAGGTATGGAAAACGTTGAAAAAAGCTAAAACTGTACGCAGAATAAATTCACAGGAACGCAGCGTACAGAGTTGCATGAGTACTACTTAGTCTGTGGTTGCATGAAATGAAAATGCAAAATCTACATGATGAAAGCAGTTTCAAAGCATTTGTTCAATTCGAAGCAGTTGACATAATATGTTTAGATATTTCGATGCACATTTTTAATCAATTATCTGTCTCTCAATTAAATTGTTTGCTTGACGTGCTTTTTGTGTGAGCAGCCAGCGCTACCTGTACCTATTAAATAAGTGAGACACTACAAAATTCTGCTCCTCGACACTAGACAGCGCTGTCGCATTACGTCACTTTCTGAATCGCGGTGTTATGAGTGTTATAAACTAATCACGCACGGGCAAGTAAAATAAAACACAAGTAAAATCTGACAGCACAATAATTTAATACAACACAATATATGTTTTTATGCGAACAAATACAGTAATAATTATGTAGGTATTCTTTACGACGTCGTTACATCCACGCTCAAATATATTGTTGCTAAAATATACCTAGGTGTTTCATAAGTAAACAATACATATTTATTTGTATAATTTTATTGTTTTATTCGCTTGAGAGTAAAACTGCAGAGTCTCTGCAGTTTCACTTCCAAAAGATGGCGCCACTTAAGCGTAAGTAATTTCGAATGCACCAAAATGTAATAAAACAAAGCACATTTGATGTGGAATTAATAAAACAATTAGGTAATTGATCGTAAATGTTGAATTAGAAGTGTCGGCAAAATAAAAATAAAACTCTACAATTATCTTTTCCAAGTTTAAGTGGCATTGCAGAGTTTTACTTATTTGATTGACAAGGAAAAAAATGAGGTGTCTTAGAAAAACTCAATTACAAACGGTGTTCAGAGTTGAAAACACGTCGCAGACGATGATTTAACTACAAACATGATAAAATCTAGATATAACTGCAATAAAAAATATTAAGTACTTAAGTAAAATATTTGTGAAATTCATCAATATAAAACCACATTATTAACAATTGAAGCTATTATAAACAGTTTTCTTGCACACACTACTCAAGTTGCTAACACAGCTATAGAATGATAGAAAATTTTCACATATTGACAATAAGAAATTGTATAGGAACCATACTAAAAGGCTTGTAAGTCGTAGTATCATAAGTACATATTTGAATACAAAATATGATGTGGCTCGATAGAGTTTAAAAGTTTTTTATTGAACACATTTACCTAATTTAAAAATTCATTTCAGAGGACAAACATATTAGGTAGTAAAGAGCAGTCGTTTTCTGTATTTGATCGAGGATTTCTCATCGATTCTCTTTGATTCAAAATAAACCCTCCTTGTATATTGCTTGACTGGCGTAAAAGTCAATGAAAAGCACATGTTTATGTTTAATTCTTAATCATTACAAACTATGTTGGTAATTTCTCAGAAATACTTGGGTATATTTTTATGAATTTTGAGTCACAGACTATTTTGTAGGAAATATTATAGGTTTATTAAAAGAGTGTTTTTTCTTTTTGCCAAATGTCATGTGTGTTTTAAAATGTCATAAATAAGTGTAACATTTATGAGTGTTTTTTTTTGTTTCCAAATGTCATGTGCTTTTTTAAATGTCATAAATAACTGTAACATGATATCAAATGGTGAGTATCGAGCCAAATCGTTACAAAACACACAGTATGACAGTATACCTAATAAGGTACCTATACATATATACTATACTAATACGTATAACTACCTATATATTACATAATATATATCTGACATTTAGTGAGTAATTATGAAATTATATTTGTTTTATGTTTGAGAGAACGCTTTAAATACTTCTTTACAGGCATTTTTATTGTAGTTCTTCAGTGAGCTTATTTATTTCTGTTCCCAATAACTGGGTTGTGGAGTTAAGCAAGGCAGTCACTCCGTGTAAAATACTGGTAGTCCGATACATACGACTCATAGTGAAGTATTTCGTTCGGGCTTGAAACATCAGTTTCATAAAAACAGAGTAGATCACTGAATAACAACATTTAAGTACTATTAGTTCTAGTCTTAGTTTGCCACCGTATTCGTTTTCAAACATAAATGATAGGTATTTGTTATTTATGCGTCCTCCCATGAATGCTAAATAAACCACACACGTTTAATTCAGAAGTCGTTGATTATCTACAAAGTTTATAACATGTAAAAATACATTTCTTTACAATCTTTTGATCCATACATTCATCCTCCTCCATACATATTTTTCCATATTTTGTGGATAGTCCATGAAGCTTTTAGAGAAGCTAAACATTTTAAATAAAATATTAAAAAAATTAAGAGAAATATTAACGGAAGAGAAATAGTCACACCCGGGGCGATCGAAAGGTTGAAAATCCTATTCCTTGTACAGTCAACCGCATATCAGTAGTAACACTTGCAAAACATTACGAAAATTACCCTTACACCTAAGGCATTAGACTCAGTTTTAAATTATTTCCACTGTTAAGCGGTAGGCTGAACTCTACACAAGCATAAACATTTCGCTTACTTGAAGAGTTAGGACCGGTATTACCAACAATATTATAGAAAAATAAAATTCTTGAAATCTAAATTATTTATCTAATACCGATATACATAAATTACTAATACTATTACTCAGGTTAAGGCAGGGTTTATATAATTTTATATCATAGCCCATAAGCGTCTAAAAAAAATGGTTGTTTTTCCACTAGAAGTGTTAGATAAGCCACCATAATTCCAGTGCAGGAAGGAGATGGAGCTATTCAGAGGCCCTAGACAAAGTGACATTCTATCAGCGATAACGATGATGGAAATGGCAAAAATGTATAGGACTGATATGAGCTATCGAAAAGCTTATGTCAATCCTGTTGAAAGTCGTTGTAGAAATACGAAACGCTTTCGAAGCGATTGTCACTTGTCTAGGCTCTCTGGACAAATAATACCATCCCTCTTTCGCGACAGAACAACGATGGCTTTAACACTTTATAGTACAGTCGGCCGCTCGTCCGTGGTAACATAATCAGTATAAGCTGGCCTGTTAGTCTTTTGAAACTCCGTACTACTAGGCCAGCTTAAGGTCATAGTTTTACCACCGATGTGTAGGCGGTTGTACAGTTGCCCTATGGTTTTTCACCTTACTCATAAATTATGGGCCTTTCACAACATGTCACGTTCTGGGCAAAAAATTAAGTAAAATTAGTATTTATATCATTCACATTCTGTAATACTATTGATTTACTAAACATTCATGAAAAACCTACAATATTACTTCTAGAACACACTTAATATAGCTACTCATTCTAAGAAAACCTAACCTGTAGGCGAATCTTGTGAAATTCATTAATGCATTGAAAAAAAACTACGTGTAGGTTATAATTCCCGCCAGCAGGAATAAGTTTTGGACCATATTATAATAGCATTTGCCCAGTGTATTGAAAATCTAGACTAGCATGGCGAACTTACTTTAATTTTCTCTCGAAATACAGTCTACGAAGTGGTTTTTATCTGAAAATGTGATGAAATAGTTATGCTGACTTTTTACTATGAGATACACAGGGTTGTTGCTTATATGTCGGCAATCCATTAAGGGTATGTAGGAGAGGTCATTTTTACAACCAAATTACCCCTTTTGACTCCTATGCAAATGTCAATAATTTTCAAGTCATTTGACATTTTATATTTTTAATTCATACATTTTGAAATATCAAATTACTCGAAAATAGTTGACATTGCCATAAGGTCATCAGGGGTCAACCAATAACCCTGTATCTCGCGACATAATTTGATATTACTCACTGAACTGTTAAATGGAACCGTTTACACTGAGATTATATTACATCTCAAACTATAAATGTTTTTGATATCTCGGGATAAACTATAATCCTTACTAATATTATAAATTCGAAAGTAACTCTATCTCTGTCTGTCGCGCTTTCACGCTAAAACTACTGAACCGATTTAAATGAAATTTGGTACATAGATAGTCTAGAGCCTGAGAAAGGACATAGTCTACTTTTATCGATATAATACGCGGGCGAAGCCGCGGGCGGAAGCTAGTATATTATATATCTCATTGTGAAAACTCAGCTTTTTAGGTGGTTGCTTGACTGCTGCAATATGTCGTGATTGCCGATGTTTCTCTAGGTGAGACAAAGTTATGTCGCTGATAATAATGATTAGTAATGGTGACAAGAACGTCCAAAAGGATTATTTTAATAATAGCACTACCAACTAACTACTATACTAGAACACACAGTACTTATAGGTATATACTTCTGGGCAGATGCTAGAGTAAAAGGTCATTTACTCACATTGCAGTCAAAAATGGCCCATATTTCTATCATGATTCATTATGCCAGTCGCACATACAGCTTCCACTGCAAAGTAGCCATGAACCAGTGGTTTTCCATTTAAATATGCATTGTTTCACTCTCATACCTCCCATATCCCTATTTAAATACACTATAAGTGAGTATATTTCAGTCTTACACGGAATTACACAGAGGCCATTTTGTCAAATCGCTTGAAGATTGAGAATAATTCACGTGATTCTAATAATATCATTAATTTAATATCATACTTGGGAAAATTCATAAAGTTTTGATTCTGCGGCTGTAGACTGCAGCCTGCAACAGTAGTCCGCAGCTGCAGCAGATTACTGCAGACCCCAAGCTACTCTAATAGTCTGTATCTTTCGGTCGCGTTAGCTGTCTGCAGAGCACGGTCTGAGGTCGAGTCTGCAGTTTGCAGTTGCCATCTAAATTATCACATAACAACAAATGTAGCCTATATTGACACACGCTTGAAACTTTTTGATAATTTTAACATCAAGGTAATTAGCTAATCTTATAAATTAAAATCCAATTATTTTTTAGTACAAAAGTAGTAAAATTGAACTAAGCTATGATTCTTTGAAAATTACCTGTGGCAGTTAACAATATGAATACCAGAGAAAAGTAGTTAGGTAGGTACCCTTCGTATGTGTCTACGCTAAAACATCGGATCTACTACTTATATAATTTTAACAATACAGGTTGTTAGGGTAAACACCGTTATCCTTGCAACCAGTGGTTTGGTTTCATTTATAGAACGTAAAATCGATGGAAAATTACAACTTTTATTTGTATTTCTTTTAAATCTACATTTTACCACAAGAGACGGAAGTTCGTTGCCCTATGCGCTAGGGCAACGAACTTGCGTCTCAACACGGGCGGGGGGTGCGGGACGTGACCTGACCGGCCGCTAGCGCGACCCCTCCCTCGGTCAGTCAGCTGTTTCGTTAGCGAGCACGGTGTTGGATAGAAACTTTTTTAAATCTTTTAATGAAAATAACGTTTTTTTTTTGTTGTGTTCAGTCATTTATTATTATATTTAAGTCAACTACCCATGGTTTGAATGACAAGAGTGTTTACCCTTACAACCTGTATAAAATAATAAATAAAAATTGCAAACATTGGCCAAATTATATAAATCGTATTACGTATTATATTTGTGTTCATACTTTAGGAATATACATAATACTTTGCATCATAAAGAAAAAGAACAGATTTATGCAAGTGGCATGAATTAATTAGATAGCCCAACTAATGCAGACATCCATAATTATGTAAACTCTAGCCAAACAGTGGCCAATCACGCGTGGGATACGGGACTTAATTCGCTCTCGCCAATTGTGTCAGCTCACTTGTATGGAGGTCTTTAAACTGGCGTGAATATTCGCTTGATTTCTTAATTGTTAAAAGAAGCGCCACGAGCCACAAGCTCCTCCGTCGAGAGGAGCTCGTGGCTAAGTAATAACAGCCGCACGGGTCGATACATGGTTTAAGCTACGCTGGCCAGGGTTGGTCCGTGGATGAGTGACCATACCGAAACTCCTCCGTGACTCGTAAAGCACGTTAAACCGTTGGTCCCGGCTGTCATTCGTGGATCTTTGCCAGTCGTTGCCAGCTAAAAGGCTAGGCAGATTGAATCGACGTGCGGATACTTTCCACATCCAACGCGATTACCCTCAGTGTGACCAGAGCTTAATACTTCATGTGATCCGTACATTTAGAGAGTAAAAATTAATATATAATCGATTTTTTTCCGCACATGATACTATTATTACAAAGTACATTTTAATATTTAATTACATATAAAACTAAATTGACTAAACATTGATTTATCACAAGCTACATAGAAGGCAAGCCTTCTGTAAATATCAGACTAATAAAATGTCAATATTTAATATTTTAATATAATGTACAGACTGGTTTTTGCTGTGGGAATAAAAGATATATCACACTCAAGCAATGCAAATGGTGTTAATACACATCAAAATATGAATCGAAACCTTTTGGCTGTTTGAATAGACCTTTATGTTTAAGTAGGTACCTAGGTAATTCCGGATTTTTATTTTTATTTAAGATACGCATAAACGCCATTAAAAATTGCTTGTTTAAAAAACAACACATTGTATAGAGTATTTAAGTGATTATGCAGAGATTAAAATAAGGCTAATTTTACGTAGTAACACATGAATAGTTCTATTCTTACCTTGCACCCAGCCTAGCCTTTCTACACCAGACTTTCTGTACATTTATAACTCTGCAGGAATCCACTCTGCAATAACTTTGTTGGAAGTAAAATTGCAGAGTTTCTGCAAAACTACTTTCAACATAAATCTTATTATTTTAAAATCAATGTTTTTGATATTACGTAAAAAAAATGTTATAATTCAGATATTTTATGAACTAGACATTAAAAAAAATTAAGTGGCACTGCAGAGTTTTAAAAATCCAACCCAATACTGCTGAGTTGCTAGCTCAAAAATACAAAACCACACATCTTTATCAATGCTACCAACCTTAAAAAACACACATTGTCCTTGCAAAATACTGGCCTCCAATCATCCAGTTCCTGTACAAGGATCTTTTGGCGCGTGGACAAAATTTGAACTAATGCCGCCATCACGTTTTTCAATACAAATGTGTGCGCACCCTCCTGTCAATGTCATTCAAGCGCCAAAAGCTTCTTGTAGCACTATAATACTTTTTATTGAACAATGCAGCCAACACTGATGGCGTTGAAGAGGGGTGCAGCACCCAGGCCTCCGTCGCCGTCCGTGACGCCTGCGAGGTACTTCGCCCTCACACAGTCGTCGCAGGTGCAGCTGTCTTTGAGGGTGCATAGGCCTCGGGCAGTGGCGATCGCTTCCCATTTTATTTGGTCGTCTAGAGTGCCGCTTCTGCTTAGGAGATTCTGTTGAATTACACATTTAAAATTTCTTTACTCAATTATTGGTATTATAAATTTAAAAAGTCAAAAGATCTATTATAGCTACTATTATCTCTATTCGGTTTTATTAGAAAACAAGATAATTAAATTTAAAAACCTCAGACAAAAAAAAGCATATAATAATGCATGTTTTTTTTTATAGCTAAGAACACTCTCGATCAAGTCACCTTTAAAAAAAAAACTAATAAATCAAAATCGGTTCAGCCGTTTGGCAGCTACGATAGCGCTGACAGACACGTTAAACTTATAACACCCCTCTTTTTCCGTCGGGGGTTAAAAACAACTGCTCTCACAATCGAATTTTATCGCAAGTGGGTATAAAACTATACGTTGTCATGGCTGACTCAATCGTTCGGCTGCAAAATAATTACCAACTGTATCTACTGCTGCTATTCAAAGATATCTCGAATCGCAATGTATTGTTCGTAACCCTTAAAGGTTGACCCTCTTGACTGTCGACGAATCTTATAAGCGTTGTAGAGGATAATAAATTGAACTGACCTGCATAACTTCAACATTACTAGCTTGCCACATATCCAGATCCCTTAACTGTTTCTCCTCCTTACTCCTTATCTTCTTGGTCTTCTTCAAGGTCCCGCAGTAGACCGAAAGGTCTTCGCTCGCGGCTATAGAAGTCTCATCGAATTGTAACGAGAGAACGTCGCACGACGTCGAGGCGCCGTCACCGTCGTCTATTAAGGTGTTATCATGGTCTTCTGGGTCTGAGTTGAGGGTTGACATTGATGTGGCGTCTGTGGAGGCTTGGTTCTTTAGGGGTTGGTAGTTTATCTGGAAAATTGAGGAGTTGAGTTAAATGTCTAATTAGTAGGAATCTTTGTGAAGGAGACCTACATCGCCACATGCGAACTACGCATCAAAGACCTGACGTCACACAAAAATCCTGACGTCACATACATCCTGCATCGCGCAATTAAAGTTTACCGTGCAATGGACACATATATAAGAGCCCGACATCAATCATTGGGCAGTTGCTCGCCAGACACAACACCCGTCTGGTCGGAGGATCCTCCCTTATCTATGGTGGATGAGTGAACTTTACACCCTGTTCCTCATACCCCTAAACCAGCATACCACAGAGCACAGAGATGCCTCGGCGGCTGCTGCTAGAGGCGACGCTGTAAACGCTTATTATAGGTGTCATGTGTTTTGTCAGTGAACGTCACCGTATACGCATTGAAAAGATTTCGGCACAGAGTGCCCAATTCTCAAAATGGCAACTGAGTCTTTTGTGGACTAATTCTCAAAATGGCAACTGAGTCTTTAATGGACTTATTCTCAAAATGGCAACTGACTCTTTAATGGACTAATTCTCAAAATGGCAACTGAGTCTTTAATGGACAAATTCTCAAAATGGCAACTGAGACTTTAATGGACTTATTCTCAAAATGGCAACTGAGTCTTTAATGGACAAATTCTCAAAATGACAACTGAGTCTTTAATGGGCTAATTCTCAAAATGGCAACTGAGTCTTTAATGGGCTAATTCTCAAAATGGCAACTGAGACTTTAATGGACTTATTCTCAAAATGGCAACTGAGTCTTTAATTGACTAAGTCTCAAAATGGCAACTGAGTCTTTAATGGACAAATTCTCAAAATGACAACTGAGTCTTTAATGGGCTAATTCTCAAAATGGCAACTGAGTCTTTAATGGACAAATTCTCAAAATGGCAACTGAGACTTTAATGGACTTATTCTCAAAATGGCAACTGAGTCTTTAATGGGCTAATTCTCAAAATGGCAACTGAGTCTTTAATGGACATATTCTCAAAATGGCAACTGAGTCTTTAATGGGCTAATTCTCAAAATGGCAACTGAGTCTTTAATGGACATATTCTCAAAATGGCAACTGAGACTTTAATGGACTTATTCTCAAAATGGCAACTGAGTCTTTAATTGACTAAGTCTCAAAATGGCAACTGAGTCTTTAATGGACAAATTCTCAAAATGACAACTGAGTCTTTAATGGGCTAATTCTCAAAATGGCAACTGAGTCTTTAATGGACAAATTCTCAAAATGGCAACTGAGACTTTAATGGACTTATTCTCAAAATGGCAACTGAGTCTTTAATGGGCTAATTCTCAAAATGGCAACTGAGTCTTTAATGGACATATTCTCAAAATGGCAACTGAGTCTTTAATAGGCTAATTCTCAAAATGGCAACTGAGTCTTTAATGGACTAATTCTCAAAATGGCAACTGAGTCTTTAATGGGCTAATTCTCAAAATGGCAACTGAGTCTTTAATGGGCTAATTCTCAAAATGGCAACTGAGTCTTTAATGGACATATTCTCAAAATGGCAACTGAGTCTTTAATAGGCTAATTCTCAAAATGGCAACTGAGTCTTTAATGGACTAATTCTCAAAATGGCAACTGAGTCTTTAATTGACTAAGTCTCAAAATGGCAACTGAGTCTTTAATGGACAAATTCTCAAAATGACAACTGAGTCTTTAATGGACTTATTCTCAAAATGGCAACTGAGTCTTTAATGGGCTAATTCTCAAAATGGCAACTGAGTCTTTAATGGACATATTCTCAAAATGGCAACTGAGTCTTTAATAGGCTAATTCTCAAAATGGCAACTGAGTCTTTAATGGACTAATTCTCAAAATGGCAACTGAGTCTTTAATGGGCTAATTCTCAAAATGGCAACTGAGTCTTTAATGGGCTAATTCTCAAAATGGCAACTGAGTCTTTAATGGACATATTCTCAAAATGGCAACTGAGTCTTTAATAGGCTAATTCTCAAAATGGCAACTGAGTCTTTAATGGACTAATTCTCAAAATGGCAACTGAGTCTTTAATTGACTAAGTCTCAAAATGGCAACTGAGTCTTTAATGGACAAATTCTCAAAATGACAACTGAGTCTTTAATGGGCTAATTCTCAAAATGGCAACTGAGTCTTTAATGGACAAATTCTCAAAATGGCAACTGAGACTTTAATGGACTTATTCTCAAAATGGCAACTGAGTCTTTAATGGACAAATTCTCAATATGGCAACTGAGTCTTTAATGGGCTAATTCTCAAAATGGCAACTGAGTCTTTAATGGGCTAATTCTCAAAATGGCAACTGAGTCTTTAATGGGCTAATTCTCAAAATGGCAACTGAGTCTTTAATGGACATATTCTCAAAATGGCAACTGAGTCTTTAATAGGCTAATTCTCAAAATGGCAACTGAGTCTTTAATGGACATATTCTCAAAATGGCAACTGAGTCTTTAATAGGCTAATTCTCAAAATGGCAACTGAGTCTTTAATGGACTAATTCTCAAAATGGCAACTGAGTCTTTAATTGACTAAGTCTCAAAATGGCAACTGAGTCTTTAATGGACAAATTCTCAAAATGACAACTGAGTCTTTAATGGACTTATTCTCAAAATGGCAACTGAGTCTTTAATGGGCTAATTCTCAAAATGGCAACTGAGTCTTTAATGGACATATTCTCAAAATGGCAACTGAGTCTTTAATAGGCTAATTCTCAAAATGGCAACTGAGTCTTTAATGGACTAATTCTCAAAATGGCAACTGAGTCTTTAATGGGCTAATTCTCAAAATGGCAACTGAGTCTTTAATGGGCTAATTCTCAAAATGGCAACTGAGTCTTTAATGGACATATTCTCAAAATGGCAACTGAGTCTTTAATAGGCTAATTCTCAAAATGGCAACTGAGTCTTTAATGGACTAATTCTCAAAATGGCAACTGAGTCTTTAATTGACTAAGTCTCAAAATGGCAACTGAGTCTTTAATGGACAAATTCTCAAAATGACAACTGAGTCTTTAATGGGCTAATTCTCAAAATGGCAACTGAGTCTTTAATGGACAAATTCTCAAAATGGCAACTGAGACTTTAATGGACTTATTCTCAAAATGGCAACTGAGTCTTTAATGGACAAATTCTCAATATGGCAACTGAGTCTTTAATGGGCTAATTCTCAAAATGGCAACTGAGTCTTTAATGGGCTAATTCTCAAAATGGCAACTGAGTCTTTAATGGGCTAATTCTCAAAATGGCAACTGAGTCTTTAATGGACATATTCTCAAAATGGCAACTGAGTCTTTAATAGGCTAATTCTCAAAATGGCAACTGAGTCTTTAATGGACTAATTATCAAAATGGCAACTGAGTCTTTAATTGACTAAGTCTCAAAATGGCAACTGAGTCTTTAATGGACAAATTCTCAAAATGACAACTGAGTCTTTAATGGGCTAATTCTCAAAATGGCAACTGAGTCTTTAATGGACTAATTCTCAAAATGGCAACTGAGTCTTTAATGGACAAATTCTCAAAATGGCAACTGAGTCTTTAATGGACTAATTCTCAAAATGGCTAATTCTCTGACGGCCGCGCCGGTGATAACCATAGTAACTAATCATGTCCTGTGACAGCCAGCTTGCGGTCAGTTGTGCCAAATGTGGAAATAATATTATTTTAGCGTCTCTAGGCGCGGCGCGGCGGTTTCGTAATCTGTGTATCCACCATGATGGTGTATGCCGTCATTTCGGTAAGATAACGAATACTTCATGCACTTCTCTGTTTCATCGTTGGTGCGTTTCGAGGAATACTTTAGGTGCGCTTCATTTGTTGGTGCGCTTCGAGGAATACCCCACTAATATAACCCTAATCAAGTAGATTTTCGGATTAAAAAGTACATTCAAATAAAAGTAATTAGGTACCTGTGAGTCTTCTTGTCTGCTGGTCTCACTAACGCGTCTGGTTACAATGTTCTGCTGTGATATTGTATCCTGCAATGAGAAAAACAAGTTCCGTTAAGGTGTAGGTAGGTATACTATCGAGATCGGCCGAAAAAGGATTCCTTGTTTCGGCCGATAATGAACTA
Source organism: Lithophane semibrunnea (assembly GCA_947363905.1). Taxonomy (NCBI): domain Eukaryota; kingdom Metazoa; phylum Arthropoda; class Insecta; order Lepidoptera; family Noctuidae; genus Lithophane; species Lithophane semibrunnea. The sequence goes on from OX376216.1 coordinate 2,267,542, forward strand.
AAGTTCAGCCTGCGAGGTAATTGAGGGCGCGTTGTGTTCCGCGCGCGCCTCAAAGAGATGTCAGCACAATCGGCGGCGTCCGCTAGGACCAATGGCCTGCCAGGGTTGCGGGAAAGTCCGAAAGGGATACAGGGACCTTGGCAACAGGCAACTGAAGGAAAACGGGTGGGTTTTAGTCAGTAAAAGTCTGACACGCCCTTGCGCTCCGCCCAGAGCGGGAGAAGAGATTGGATGATTTCCCACCCTCAAAAAAACCCTTCGAGGTAGGTAATTGCGCATTCACAGCAATGGCTTTCATTTTGACAGTTCTACAGCATTCATCGCGTAAATTACGTTGTTGACCGACAAATTTTTCGAACTTAAGGCCTCTCGCCCACGGCGACTTTTTGTAGCGATGCTGTCGCACGTTTTGTAAACGCGCTTCTTTCATTGCGTTATTTTCATTCGTCTGTTCAACAACATTTTATGTAATTAACTTCCGGGGTTCCGTACCATTATCTATAAAAACGGCAAAAAAAAATACGTTTATTGTATGGGAGCCCCCTTAAATATTTATTTTATTCTGGTTTTTAGTATTTCTTGTTATAGCGGCTACAGATATACATCACCTGTGAAAATTTCAACTGTCTAGCTATCACGGTTCATGAGATACAGCCTGGTGACAGACAGACAGACAGGCAGACAGCGGAGCCTTAGTAATAGGGTCCCGTTTTACCCTTTGGGTATGGAACCCTAAAAACAAGCATTATAATCTATAGAATTTTGGTATGGCAGGCAATTTCCCGCAGGAAGTCAGCCAGTAAGTCGGTAAGTCAGCCGCAGCCGGTAAGTCAGCCGCAGCCGGTAAGTCAGTCGGTATGTTATGAGATAACAGATATCTAGTCACTATTTTGTGTGAAAGTACAACAACATCAACAACCTTGCATTATTATTATAATTTGTACAATAGATAGCTACAGTAGGCGCGCGAGTTGAATTGATGCAGTAGGTACACTAGGTATACATGTCTGACGCTCACGTAATAGAATCTACCTATAGCGCCTGAGCGAGAAGCAAATTCTGCCGTCGCATCGTCGCGTCGCCATTCTAAATCCCATTCAAAAAATCGAGTTGTAGGTCAGTTCAACTGAACCGTGAGAACCTGAGTTGAACTGCAAAGATAAAAAGTTTTATTTGCAAAAATGATCTTTGGTGTAGTTGTGCTACTGTTCTTTCTGTAAACTGTAATATTAAAAACGAGTAGGTAGTTATAATATACGTAGAAAAATTATAATCAAACTCATCTTATTGTTTATACAGACTGATTTTTAAAACTAACACACACGGAAAATAACAATAATTTCTTGTATATTTTGCGGGGAACGCAGGCGCAGCGAGCTAGCAACAGCGGCACAGCCGGCCTACCTCAAAGACGCCTGGCCGGCTAATGAAACGAAGCGCGCGGGCCACCATGTTATATAATATCTTGTTAAAACAATAAAAAACTGTTCTGAGAAAAATGAACCATACAATATTCTTCGTAATTTTATTGCCTATTTTTTGACATGTTTTTTGGGGGTAAAAGTTGGTTCTACTACAAGTAAAAATAATAAAACGATCAAAAAATCGCGAAAAAAGGGAGTTTTCTCGATTTTTTTTGATCGAGTGAAGTTGTATAAATCGTGTTTTGAACCATAGAATAATCAAAAATATTTTTAGGTCTTTGTCTTCCGCTCCACCCAGAGCGGGAGAAGTCATTGGATGATTTCCCACCCTCAAAAAAAAAAAAAAAAAAGGTCTTTACCTATAAAATTGCCGTTTTGTATGAAAAAATTTAAACGATTTTTTTTCATGTATTTTTTATCACCCATGCAATCAATGCATCTTTGCCAACGCAGTGGCAGTTTATTGATGCCCTTCTTAAAGAAATCAGCTGGACGGGAGGCAACAAATTCTTCAAAGGCATTTTGTACTGCCTCTCGGGTATTGAATTTTTTTCCCGCCAAGAAGTTATCCAAATTCTGGAAAAAGTAGTAGTCTGTAGGCGCAAGGTCTGGTGAGTAGGGCGGATGACGGAGAGCTTCCAACCCCAGTTCTTACAACTTGGAGACCGTCTGCTGTGCAGTATGAGGTCGCGCGTTCTCGTGCAGGAGCAGCGGAGACGAGCGATTGACCAATGCTGGTTGGAGATGTGCCAGCTTCTCCATCATTGTGTTCAGTTCTTCACAGTACACATCTGCAGTAATGCTCACCCCGTTTGGTAAGAAGCTGTGATGAATCACACCGGCGCCGGCGCTAGACCACCAAACAGTGACCATCACTTTTCTAGGGGTAAGTTTTCGTTTAGAGCATTGTTTAGGTACTGAACCAGGATCCAACCAACTTGCTGAGCGCTTGCGGCTATCAAACAGAATCCATTTTTCATCGCAGGTAACAATGCGGTTCAAAATTCCTTCATTTGTGTGTCTGTTGATCAGTGCAAGGCACGCTTCGACGCGTACTTCGCGCTGGCGATCATTGAGTTCGTGGGGCACCCATTTGTCAAGCTTTTTTACCTTGCCAATTTGACGCAAATGGACCAATATTGTTTTGACGCTAACGTCGAAAGCTGCTGCTAATTCAGCCGTAGATTGTGTATCATCAGCTTCCACAATCGCCTTTAATTCGTCATTGTCGACCAAAGTCTTCGGACGACCGCGAGGTTCATTTTTCAGGTCTAAATTTCCAGAACGGAAGCGAGCAAACCAATAACAGGTGGTGCGTTGGTTTGTAGTGTTAGCTCCGTAAACGTCGTTGATGTTGCGTACCGCTTGTGCCGCGTTGCTGCCACGACGGTACTCATATTCCATAATTACTCGAATTTTTAACGTATCCATGATGACGAAAAAGATTGTAATGCGATGAAAATGTAACACTAATCATTAAAGAAATGACTTCTTTTGAAAAAAGAATTCCATGTTTTTAAAATAAAATTAATTTGAAATTAGAATTCTTAGCCAAACAAAAATTATTTTGATTTGAAATGGCCAGTACTGCAGAACGGCAATTTCATAGGTAAAGACCTATTATTAAACTACAACATGTATTTTTATCAGATCAAAACAAATAATATTTGATTGTTTAATTTTGAATCAAAAATAGGTCGATTCTGAGAGTCCTTAAGTACATTATCCCGATTTATGTGAACGTGTGTGGCGTAAAGAAATAGCTGTACCAAAAATTGTTTTTTTTGTATACAGTATGTTATCTAACGAATTGCGCTCCCGTTAGCCCGCAATACTATAGCGTCCATACATGCTTAAAAAATTACCACAAGAAAAAAAACCACTCTAAAAAACAGACATCTAAAGTCTGTTTTTTCTTTTTTTTTTGTCTTGGACATTGAGCCGGTGTCGACTATTCTGCCAGAGCGTTGTGTAAAGACGGCAGCGCAGTGTTTTTTAATATCTAAGACTAATTTGACATTTCAAGTGATTGTTGCTTGCTTTTCCATTTGGAGTTTGACATTTGCACCTGTCAAATTAGTCTATGAGATTAAAAAACGGATTTTAGACATATAATCTTTTGTTACGTCATATTTTTGGCATTTTACTTATATTAATACTTACATCGTCTTCGCTATCAATGTTCAGTACTGAGAGGTCGGCAGATGTTGCGGCCTCCAACACTCCCTTACTGGTTGAGGGGATGGGGGAAGTGGGAGTGCCCAGTGCGCCCACTGTAAATAAATGTTAGTAGGTAGGTACATTAATTAAAGTGATAATTATAATTATCGTCATATTTCAGTCAATTTACACAATACCTTAATGTATTATACAGGGCGTCCCACGGATATACCTACCACATGGAGGGAAAGTACCTTGAATATTGTAGATGGAACATTTTACTGAAAGAAGACAATACTTGAATTTAAAAAACAATTTGAACTGCATTCAAGGATATTTAAATAATTACATGGTTGAACCGGGAATAGAACCCATTACATGAGAAAAATAATCACCCTGTAGCTTTATCATACCGATCGAAAGGCTTCATCATAAGGATTATTTTTTGCTAAATAACATAGTGTCACAAATAAAAGGAAGACCGTGAATTTTAACATTTGATGTTAATTGTGTTCAGTAAAATGAAAAGACTTTTTATTCAACAGGAAGGGACTTATTTCGAGTATTGATAAAACGAGTAATTTTGCATTAAAAATGTTAAAATTCTTGGTCTTCCTTTTATTTGTGACACTATGTTATTTAGAAAAAAAAAATCCTTATGATGAAGCCTTTCGATCAGTATGATAAAGCTACAGGTGATTATTTTTCTCATGTAACGGGTTCGATTCCCGGTTCAACCATGTAATTATTTAAATATCTATGAATGCAGTTCAAATTGTTTTTCAAATTCAAATAATGTATTCTTTCAGTAAATTGTTCCATCTACAATATTCAAGGTACTTTCCCTCCATGTGGCATATCCGTGGGACGCCCTGTATACCTAAACCTTCCTTATGAATCACTCCGTCCATTGGTGAAAACCGTATGAAAATTCGTTCGGTAGTTTTTGTGTTTATCGTGTTCAGACAGATAGACAGTCGCGGCGGGGGACTTTGTTTTATATTAAGTAGTGATGCAGGTATTCCGAAGCATTGATTTGGATGCGCTAAAGTAGCCCCCTAAATTTAAATTCTCTTACGTTTTTTGCAATTTACAGGTTAGTGTCTGGTTGTATGTTGATTAAAATATGATTCGCGACCGTTACAAATATGGCTTTACACAATTATAATCATTAGAATCAGCGATAAAACTCCTTAAGTTAAAACTAAAAGGATTAATTATCTACATTACTATACCAATAAAATTATAAAACCAAAGGGGCCATCAGGCGTCGAAGTATTCATCCTCAAATGTCATTATTGAAATGGTCATTCAATAGGATTATGAACTTTTACAGAGAGAGTTGTATTGATGATTATAATTTTTATTTTTATCTTTTTGACATTTTTATAACATTTTACAATTTTGAGAATTTTAGATTTGACATTTTAATTTATTTTATTTTATTGTTGACAATTTCTTATTATTTTTGCACAATGAAATTTTATTAATCACATTTTTATTTTGGGTTTTTATCTGTTTGGAATTTATAATAGTTTGAATTTTTGTAATCGTCTATGAGTTGTATGTGTCTATGGACTAGAATGATGTCTGAAATAAATAAATAAAAAAAAAAAAATCTATATGAATATTTGTTACGGCCGCGAATCATATTTATATCAACATAAAACATGGTACTGATCTGAAAATTGCAAAAAACGTAAGAAAATTTGAATTTCGCGGGCTGCCATAACGCTTTCGAATTAACGCAAACAAATAAACAAACTGTTCAGCTTTATTATTTTTATTAGTTCCTATAGTAGATATGTATAGGTGAGGAGCTCGTGGCTAAGTAATAACAGCCGCACGGGTCGATCCATCAGGTTAAGCTACGCTTGCCGGGGATGGTCCGTGGATGGGTGACCATCTTTACATACCTAGACTCCTCCGTGTCTCGGAAAGCACGTTAAGCCGTTGGTCCCGGCTGTCATTTGTGGATCCTTGACAGTCGTTACGGGTCGTCAGAAGCCCGAAAGTCTGACAACCAGTCTTACCAAGCTGTATCGTATTACCCAGTTACTGGGTTGTGGAGGTCAGATAGGCAGTCGCTCCATGTAAAATACTGATACAAGTATTTTTTTTTTTAAACGGATGCAGCTGATTACTCAGCTGCATCCGTATACTGGAAGCCAACCCCAACTTGGTTAGGAAAAGGCTAGACAGATGACAAGTAGATATGTATAGGTATGGATACCTAGATATGGAAGTAACTAGTAGGTATTGTAGCGGAAATAAAGTCGATATGGAGGCTGTGCAGTTGCGTTGTCGGAATAGGAGATGATAGCATTGAAAGTTCCTATCTTTTGCAGTCTCGTATTGCATCGATACATGGAAATGAGTTCACAAGGCGCACGTACCTCGTTCCCGTTGTTTTAAAGCTGTAGTTTTGTCCTCGAGTAGGTAAAAAACTTTGGTTTAAAAACAAAGACGCGAGTGAAGAGTTTGTTTTCATTTCCAAAGTCGAAAAAATCTAATAATTATTTGATTTTATTCGACGTTTCGATGTTTTTTGTTTTTCGACGTTCGAAATGAAAACAATAAACTCTTCAGAATTATTATTAGTAAATATAGATAAATAATTAAGTATGGCATGGTTGCTCAGTCAGGCCTTGATTGATAAGTACGAGACAAGGCCAGTTGAAACTTAAAAGATTTTCAATGCCATCGCTCTTTAGGCACGTTTCCAACCCCTTGAGTTTTATACTCTTACCTCTAAAGCCTCCTACAAACTGGCGCGACAAGGGCTGCGTTATCTGTCGCCCCCGCGATGTCGCGCCTGTTTGTAGCCTTAAAGCGATACGCGTCTTGGGATAACGTTTGCAGAGAAAAAAATGAAAGAAATTGTTTTAGAGCATGTCGCGGATACATACAGGCATTGCAAGTCATGCGCCGCGCATGCCTCGCAACGCACGCCTCGATGTTGAAATAAAACCAGCGCATACTCAGGTCGACTGACGCATGCTCGGGTTCATCCAACCGCATATGCCAAGCACTTGGTTCGTAATGTGCGTACCTTCAATTGTGGCGAGCCGCGAGACTGGTCGAAGCTATTGGTGCTGCGCACGCCTCAAGCCACACGTACGCTTTGATCATGGAGTATTTGCCGACATATGCTGGCTCACCCTCACACGTGCGTAGCACATGTCTCACCAAGAATAGGAAAGTCCAAACATTGCGAAGCATGCGATGAGCGCCGCCGCGTGCGCTGCGCATGCCTCGAAATGTTTGTATCGGCTATTACCCATATTGACAAGCGATTTGGCGTGAAAACGACTTTCGCAACGACTTCAGAGTGGGTGCAACCGGTGAACGCGATCTGTCAAGTCGCCGACGGCACAAGACAAGGTCGTGGCATGGCATGAAGTCGCGCGCGCTTGTCGCTTGAAGCAAATCGCGTCGCGAATCGCATCGCGAGGTCGTGAACGGGGCCTTAGCCTTAGGCGTTGATGACAAGATTGGCGAGATCAAAGGGGGATCGAGAGTCGAGTCAAGAGGACAGGTTTTTCAAGGGCGTTTTTATGTATTAAATCTTGCTAACTGGTAAGATGAAGGTGCCCCGTAAGCCTATCTTTAATGAGAAGGAATTGAGTGGTGACATTGAAAAATGTAGAGTCAACAATCCGCCCAATCTTTTCCCAACTATGTGGAGGTCGTGCTCTAGTCTAACCGGATACAGCTAAATACCAGTATTTTATATGGAGCGACTGCCTATCTGACCTTCACAATCCAGTAACTGGGTAATATGATAGCCTTAGTTGTCAGACTATCGGGCTTCTGACGACCCGTAACAAATGTCAAAGATCTACAAATGGCAGCCAGGACCAACGGCTTAACGTGCTTTCCGAGGTACGGAGGAATCTCGGTACCTATGTAAAGATGGTCACCTATCCACGGACCAACCCCGGCAAGCGTAGCTTAACCTGATATATTGACTCTTGCGGCTGTGGTGGCTCAGTGGTAACGAACGCGACTTACGAGTTGCAGGACGTGGGTTCGAACCCAGTCAGGCGCTTTACTTTCTGTAAATTATTTCATTGCCAGTGCTCTGAATACGGTGAAGTTAAACATCGTGAAGTAACCGGCATGTCCAAGAACCAAAAATTCGAAGACATGTGACATCTATCAACCCGCACTGGGCCCGCGTGCTGGATTACGGCCCACTCCCTCTCACAGAGAGGAAGCCTGTGTCCCAGCAGTGGGAACATTATAGGCTGATTATTATAATACTTTAACATTTTTTTTTACACTTACAATGGTCGCTACTGTGGCTCGTATGCAGTAAGTTCTCCGTTGAAGGCTGTTGCTCCTGGTAATCCCTGCTCCGAGCTTTGAATAGTCCAAACTTCACTGGTGCCATTATCTGGAACAACATATTTATTTATCAAACAGTTCAGGCGGCTTAAAACAGTCACTTTGGCAGAATCATAATAGGAAAATATTATGAACTAGCTGCGCTCCGCGGTTTCACCCGCGTAAGTCTCGATCCCGCGGGAATATCGAGATAAAAAGTATCGTATATCCTATTCCATGTCATGGTCTACCCCTGTGCCAAATTTCATCCAAATCCGTTCAGTAGTTTTAGCGTGAAAGCGTAACAAACAAACTCACTTTCGCATTTATAATATTAGTTAGGATCATCGTAAAATTCACTGACAATTCATAATATGGTCCACATATTATGAATTGCTTTTGTGTCAAATTAGAAGAATTGCTAATGACAGCTGGAAATTCAGGAAATAAAATGCTTATAGAGGAATTGCTAATGTAGCCGGGCTGCAGGCATAGGGGTCATTTTCAAGAGTCTGACGTGCGGAAGTCTGGTCAGTCGGTCTATTATACAGTATGTTAACTAACAAAGGGCGTTCCCGTTAACCTGCAATAGTATAGCGTCTATACATGCTAAAAAAAATATTTCCATAAAAAAAAATGTTTTTTTTTTGTTTTTGTATAGTAAAATTTCACAAAAAATATTAAATTGTTACGGAAAATAAACTCTCTGTACACGCCCACTTGTCACACTTGTTTTCCTACGTTGAAATACAAGTGTGCGTGTACAGAGTGTTTCTTTTACGTTTAAATTTAATCGTTTTTGAACATTTTTTTTTTTGATTTGTAATATTTTTTTAGCATGTATACACGCTATACTATTGCAGGTTAACGGGAACGCCCTTTGTTAGTTAACATGCTGTATTCTGTTAAAAAGTCTCACCATGAAAACTCAGCTGGTGAAGTGAGCTTAAAGTCAGCTGTCACTCCACCTGAAGCTACAGATTGATAGCTTACATCACCTAAGTTTTCACGTTGATGTGTTTACAGAATAGACCGGCAGATGATAGGGATTTACACTTTTTTTTAAAATTATTCTCAAATAGTTATATTATTTGTTGTTTTTTTTTATTTACATTCGCCAAACGTTAAAGTTTGATGGCGAGAAGCGCTTGTTAATATTTAATACACAAATAATCTACTAAAAATAACCTAAAAACTACCAGGTATGCACTAATGTAATGATACTTTATTGACAGCTGTCACTTCACCTAAATTTTCACTGTCAGACTTTTAGTGAAAAACTTAGTTTAGTCCAACGCTATATGGTAAGTATTTAAGTAATCGGTAGAAATCCACTGAAGTGATTTAATAGCTATGTTTGCTATTAGACATTTTTAAAATTTCTAACGTGAAGATCTTATCGTTGACATCCACGGCATCACAATAACACGCTAAAGTCACTTTTTATATTTCCGTCCAAGATAACGTTAGAACGTGCACTTATTTGCATGATTATATTTTATGGACGTGGACGATATAATCGTCACGTTAGAAATTATAAAAGCGCACACGATTTCTATGACGTTTCGCCAATTATTCAAGAGGCCCTAGACAAAGTGACATTCCCTTCGTATCGAAACGTCTTGCGATAACTATGCGTTTGCACTGGCGAAACATTCACGGCAAAACACGTTTAAATCTCTAGTTACTGTCAAAAATTGTATGGAACATTGACAGAAAATAGAGATTTCAACATGTTTCGTCTTGAATGTTTTGCCAGTGCAAACGCACGGTTCCGATGATGGAAAAGGCAAAAATGTGTAGGACTGACATAAGCTATCGAAAAGCTTATGTCAATCCTGTTGAAAGTCGTTGTAGAAATACGAAACGCTTTCGAAGCGATTGTCACTTGTCTAGGCCCTCAGGAATAATTGGCTTCCACATTTAAATTACCCTATGCCACGAGCCGCCCCACGGAGACATCTTGACGTCTCGGAACGTGACCGATGAATGGCTCGGGCTGATACTATGAACGATGGACGGAAAAACGAAAAGAAAAAACAATTCATAATTAGGTACATAAGGTGTTAAGCTCGTGGCTAAGTAATAACAGCCGCACGGGTCGATCCATCAGGTTTAGCTACGCCGGGGTTGGTCCGTGGATGGGTGACCATCTTAACATACCAAGACTCCTCCGTGATTCGGAAAGCATGTTAAGCCGTTGGTCCCGGCTGTCATTTGTGGATCTTTGACAGTTGTTACGGGTCGTCAGAAGCACGAAAGTCTGGCAACCAGTCTTACCAAGGGGTATCGTGTTACCCAGTAACTGGGTTGTGGAGGTCAGATAGGCAGTCGCTCCGTGTAAAATACTGGTTATTATTAACTTTACTCCAGATTTCCTCACGATTTTTTCCTTCATCGATGTCAGTAATGTCCAATATAAACTCAACAAATTATTTAAAAAACCCGCCTGCAAAAACGGGGCCGGGCGGGGATCAAACAAAAGTTACACCATATTTCAGGTTATTGGTTTGTTCCCCGCCTGTGATACCAAAATTCTACAGATTGTAATGCTTGTTTTTCTCTTTTAAGTTATGCGTTTTTGCAGGCGGGTTTTTTGTTTTTTAAATAATTTGTTTTATTTCAAGCTTTTTAGTTTTATTAATTTATATATTTGGAATTAACTCATTACTAGCTTTTATTTGATACCAATATTGTAATTTATTTTTTAAAAAAACCTTCCCCCCCCCCTTCTTTTTCGTTTCCAGATGAAAAAAAAAATATAGCCTATGTCACTCCCACAATTAAGACGAACCTAACGACACCTCGTATGTAAAATCCATCAAGCCATTTAGGCTACAGAGCGTGCCAAAGAAATAGACATACATACACACATACAAACATACATACATACATGATTACTCTCGAAAAACATTACCCTCCTTCTGGGGCAGTCGGGTAAAAAGTACATCACATGTCTAGCATTTTCCCAACTATGTTGGGGTCAGCTTCCAGTCTAAACGGATGCAGCTGAATATCAGTATAGAAGCGACTGCCTATCTGACCTCTACAACCCAGTTACTAGGCAATACGACACCTTGGTAAGACTGCTTGTCAGAGATTCGGGCTTCTGACGACCGATATATGTATGGTGTAAATTTTCCGTAAACTGTTTGTTTTTCTTGTGCGTGACCCAAATAAAACATACAACATTTTCTTTTATTTATTCTTCTTTCTTTCTTGTTTACTATACCTGACACATTCATTAGTTTATTAGATTCGTTTCAAACAACAATATACATCATTAGTATAAGTTTTATTTTCTGCAGCTTATTTATTTTATCCTTAAAATAATTTATATATAAATGGTACCTATAATTCTTGTACATATCAGTATGTATATTGTTTATTTACTATTATCACTTACATTACATTTGTTATTACAGGTGGGGAACCCAATACAACTATGTAGGTAGTCACCAATATTAAAGAAATAAATGTAATGTAGTCAACAATATTCTGTGTATAGGAATCTGGTATAGAAACAATAAAATTCCCAATAGAATGTTACTACTTCCGCATTCGTACCAACCAACAGCTGATATTACCTTATCCTTGATTTAACCCTTCATCTTTCTTATATTCAGGAACTCTAGAACATTCTTGCAATACAACCGGATATAATAATAATAATAAAAACAAAATTACCTCAAAATCCTTATTTATCAATAGGGAAATAACTGGAAAACACTTTTCTAGACTCAATAACACATTATAAAACACTTTTCACTGATATGGGTCTTAAGACAACAAATGGTACAAAATCTTCATTAAATATAGGAGCCACTCTCAAAAATATTATTCAGGTAGAAAACTTGTGTATAAAATAGTCAATTTTTCTAAATATTTAGTTTAAAATATAGATTTTTTGAGTAAAAAATAAGCGGTGTCGCCTGCCTTCCTGAATTGCGACGACTGAGCTCTTTTTGGTTGCAACACTGTGGTGGTAAAGGGATGGTGAAAAAGACTAGGTATTTTCTTGTAGCAGTTTGATAGTAACAGTGATTTTTTATGAACATTAATTACTGAGTATTATAAAATACAATAGACGCTGATATATTTAGTAACCTATTCCGCTTGACTATTCTTCAAGAGTCATAAAAACCCTGTAAGAAATCGACACGTGTTTCACCTCTCAACGAGGCATCTTCAGGATGACGATTGACCAATTGCAAACCAGAACGCGACGTGTTACCACACCGAGCGCTGGACGCGCTGACTCTGCGTCCAGCGCTCGGTCCTGCCTCGTTGAGAGGTGAAACACGTGTCGATTTTTTTACGTTTTTATGACTCTTGAAGAATAGTCAAGCGGAATAGGTTACTAAATATATCAGCGTCTATTGTATTTTATAATGGATTTCCGCAAAGTCACGCCTGAATCAATTAACTACTGAGTATTAATTACAAAACCAAAGCTTGGAGTAAAAATATGACCCGCGTTGGGCGCCATTAAGCAAATGTTGGGTGCTTTTCTCTAGTATTTGTCTTGACTTATTATATTTACCTTTTTTGGAGCAAGCTTTCGTAGTTCTGTAATGCTATTCTGAAACCATCTCACCGTGAAAACTTAGGTGAAGTGAGCGTGGAGTGAGCTGTCATTGTCATCGATACCTACTGTTGCTAAGGCAGTGACAGTTCACTTCAAGCTCACTTCACCTAAGTTTTCACGGTGAGGTGGTTACAGAATAGACCGGCTGGTCTGTATTATGGCCAGTATTGATAGAAATAATGCAAAGTTTACATTGAATGTAAGTTTTACCCCTTACACTTTCTGAACTGTCCCACGCTAGGCGCCATTTTCTAATTTGTCACTCCCACGATGCGTGCCATTACATACGTGGTTCTGAATACTTGTTCACGCTATAATACAAGGTGAAATAATACTTTGGAATGAGGGAAAATGAACCACTTTGCCTCTAAGGTACTCTTTATTCTAACAAAAAATCTGATTTTATGATTAATATCATCAACTAAAATGAATAGAACTGTAGAGTTTTTAAAATGATTTTAGTATTGTTTCGTTGTTTCTTAATGAAATATGAAGAGAGTACAAAAGAACTATCAGTACAATGATATTTTGAACAGTTCCAACATCACTATTCCATACACTGTTCCGTCATGTCAACTAAAAAGAACCCTCCGCCATTACACCACAACATCGCAGTTGCGCGCGCACTCTGTTTATAATCCACTTAGTTTCGATTTGACATCTTCTCTTTGAACCGAGCTGTTATTGTAATATACACCTTATTTTTCATGCCCGAAGGCTTGGATTTAAGTGGGTGAATGACGGTGAAACGTGATATCAATACTGGAGGATTACGCGGTTCTGTTTGGATTTAATTTTAAATTGAATTGGTTTGATTGTTTAGGTAATCTATTAGGTGATCTGCAAGTATGGTACAACATTGTATTTACCATACTGATTTTATATTTAAGTATAATGAAAAGTAGAAAATACTTTTTCTCGCTCGAATTGGTGATTTCAACCGAAGTGAGCTGTCAATAGTATCAATCCCTGAAATGACAGGTCACTTCCAGCTCACTTCACCCAAGTTTTCACGGTCAGATTTTTACAGATTAGAATTGCACACCTTTAATGTTAAGTTGCCCCAAGCTACAATTTAGTTCTACCATCCCATCTCATAAGCTCCAGTCTCTACCTTAACTGTTTCATTGAGGATTGGACTAGCACCAAAAATATAAAATTATCAGCACCCTAATTGCGTGATTCACGATCAATCAGAATATGAAGCGGTTTGAAATGAATTTCTAAAGTTGGGTAGGCCTTTGGTGTGGGATGCAACCTGTGTCGACACCCTCGCGCCATCCCATCTTCCTAGCACGGCGGGCTGTGCTGGGGCGGCTGCTGCAGGTGCAGAAAACCTCAAACGGCGCAAATATAACAACCTTATTGGTAGCTATATTTTTGAGCCGTTTGGGGTTGAAACACTAGGGCCGTAGGGTCCGAGTGCTCATCGAGTATTTCGGGACATCGCCAAGCGGTTGGTCGACTCTTCACGTGACCAGAGGGCTGGTCAATTTCTAGGTCAAAGAATCAGCATTGCCATCCAACGTGGCAATGCTGCCAGCCTTTTGGGCAATTTTCCCACTGACAGCGATGCGGAAGAATTTTTTGACGCCCTATGAGCCCTACTTTCTATAATAATTTTTATTTCGCTTTGTATATAATTTTAGTGTTAGATTGTATTAAAAACATATGATTATATATATATATATGTAAAGATGGAATTAAAAAAAATTTATTTGAAAAAAAAATTCTAAACAATTGCTCCATAAGTTCGAAGAAAAATCTGCTCAACAACATAAATAACGCAATGAATTTTGTTGAACTGTCAAAATGAAACAAAGTCTTAATCGGTTACGAAAATAAGTTACGCAATTAGATAGCTGATTTGACTAATACCTCAATGTTTATCCATCTGCAACTATCTAAATCTGTACCATAAACTACGCATATTTCTTTTATCTTTACGCATCTTAGGTTTAGGTTAAGTTTTGTAACGTCACTAATTCATAAATAAAAAGTGGTGACGTGTTAGGATTACCAAAAAGCTGACGGTTGACGTCGGCAAACCGTCATTGTCTATCGATTTTATGAATGGCTGATTAATGCTGTCACTAAAGAACAACCGATCGATTCTGTAAAATTCTCATCGTGTAAACTTAAGTGAAGTGAGCTGTCATTTCTTGACACTATTGTTTTCACGGTGATATATTTACAAAATAAACCAGATTAATGCTATTCTTGTTATGTTCATTCATGTTTTTTGGTAGTAGTAGAGTACCTACACTTAGATATTATTTTGATTGAACAATACATTTCCAAATTACCTGTAAAATCAGCAAAACTTTCTTTTGAGATACCTCATTAATTTTTCTTAAGTTTAATATTAATAGAAGCATCCACTAATAATAGACATACTAAAATTGTTGCTGTACTATTTGACCATGAATAAGGTTATTTTTCACTTCTGTTGTTTAAAAAAATAATATCGAAAATAAATGAACAAACCAACTTCTTTATATATTAAAGAAGAGATAAATACCTTGCACTAGTTTCATTAAACGCTGCCAACCGAAACTTAACCTAACACCTATTGACACAAGCTTTAAAATCACACGAATGTGATGTCATTTGATCACCCTAATGGAAAACTTAATTGATGTAGGTTTTAAAATGGAAGTTAGACTGATTATAAGTCCTAGTACGGTTTATGTCCTAATTAGGAAGGTGGAAATGTATACTTTAACGCACATAATAACCGTAGTTAAATGTCAAACTGTAGAGGGGGCTCGTGGCTACATGAGAACAGCCACACGGGTTGATCGAAGGTTAAGGCTACGCTTGCCGCGGTCGATTCATAGATGGGTGAGTGAGCACCCATTGGTACTCCGCACCTCAGAAAGAACGTAGAGCCATTGTTACCGGCTGTCTTTCGTAGATCTTTGACAGTCATTACGGGTAGTCAGAAGCCCAAAAGTCTGACAACCAGTCTTACCAAGAGGTATAATATTACCCAGTAGGTAACTGGGTTGTGGAGGTCAGATAGACAGTCGCTCCATGTAAAATACTAGTATTCAACTGAATCCGGTAAGACTGGAAGCCGACTACTACATAGTTGGGGAAAGGCTAGGCAGATGATGAGGATGACTTCAAAGTAACAACAGTACCAGCGGTCGTTGAACCCCAAAAAACATCAAATCTTTTTAATTGTTCATCACGTTTGTAGAGTTTCGCTAGATATTATTATTTGAACCTATATAAACGAGTCGACATGAAGCCCTTCTTGTTTTCGTCGAATAAAAATATTGACTTGGATAGTTCAGCAAAGGCCTGTAGAAGCGCTAGAAAGACAACATCATCATCATTAAGCGGAAAGACGTCGACATAGGCCTCCCCCAAGCACCCTTTGACCGGTCCTGTGCTTCTCGCATCTAGCAGATTCTTGCGGAACCAGGTCATCGGTCCACCTTGTGGGAGATCTTCTAACGTTACGTCTTCCTGTATGTGGTCGCCACTCCAGAACCTTTTTTCTTGGATTAGGATGGTGAACTTATTGGTCATGTTGGTACTTGCAACTGGCGTGCGTATATGACCAGCAGGCGTAGCACGGCGCTTTCTATCTCTACGAAGAATAGACATAGCGTTTTCTATACAAAGTGACAGTTCGTTTCTTCATTTTTGACATCCACCGTAGAAATGTTTCTACAATCTGTCATTTTGTCTTTCATTTCTAACGATCTTTGTCTACGTCATTTTGTAGGTAGACTATTTCAGAAGAAAGTTTTCTATCCTTACTGTCAAAATCACACTCACAACCGATAAATCCTATGACAAAACAAAGAATTCTGAGTCGAATTATAAATAAGAGTGAATTTCGTAAAGAGTGCAGTTGACTCTTTCTACTTTGCTGCCGTCTCGTAGTGTCTACTGTCTACAGGAAACGTCATTTTTATCTACTCTTCCGTCGACAAAACGGTGCTCATGCTACGCCTGCAGATGTATGAACGTAGATGAAGCATTATGGAGTATTATAAGGATCGTAGTTGGTGGCATTCTGTAGTTTCTGCCAACCCCCATCGATATGTTAGTAGGAGAAAAAAATTGGGTCAATGTTAAAATAAGACAAATAGGCCATGAAACAATCTTGCATTTTGAATAAATACTACATACATTTTGTTAACACTATTTTTTGTGTATTTTTTTTTACATAGCTTTATTATTCATTACAATAAAAGTGATGTTATAATAGAAATTCCTAAAAATAGTCGTTCACCCAGCTTGAGAACTATTTTTAGGATTTCTTTTTTGACAAAGTAAGCAATTAATTGACTAGAATAATAAGACGGATTTTTAATTTGACTAGAATAGTTTCGACTTAAATTCTTTTTTAGAGCATTGGGTGTTTACAAATACATATAAAGTAATTAAGTAAATAAAATTGCTTGAGATGGGATGTTTAACTTTTTGTTGTAAAAATTAATTTTATATTGGGTATTCTAAACTAATTTGAAAATTAATTTGATTAATTATAATTACTTATGCTACAGATATATCACAAATAATTATAATTAGTAAAATTAATTTTAAATTTCGCAAAACAATAAAGGTCTTCAAAAGGACGAAAAAGTGACATTTCTTTCAAAGAAATGAAATTGAGAAAATATATAATCGTTAAATCATCATCATTTCCATACCCATCTTTTACAAAAACATAACAGCATAGCTATTCACAACCATTCCACGGGCTTCCGAGTCAAAAATGACACATTATTGGCTATCTGATTTGCCTAGTCCCTGATCGCGTCGACAGCCAACGGTTTTTTTTTTAATTTTTTTTTTTTTGTTTCAGATTTATGAGCAGCGTGCAGCGTTTGAAATAGCTATGCAGGTCACAGTTCAAAAGTAGCAGTGAACTTTAACAGATCAATTAAATCAGCAAAATATAAATAAAATAGACAATTAGTTGTAATTTACACGGTTATTAGGTACTGTTGTAATTATTATTATATAATAATTATTAATTCTTTATTAATTTACTTATAGCCAAGGTTTTTGAACGCCGGTTCATCGTTGAGGTTGTGTTCGAAGAATGGACTCTCCCGGAAGATCACAGACGCATCGGCTATGTGCATTTGTCTCTTGCCATATCTGAAACAAACGTATAAGTATTGAATAATTATTTAAAAAAACGAAATCAAGTGTCATTTATTCAAATTAGGCTGAGTATCAAGACTTTTTGAACGTCATTATTACAAATGACAATCCCCCAAAACGCCCTTCACTACTTCCTAGTGATTTTGCTGGGAAGAAGTTGTGCTACAAAGTCCTCGGTAGCACAGCTGCGCATTGTTTCTATAACTAGTGCGACACGGCATTTTTGCTGTGATAACTTCCAATATTAGAAAGTTCCATACAAAATAAGTAGATGGCGTGGTTCACTTCAAATAGAGACATCTAGCGTCAGGTGGTGTAACTAACAGCTTGCAACAGGTAATCTCCGCAACAAGTGAATGCTACTTGAGACAGAACCACGTCATTAAGCTTTTTTAGTGATGATTACAAACTGTTTGTTATCCACCACATGTAGTTAGACATAGAATATAAGAATTAGGGTGAAGAACTAGGAAGAAGCACTTATTTAAGAGAACGAAAAGATCAAATAAAACTAAATTATAATAATGCCGCCCAACGCGGTACTACATAAAATAATGGCGCCCAACATGGGACATATGAAGTAACATAAGACTCTTGACTTTTGTCTTCCATTCACAAAATAATACTTTTCTAAATCGTTGAAATAACTAAAAATGATCTCACAATGAAAAAAAACACACAAAACACATAGATCAAAATACTTTCTTAAAACTGGCGCCCAGGCTGGGACACAATTTTATTTTGTAGCTGAACAACTGAATTTCTATGTTCCCGTTTCGCAATTCAAGCTGCACGGTTTATTTCAGGTCTAGTTTTTATGTATGTAAGATTTTTTGGTATAAATATCAAGGATAAAAAACTTTATTTAATGTTTTAAATGCGTGTCTTCAGAATTTGTGAACTCTTTACGTGCTGCACATAAGCTTGTGAATTCTGTTCAAGTCAAAGTCAAAGAATTTCTGATTTCTAGGAAGTCGGTCCGTTAATTAGAAAGTTTAAGCTAGGTATAGTGAGTCCTACTTAGTCACCTGTATCAAATAATTGTCAAAAGAATAATCGTAAAAAGAAACAATGACTATATTTTTCTCACCTTCCTCTCCCATGTACAGAGTAGTACTCCTGAAGCTCCTTCAGATAGTTGGAGATCTGCTCAGCTGTGTCAAAGCGCTCGGGGCGGCGGGGGCGCGGGTACTGCGCCTGTGTCGCGCACGACAAAATGGCGGAGAGCAGCAAGATGGCGGAAAGCAGGAAACGCATTTTGACTGGAAGGAATAAATAATAAGATTGAATGAGAATAAGGTGATTTTTTTATTAATTTAGTATTATTTAGTATTTCAAATTAACAAAAAGCCTTTTTAAACCACTGTATTCATCAATGTATTCACGTTCTCCTCTTATCAAATTCATATTCAAATTCTTCGTCGTCAATTTATCGTTACCCCATGTCTCTCTATCGCATATAACTACAGGGTAAGTTATCATTCAATCAAACAGTACATCATTGGCATCTTGCATAAGCAACCACTCAACTGTCCTGTCCATTTGCATGTAGGAGTCGACAACAATAAGAATTCTATTGTGTTTTGTTAGTGACAGTTAAAGCTAATTTTTTGTTCAAATTGAGCTCTGCTTCAAGTCTAAAAAGTTTTTTCCTATGTATTAAATAAGCTTTATTATTGTTAAAGTAAATAGTAGAGGAGCTCGTGGCTAAGTAATAACAGCCGCACGGGTCCAGCCTTCAGGTTAAGCAATGCTTGCCGGGGTTAGTCCGTGGATAGGTGACCATCTTTACATACCGAGACCCCTCCGTGCCTCGGAAAGCACGATAAGCCGTTGGTCCCGGCTGTCATTCGTGGATCTTTGACAGTCGTGACAGTTACGGGTAGTCAGAAGCACGAAAGTCTGACAACCAGTCTAACCAAGGGGTATTGTATTACCCAGTTACTGGGTTGTGGAGGTCAGATAGGCAGTCGCTCCATGTAAAATACTGGTATTCAGCTGCATCCGGTTAGACTGGAAGCTGACCCCAACATAGTTGGGAAAAGGCTAGGCAGATTGATTGGCCTTCACGAGGTTCCCGTCATTCGGGACCGTTATGTCAATGATCATATTATTTTTATTGATTAAATTTTAATAAAAGCAACTTTAATTTATAATTATGTATTGTTACTGATTTAGACGATATATAATTACTACGGATTCATGTCCTAGACGTAAGATGACTTGAGATATCGAATTAGAAACTTTAGTTCGAGATTCTCCTTTGAAAAAATTTGCAAAGGAGACCGAGCGCCCGATTCATGCCGAACCGGGGTAAATAGCTAAACTCGACAGAGCAACAACTAACAATGGTGTATAGAAAGGAATTGAAATGAAAATATGCGGAAATGCCCCGGTTTTACCTTCGATCGATATTACTAGCCCCACTAGAGGTGTGCGCCGATCGGCGTGGCATACGCTGCCGGTGATTTCCGCCACGCCGCCGTCGCCGATATTTTTTGCGGCGTCATCGGCGCCAAAGTCAAAATATGTAATATTTGTTTTTTTAGGTCGGTACAATGCAGATATCCTAGTACACTAAAAATATCATAAAAAACCCTTTTTTTTAAAAAAGCATACTGCATAGTAAAACTTAAATAGCGCGTTTTGCCGATAACTAACAAACTTCGTCCGCCATTGTCAGCGGCTTGAGAAAGAACGACTGGTACCCCATGGTACCCCGACTGGGTTGAGAGAGAATTTAATTTTGTTTTTAATAAGTTTTTAAAGCTGATCTCGGTCGAAACGTGCCATATTATGTTAAATGAACATAATTATTATATTTTGTTATAATGGTTTGATTTAATATTACTTTTATTTTCAACACCCACGCCGATTACGCCGATGAAGCCGCCGCCGCCGGCAAAAAATACGTCAGACGCCGCCGCCGCCGGCAAGTCGGCGCACACCTCTAAGCCCCACTAGGTTTAAATATAGCGGTTTAAACATGGCTGTTAAAATTGAACGAGCCCAATCTGTAGTGATGTTTATACTGGTTTTTAAAACAATAAAAATCAGTTGTGAAACTTATCGAAAGTTACAGTCGGAATACATGAACTGATTGTCTGGTATCAGTAGAGCAGTGAACTGGAACCCTTCATATTCAGGGGATTATTTCCCAACTTCGTGATTACCTATGATAAATGCTACGCGTCACCACGCATTAATGTCGCGGTTATTTTTACATGCTGTTTACATGACACTATGTTCAGAAATAATGGTAACATCCGGTTGTTTACGGTAAACTGAGAAAGGTTTTTACTTTAACAATAAAAAAATAATCTGCATACCCTTTTTTCAACTATGTTGGGGTCGGCTTTCCGTCTAACCGGATGCAGCTGAATACCAGTATTTTACATGGAGGGACTGCCTATCTGACCTCCACAACCCAGTAACTGGATAATACGATACCCATTGGTAAGACTGGTTGTCAGACTTTCGGGCTTCTGACCGGTAACGACTGTCAAAAATCCACGAATGACAGCCGGGACCAACGGCTTAACGTGCTTTTCGAGCCACGGAGGAGTCTCGGTATGTAAAGATGGTCCCCCATCCACTGGCTAACCCTGGCAAGCGTAGCTTAACCTGATGGATCGACCCGTGCGGCTGTTATTACTTAACCACGAGCTCCTCACTTAGCCACTAAACTTACTTACTTACCCAGCTTAAATACAAAAGGGCGGGCGTTTTAAGAGCTTTTTAAAGTATTTCGTAATTTACGAAAACTGCTAATTGCCAATTCCCAGCCTATTTTGAATAAACGACGTTTATAGTCCGGCTGCGTCGAGAGAGTGCGTTCCTGGCACCTGTGAGTTGGAACTGACAGGTGTCAAAAACAAGGCTCGGATACCGGTTAAATTTTCAAACCGGTATGATGTACTTGACGCAAAAACCTTTACATTCGGTTTCGTACGCATAAACCGTTTTATTTTACCGGTATTTGGAAGAGTATTATATAAAGGTTTTAATCGTGCGTACCGGTTTAGAACTTTAAAAACCGGTTAGTACTTGGGTTTTTATTCAGCGCGGCATCCTCACAAGTAGTCACAAGTTGCAACGCTATTACTGAAATGCCGGTCATCGAATAAACCGGTTTATTAAGGTTAAAATAAAGTTCTCTAAACTTTCGCATTTTTAGAAAAGTTCGGAGGAAATTGAAATAAACCGGTATGAACCGGTATTTCTTAAACCGGTTCCGAGCCTTGTTCAAGAACGCATTCTCCGTGTGGTGGCCGAACTGTACTAATTTCGATTTAATTTTTATAACTATTTTCAACTCCACCATTACATTATCATTCCTGCCCTTATCCAATTTTTTTTCAAAGTCAAAGTCAAATAATTTATTTCAAATAGGCAAATTAAAGGCACTTTCGAACGTCAATCACAAAGAAATAGAACTGATTCTAGTTGCCCCTTCCAAAAGGTAGTTTTCGTATGTAGAAGAATGGGCAAGAAACTCCACTCCCTCCATTTTTGCGCAACATGTCTTTTTCTTCCATACTTCTCTATTAGTCGTCATCAGTAGCCTCCATAACCTAATCGATAACTACCCACATTTTAATCACAACAAAAACAAAAAATGCCCGTTGATAATTAAATGACCGGACTGCCCGTGGCCTGTAATGATCAAGCGCTGTGCACACAACGGCGCCATATTTGTAAAGCTCTCGACCGGACCAAAACGTTGGTGTTAAAATTAGTAATGCACTTTATGCTACGTGGGAGTTATTGTGATCAGAGAGTGATCTGACTTTCCCAGAATTACGGAGAGGTAAGGTTAAAAGTGATGCTGACCTACGGCACTGAAACGTGGTCGCTCGCAATGGGCCTCATTAGAAGGCTGAAAGTCACCCAAAGCGCAATGGAGAGGGCTATGCTCGGAGTTTCCCTGCGTGATCGAATCAGAAATGAAGAGATCCGTAGGAGAACCAAGGTAACCGACATAGCCCGAAGTATTGCCAAACTTAAGTGGCAGTGGGCAGGGCACATTGCTCGCAGAACAAATGGCCGATGGTGCCGAAAGGTTCTGGAGTAGCGACCGCGTACCGGAAGACGTAGCGTTGGAAGGCCCCCCATAAGGTGGACCGATGACCTGGTGAAGGCCGCGGGAATCTCTGGATGCGAGAAGCACAGAACCGGTCGAAGTGGCGGTGCTTGAGGGAGGCCTAGGTCCAGCAGTGGACGTCTTTCGGCTGCAATGATGCTGATGATTGCGTCATATGTTCGCCATAAAGCAATGGTTTAGCACTATCCTTCAAAATAATTCAGATTGCCAGCTAATGGGTATAAGTTTAAAATCGAAATGGTAGATCAAAATATTACAAGTCAAGCAAACCAATAATTATATTTTTCGGTCACAGACGAATTTCTAAGCTAGGGGTCTAGGATCATGTGCTGAATATATAGTTACAGTTTCCGCGTCGATTTCCCTATATATATATTGTATATGTATATTGTGTATCTTTCCATAGACGAAATCTCTTAAGGGGTCATTGTACTCATCATTGTGAACAACTTTCACTATGGGAACAACCGTAAAATCGCGAAAAAAAAATCTGCTGTTCTACATTTTGACAAGCTATGCGAACATAAATGTGGGGAACAGCTGATTTTTTTAAGAGATTCGCGTATGAAAACATATACCTTAAATGTCTGGTCGTTCGATGATCAAAAGTGCTTGAAAATTAAATTACCTACTCAATTCAAACGTCCACTCCAAAATAATCTATGTGCAGTCCCCTTTGAGTTTTCCTGTAGACTAAATAGATTAACTTTTACTGCACTAACACTAGATTCCCAACACTAATTACCACTATCGTGGTTGTAAACTAGTGATGTTCTCATCGATAACAAATATCAGACACATGAAAGCGATATCTGCTTTATCGATAATATGAAGTTATCGATAGTGCCAGCTTAATGTGATTATCTTAATGAATTTTTAATGTTTGATCTGTTAAGTACCGTGTGGGCTTTGATATATCAATTAGTCGCGAAGTGTTTAGTATCGCTTGTAAAAATTTGAGTGGTACCCATCGGTTTGTTAAAGTCTGGGAAATTAACAATGTATCACATGATTGTTGAGATTTCTTGTTGAAATAGTCTGTCATCCAAATTCATACAGCAACCATTGTGCCGATAGTCGTGATGGCTAATGGCATAATAGCCAAGAGCCTCGACCAACACCTGAGGAGGCTCTCGTTAGGCGGTTGGATCAAGGGCTTGATCCAGAAAGCGGTACTCCTGGACACGGCACGCATAGTGAGGACGTTCCTCTCTCTCTAGAGCCCTGCCACCGGCAGCTTGGACCCTGACCCTGATGCCGATGGGCTTCTATTTTTTAATGCTTTTTATAAAAATATTAAAAAATGTAAATAATGATGTTATGATGTATTCAAAATGCATAAAGGAATATATTCATCATCTGCCTAGCTTTTTCCCAACTATGTTGGGGTCGGCTTCCAGTCTAACCGGATGCAGCTGAATACCAGTATTTTCGGAGTGTTGTTTTTCTCAGCTGGCCAACACCAAGTAATTATTATTTTATTTTTACATATCTCTAGCTAGATCAAGGGGTCTTAGAGGACGGCGTACCTACGAGTGGCCGAACCCAACTCACAGAGTCCTCTTAGATAATTTTAAATGGTTATTATTATTATGAGACACTGGCTAAGTAATAACAGCCGCACGGGTCGATCCATCAGGTTAAGCTAGCTACGCTTGGTTGGTTCGTGGATGGGTAACCATCTTTACATATCGAGACTTCTCCGTGCCTCGGAAAGCACGTAAGCCGTTGGTCCCGGCTGTCAATCGTGGATCTTTGACAGTCGTTACGGGTCGTCCGAAGCCCGAAAGTCTGACAACCAGTCTTGCCAAGGGGTATTACCCAGTTACTGGGCAGGGAGGTCAGATAGGCAGTTGCTCCATGTAAAATACTGGTATTCAGCTGCATCCGGTTAGACTGGAAGCCGACCCCAACGTAGTTGGGAAAAGGCTGGACAGGTTGATTTTAATTACATAATTAAAGTCGTCATCTCGGTAGTCACTCTCTTTCTAGCCATATCATCTTTCACACAGTCCATCCATCGTTTCTTTGGTCTTCCCCTACTCTTATAACCATGGACATTCATACTAAAGACTTTCCTGTCGACATTTTCCTCATTCTTTCATCTTTCTACTTCTAAAAACTACAAAATGCAGTTGAATTTAACTCTAAAAGCTTGAAATCTTTCATCAAGATTATCAAAAAGGGAGTTTTGTTTACAAGCTAAACGATTAGATGTCTTTTAAAACTAATTATAAACTTTAAAGATGTTATGAACCGCCATCTTGTTTTCTGGTGACGTAGGCAGGTTATATTTAGAAGAGTTTATACTTTTTATACAGGGTGGTTTAGTGTGATATGGTGGGTCAGTATGGATATTGTGTCTAAAATTATTTAAGATAGATTTTCCGTGTATACATAAAAATGCAATGCTGTTCGTTGGTAAGCGGCGCATAACTTGAGAATGGCTGGACCGTCGCTGTTTTTTTGGTTTTAAAATGTTCGTAATAGGTAGTCCGAATTAGATTTTTATGAAAAGAAAAATTGGAAGTTTTTCGGAAAATGTTAAAATTCGGGGAAAACTGAAAGTCCTTTTTTTATGGAATTTTTGTATTTTGGACAGGACAACATGTGTTGGGTCAGCTAGTCTATACTAATAAATTATAAAATGGAAGTGTCTGTTTGTAATGTCAAAATATCAGCTTTTTACTAAATGGAATGTACGCAATGTACGGTACTTATCACAAAAAAACATTTTTATTTTTATTTTGTCTCTCTGTGTTTTTTTTCCGGTTAATCTCCGAAACGGCTGAACCGACTTTGACTTTGTTATATGGAGTAGCTTAGGCTACTTTTATTTTAGAAAAAGAAAAATGGTCCACGTGGGCAATCCGCGGGCTGCATCTAGTTTAAAAAGCCTAAAGTATTCACTTTTAGGCTTTTCTTTCAAGCCTTATTTACATGTTAAGGTTTTCTTTCATTAGAAAATATGAAAAGACAAATATGGTAACTCGATAATGCAATAACTATTTAGGGAAGGGCCTATTTATCACAAATAGTGGCATAATTGGAAAAATATTGGAATAAAATTGAGCAAAAAATACAAAAATCTCGGGTTGGTCAAGTGCAGGCAATTAGTGAAATGAAATGAAATTGTTTATTCTATAAATAGGATATCGGAATCACTTTTATACGTAATAATAAAAAAGAAAATAAGCTAGATGAGGTCGGCGTTTCCTATCTGACTTCTCTGAGAAAAAAGACCGAAACAAACTCAGAGGTCGCAGTCTCTTTTAAGATCCAGACATACTCTTGGTCAGGCCATATAGGCATAGTAGGCAGGCAACTATGTAAAGTGAAATAAATTGTCTTAAATTCACATACTATCTGTCCTCTAAGGATCTACATCTCTTTTAAGACACCCTGTAGATACATTAAAAGCGCAGGTACCACTTAGCAAAACTTGTATCTATCCCAAGAGTAAAGTAAGCGTTCATAGAACTGCATTAGAATTATCTGTTCCATCTTATTGGGATTCTCTAGCAGTTTCCCAACTATGTTGAGGTTGGCTTCCAGTCTAACCGGATGCAGCTGAATACCAGTATTTTACATGTAGGAACTGCCTATCTGACTTCCACAACCCACTGGGTAATACGATACCCCCTTGACAAGACTGGTTGCCAGACTTTCGGGCTTCTGACGACCCGTAACGACTGTCAAAGATCTACAAATGACAGCCGGGACCAACGGCTTAACGTGCTTGCCGAGGCACGGAGGGGTCTCGATATGAAATGGTTGTACATGTAGCGAACTCCACAACCCAGTTTATGGGTAACACGATACTCCTAGGTAAGGGGTAAAAAGGGGTGAAAGTCTGAGTTATTGGGTTCTGACTCCCCGTAACGACTGTGAAAACATCTACAAATGGGACTTGCTTTCCGAGACACGGAGGGGTCTTGATAAGCAATGGATGATCAGTATGGTCACCCATCTACGAACCAACTGTGGCAAGTGTAGCTTAACCTTTGATCGATCTGTGCTAGATAAATTCGTGGCTAACAGCCTTAGCCACGAATTTATCTCCCAACAATGGAGAATATAACATCTACTTAAAATCCTTACCCCTTTATTTTACAAACAATTTAACGGCCATTTTGTTTAATAAAAATATCCTGCTAACAAAATGTCTGTGTTTACCGTTAAACTTGAGTAACGTTTACCGCCGCCTTTCAATGAATCTGCGCGGGAAAATTACCCGCCAACGTACAACAAGTGGTTTAGGGATGGGGGACGTTGGAGCTAAGTTATCGATATCGATGAAGAATACTTGAGGGGACTATAAGTTCTAAATTATAGCTTCTGCCCGCAACTTCATCCGTGTGTAAAATATATCAAAGGACACTACTTGGTAATACTGTAAATTGCAATTGGTGAAAATAAAAATCGGAAACGTATCAGTAGTTCTGAAAATTACCTTCTACATACAAATTTCACATATACCTCTTTATAATATTAAGTATTGACGTACTTAAGGTTTTGTGAAAAAAAATTGTAAAGCAGTTTATTCCTGACTTCCGGTTTTACCCGAGTGCCACAAGAGGGTAAAACTACATATCTATCGAAAAATTATCTTTAAAGATTTGAGTGATGGCCCCGAGGAGTGTCGATTGTAACTAAGGATAATGATGTTTACAAAAACTTAATAATTATAATGATGTTAACCCAGAGTGGTAAGAAAATGGAGATGGAGTAACTATATAAAACCCTACCTAGGACCATTTAAAGATGTCACAGTTTTTTACTAAGCATCTCACTTTCAGTAACTACGAATAACTTTATCAGAAACGCCAAGTTATTTTATGCTTTGTACCAGTTTACAAATCCATCTTATCCAAGACATTTATATCGATATCGACTGTTACCTATCCCAACACTATAGAGTTGATTTGCCGCCCCCAGAACAATAGAGGGGCTCCACAATTTTCATCATGCGTAGCGCGGGTGGATGCGGGCAGATGCCAATTTTCTAACGTTTTGTTGTTTTAGAAGTAATACTCGTATGGCATAAAATAATGTTTGTTTGTCTATGTTTAGAAGTAAGTTGATATGGCAGGAACTTGTGGCTAATAACAGCTGCACGGGTCGTAGATGGGTATCTCGGAAAGCACGTTAAACCGTTGTTTCCGGCTGTCATTTGTAGATCTTCGGCAGTCGTTACGGTTAGTTAGAAGCCCGAAAGTCTGAAAACCAGTCTTGTCAAGGGGTATCGTATTACCCAGTGGGTTGTGGAGGTCAGATAGGCAGTCACTCAATGTAAACTACTGGTATTCAGCTGCATCCGGTTAGACTGGAAGCCGACCCCAATATAGTTGGGAAATGGCTATGTAGATGACAATGATGATATTAATACAAATACGTTGCGCAAAAAGCTTGTTCGCGGTTTCTGCTCTAGTTTATAATGAACCTCAATTATTTAACTCATGTTAACTGGGGGGCATAAAAAGGCCACATTAGCAATTCCTCTAAAAGCAATTCATGTCCTGATTTCCAGCTGTCATTAGCAATTCCTCTAATTGACACAAAAGCAATTCATAATGTGTGGACCATTTTACGAATCTCCATAGAAAACTGACAAACAGATGAATTATTTGTAATATGAATCGCACGCAGATTATATTATGAATTGTTAGTTTGTGACATTTTACGATAATCTAAACTTCTACACTAATATTATAAAGAGGAAAGATTTGTATTTTTGTGTGTATGTTTGTAATGAATAAACTCAAAAACTACTGCGCTGATTTCAAAAATTCTTTCACCATTAGAAAGCTACATTCACCCTGAGTTACATAAGCTATAATTTATAAAGATTACACGCGAGCGAAGCCGCTGGCAGCAGCTAGCTCATAATATTTTGCTATTAGGATTCTGCCAAAGTGACTGTTTTAAGCCCCCTGCTGTCTATCTGTGGGCTACCTAAAATAACAACTGACAATCAACTCTCCTGACATATTTAAACTAATGTTGACACATTAGTACCAAATATTACTTCCCGTCGATTGATGGGCAATCGTTTGTGAATTCATTGCGATAAAAAACTTTTTACAAAAAAAAAAACAACCGACTTCCAAAAAAAAGTGAAAAATAACTTTAATTTCGGAAGTCGGTGTCTTTGCTTTTCAATTTTCGTTTTTTGCCACCGACTTCCGAAATTAAAGTTATTTTTCACTTTTTTTTGGAAGTCGGTTGTTTTTTTTTTTGTAAAAAGTTTTTATTTTTCACTTTTTAGTTGTGGTAACTACCCCACACAAATTCGTATACCGTTGTCTGCTATGTGACGGAGTCAATTAACATGTCATCAACATCGCAAAGTGGGAAAACTACGTAATTATTGAAGCTAACTCAAAAACTACGCAAGCAAAATTAATAAAATTTATATGGGACCACCTCTGAAGCATGACCTACCAAACAAAAAAAGAATCATCAAAATCGATTCATAATTGGCGGAGTAATCGGGTAACATACACACAAAAAAAAAAAAAAAAAAAAAAAAAAACATACAGACGAATTGAGAACCTCCTCCTTTTTGAAGAAGTCGGTTAAAAAGCACAAAGTCCAGAATTGAGCTGCACGATTATTGACAAATGCTTGCACTGACTGGACAGGTCCACTCAATCTGTGTGGTTCTTTCCTCAAAATACCATTTCGGACAATAATCTATAAGGTCTTCACATTTTAAAAAACACTATGACCTCGGAATTTGTCTCGGCCTTTCTTCTCAGAGTAGTCAGATAGGAAACGCCGACTTCATCTAGTTTTTAAAATATGATTGACGTGTAAAAGTGTTTGTAACTACAAACCTACTTACAGAAATAAAATCATTTATCTAAGCTGAGCACAGGAGTGTGCATAGGCAGCTTTCAAAGAGTTAATGGGCTTTAGTGGTTTATCCAAAATCAAAATGGTATCATTAATTATTAATAGAAAGTCACGGTTTACCTAAATCTGTAATAAGAAATGCACGTAGTGCCGTACGCCATTTGCATATCAAAATCTTCACATAAACCCATCTTGAACAGAATACAAGCATATATAAATCTAAACTGTTTTAACTTTAATTTATATATAAAAAACTTACGCATGAACAAAAATATTTGAATGATAAACAGCCAACGGTGCTGCCAGCCTCAAAGGCTGTATTCACACCACGACGGATATTATTTTCACGCTTGGCAACATCGTAACTAGAAACGGAACGTGCAAGATGGCGGGCGTGGTATGAATTCCCGCCAACTTCGCTCAACAGTTTACAAAGTTCTAGTTTTACAAGTAAGTGTTAATTACGTTCGTCCTTTTTGATAAAGATTTGCATATTTCAACGTTGTAGCTATAAATAAATGGTTTGGTAATCTATTCGTATAAGTGATCGTGATATTAAGTCAAAAAGAATAGAAAAAGAAAAAGACAAGTACTTTTGAGTGGTACATCCACTCAAAAGTACTTATCTGCCGGTTCTTTCTGCAGACAAATAACCGTGAAAACTTACGTGAAAAAAGCACTTGAAGTGAGCTGCCATTCCACCTCAGAATTATTTTTTTTTCTAACTGAACAGACAGCTGTGCTGCTGGACAGTTTGTTGCGTCACTTCTTCTTCCCAGCTAAAGCTCTAGGAAGTGGTGAAGGGTGGGCGTTTTGGGGGACTGTCTTATGTCCATGGAGTTTCTTGCTGGCTCTTCTCCATAGGAAACGACCAATTGGAACCGTGCACGTAGCTTCTGACGTTCCATAAGTGCCCATGTAGGCCTATGTGATTTTTTTTTGTCATTATGACGTTCGAAAAGTGCCGATTCTCAGCCTAGTTTGATTATAATGACTTTTGATTTTGATAACGATTTTGATCTGATGTTATGGACACTATTGACAGCTTACTTTTATGTTTCCACAGTGACATTTTTACAGAATATTAGTCTACGTACAGATTAGATTGGTTATTTCATCTCTACCTACATTTATTTTTCCTAAATATCAACCATTTTGACTATCGGCAGTGTCAGGCAAATTAACTGGATCATTTTATAATCCCAATTCAACTTGCACCCTAATTGCTTCAACAAATGTCTAATCCATTGCTTCATAAGTTCGAAACTCATCTGCCTAGCCTTTTCCCAACTCTGTTGGGGTCGGCTTCCAGTCTAACCGGATGCAGCTGAATACCAGTATTTTACATGGAGCGACTGCCTATCTGACCTCCATAACCCAGTAACTGGGTAATATGATACCCCTTGGTAAGACTGGTTGTCAGACTTTCGGGCTTCTGACGACCCGTAACGACTGTCAAAGATCCACAAATGACAACCGGGGCTAACGGCTTACCGTGCTTTCCGAGGCACGGAGGAGTCTCGATATGTAAAGATGGTCACCTATCCACAGACCAACCCCGGCAAGCGTAGATTAACCTCATGGATCGACCCGTGCGGCTGTTATTACTTAGCCACGAGAGCTCCTCAAAAGTAAAGTTTAGGTTAGAAACTAAGGTTCTAAAATAAATCTACTCAACGACGTAAATAACGCAATAAACGTTGTTGAATTGTCACAAATTAGTTTTAATCGGTTACGAAAATAAGTTACGCAATTAGATATTTTGTGAATGTGAGAACGTTGTAGGCTTATTGGCCTGTAGATTTATTGAACACTAGCTGCGCCCCGCCCCGCGGTTTCACCCGAGTAAGTCTCGATCCCGTGGAAATATCGGGATAAAAAGTATCCTATGTGTTAATCCAGGTTATAAACTATATGTTTGCCAAATTTCATCCAAATCCATTCAGCCGTTTTTACGTGAATGAGTAACAAACATCCATCCATCCATTCTTACAAACTTTCGCGTTTATAATTTTAGTTAGATCTTCTATTTTGTTAAGTACCTGGTACTTACTTGTTGAAAGGCCTACATTGTCCTCCCATGCCTCCATTGTAAAAGCCATTGATTAATATATAAGTATGTCAATGGTAAAAGACAATTATTTTTAAAATAGTAACCGTGGACTTTCTTGCCGGCTCTTCTCCATAGGAAACGACCAATTGGAACCGTGTACCTAGCTTCTAACGTTTCATAAGGTTTATGTGAAATAAAATATTTTGATTTTGAGATAGCAGAAAATTAGATCCTCCAATTTTAGCATAAGATAAAATGCTGCTAAATACACTGCACACAAAATGTTACAAGCTGACATAATGTTGAGGATGCCCTCGAGATCTGTCGATCTATTCTTAGTCGAAAAACTCGCTGTGAAGTGAAGATACCACATAGCTCGGAGCAATGAGGCTTAAAGCGGTCTCAGGGGTGTATTTCACGGTTTAATCAGAAGAATTTGGTTGGAATAACATAACATCATATCACGCCTGTATTCCCCGAAGGGTTAGGCAGAGGTGTACCTATAGTTGTTATAGGTGTACCTGTTTTAAGTCCCATAGTAAGGGACGAGCCTATTGCCATCAACCGTGCGCAAATCCAGACTCCAGCAGGCGTAGCATGGCGCTTTCAATCTCTACGAAGAATAGACATAGCTTTTTCTATACAAACTGACAGTTCGTTTCTTCATTTTTGACATCCACCGTAGAAATCTTTCTACAATCTGTCATTTTGTCTTTCATTTCTAACGATCTTTGTCTAGGTCTTTTTATATGTAGACTATTTCGGAAGAAAGTTTTCTATCCTTACTGTCAAAATCACACTGACAACCGATAAATCCTATGATAAAACAAAGAATTCTGAGTCGAATTATGTAAAAGAGTGAATTTCGTAAAATGTGCAGTTGACTCTTTCTATTTTGCTGCTGTCTCGTACTGTCTACTGTCTACAGGAAACGTCATTTTTGTCTACTCTTCCGTCGACAAAACGGTGCTCATGCTACGCCTGCAGGCTGCTACTGAGATATGCCAGATGGGAAAATCCAATAACACTTTGCCTGACCGGAATCAATCGCATTTGACAGTTCAGCCACGTTTATTGCGTTTTACGTAATTATATTGTTTGTTTTTGGAGAAACATTATATCTAACCCTTATAAACCCTTTTTGCGTTGATGTGACGCACATTTTCCCCCAACTTGTTCTTTTTTTTAAAGTAAAGTAAAGTAAACATTTATTTGCATAGATTGCAGGTACAGTAACTAAGATGTGAACAATTATGGGTGATCCTTGTACAATCTATTAGGCATGCAACATTATTAAATGAAATTAGAATTAAAATAAAATGAATAGCAAAGATAAAATTGTAGATTATTTTTAAGGTATAACAGTTGAAACAATATTCGGCATGGTACATACATTATAATAAAACATTATCTACTTCAAATATCTTTAATACAATAGGAATAATATTTTTTATAATAATTGAAACAGTGTCAAAATTAGGTATGTCAGCTTAATTAAATTATTCATTTTATAAGTAATATAATTTTTTTTTTGTTTGTGTTTTATTTATTACCTCATTTTTACCGCAAAAAAACGTTTTCTTATTTCTTTATCTTTTCTAAGACGTCTTTAACTCCAGCAAAACTAATATTCTGGACTGCATTCAATATAACCAGCCGCAAACACAGTTCGTTGCTGCACAATCTACATCTGCCTAACCTTTTCCCAACTATTTATATTAGGGTCGGCTTCCAGTCAATCCAGGTGCAGCTGAACCAGTATTTCCTAAGGCCTGACCAAGACTGGTCTGGACTTTAAAAGATACTGCGAACTCTGAGTTTGTTTCGACCTTTTTTCTCAAAGTATTCAGATAGGAAACGCCGACCTCATTTAGCTTATTTTTAATCTGACGTTTAAAAGTGATTCCGATATCCTATTTAAAGAAAAAAAAAATTCATTTCATTTCACATGGGGCGACTACCTATCTGACGGCCACAACCCAGTTACTGGGTAATACGATACCCCTTGGTAAGACTGGTTGTCAGACAGAAAAACAAGAAAATAAACAAAAAAATTGAATTTGATTCTAAATTATTATAGATCACTGCAATTAATTACATTAATCTCAAAAATCCAATGCATGTACCAACCAGAAATATTTGCACGACTGATAAGTCGAATATAGAGAGACTAAAATTATTTTACCATGTTAATGCAAGTACCTATATTCTGGCAAATAATTAAATTTCATTTGTTGTGTTCATGTTCGCACTGTCTCAAGTCTATTATTCAATTTGATTCATAGTCAAATGTTGTGTCAACTCCTATGATTGGTAGCTGCTACTATTTCAGTCAACAGGGGCTCGTGGCTACGTTAAAGCCGCACGGGTCGATCCATCGGGTTAACCTACGCTTGTTCCGTGGATGGGTGACCATCTTTACATACCAAGACTGCTCCGTGCTTCGGAAAGCATGTTAAGCAGTTAATCCAAGCTGTCATTCGTGGATCTTTGACAGTCGTTACGGGTCGTCAGAAGCCCAAAAGTCTGACAACCAGTCTTACCAAGGGGTATCGTATTACCCAGTAACTGGATTGTGGAGGTCTGAAAGGCAGTCGCTCTATGTAAAATACTGGTATTCAGCTGCATCCGGTTAGACTGGAATACGACCCCAACATAGTTGGGAAAAGGCTAGGCAGTTTGATTTTTATAACATACAGTTGCGGCGAGCGGCTTCTCCCGCGTGTAATCTTTACAAATTATAGTCTATGTTACTCAGGGTGAATGTAGCTTTCTAATGGTGCATGAATTTTTGAAATCGGCGCAGTAGTTTTTAAGTTTATTCATTACAAACATACATACAAAAATACAAATCTTTCCTCTTTATAATATTAGTGTAGATTCACGTTACGTAATGTGTAACCTACTTTACACAACTGTTTAAAACACATTCGCCCACATTAGGGTCTTAGACACGCCAGTAAAATCTTTAACAGCCGCCATTACACGGTGAGTGTCTTAATTTAGAATTAATTGTTTAATTCTATTTAATTACGTTTCGAAAACGAGTTGCCAGCCATTCGATTGGGGCCTAAAGGCTTTGTTTTATTTCGTGTGTTTCGCCTGTCTTTGTTTTTATTAATTACTAGCTGTTTCACGGCTTCGCCCGCCGTTTAATTTCGAATACTAGAGCCCTGATAGCCTAGTGGTGTGACCGCCAAGTCATAGGTCTCGAGTTTTCGGATTCATGTGCGTATTGTATAGTTATCACTTGCTTAAAAAACGGTGAAGGAAAACATCGTGAGGAAACCGGCATGTTTTTTTTTTGAGGGCGGGGAATCATCAAATGACTTCTCCCGCTCAGGGCGGAGCGGGAGAACGTGTCAGGCTTTTACTGACTAAAACCCACCCGTGTTGAGTTCAGTTGCTTGTTGCCAAATGTCCCGGTATCCCTTTCGGTCTTTCCCGCAACCCTGGCAGGAAACTAGCATGCCTGAGAGATATTTCTCGACGGCATGTGAAGCCAAGTCAGAGGCCCTTGGCTGGCTTTAAAAGTCTGACACCAGGTTAGTCACTAACCACACGAAAAGAAGAAGAATGAATACTTAACTATTCTTTCTGGCTTTTATTCTTTTTGCTCGGATTTTATCAAATTTTTGAGTACTAAATTCAAATGATCATCACCATTATTCTTCTGCACGCTCATTTTATTTGGGGTCGGCGCAACATGTATTTCTCTACCATACTTCTCTATTAGTCGTCATCTCGGTAGTCACTCCCTTTCTAGCCATATCATCTTTCACACAGTCCATCCATCGTTTCTTTGTTCTTCCCCTACTCTTATAGCCATCTACATTCATACTCAAAAGTTTCCTGACGACATTTCCGTCACTACTCCGCATCACATGCCCATACCATGACAACCGATTTCCACACAACTTTTCAGTCACTCAATTGCAGATAAACTTATTCATTAAAAAAATTAGTCACAGAAAAAAAATGGCTGTAATGGGGACTGCCGACAGAAAGTGAAAAATTAATTATTACTAACTAAACGGTAACTATATGGTTAACTATATGGTATTAGCGCCATCTAGTTAACCATACATTTACATACATTACACATCCCTAAACATTCACTCACCCTCACACACTTACATACGTTGTCCACTTTATTTTCTGTATAATTTTTACTGTTTTTATATTTTTTACTTCATTTCTCTGTGACAATGAAACTGCACTAATGCCCCTGCTGTCCCTCGTGAGAACCTGTGTACCTTTGTGTAATAACTTTTGTTGGAATACTGGTACTCATAACACAAGTTAGATCTTACTTTAAGTACCAGAGTTCAAATTTCGCTAGAGTTCAAATTAAGCTAGTGTCATACCTGAATATTGTCACACTTGTAGGTATCTTATCTTAACAATCAATAAACTTTTTTTTTAATTTTTTTTTTTATCTGTATTCTATAGCCCAGCAATACACGAATACATAAGTTTTCACTTCAAAAATACACCCCTTTGCAAAAAAAACGGGCACCTTAACAGTCATTGGCTTTTGTATGGATAGTATTAATATTTTTACTATGTCATTAGCATAAATGACTAGTAATTTGTTATAACCAATAAGAATATAGTTTTTTGGCTACACCCCTCTTCCAGCAGCGCTACAATTTTACTAGCTGTTATTGCTTTTTCTGCCATTACGATCGACACAAAGATATCACTTTTAAAGTCACAATAAGGCTGGATTATGCGACAAACATAAATTATTCTACTAAAAATAACGAGAAGTTAGTTTTAGTTGCCAGGATAACCTTCTAACCGCAAACCTGCAAAATGTTAGTAAAAGTCACAAACGGAAAACGGGATTATTATTATTTTTAAACAAAAGTTTCGAATTTGGAATTAACTTTTTTTTCTTACCCAGACTCTTTATTAAGTGCCAGTAACATAGTTTGGCTATTAAAACCTCTTTACAACTAAATGATTACCAATAATGTACAAAAATCAAAACCGCCCGTTTTTTTTTTGCAAAGGGGTGTATATAGAACTAGCTGCGCCCCGCGATTTCACCCGCGTAAGTCTCGATCCCGCGGGAATATCCGGATAAAGAGTACCTATCCGATGTCCTATTCCAGGTCATGGTCTACCCCTGTGCCAAGAATACAAATCCGTTCAGCCGTTTTAGGGTGAAACGGTAACAAACAAACTCACTTTCCCTTTTATAAAATTACTCAGGATGTAAAGTAGTTTACTCAGAAAAACCGTTGTATTCATAATAATATCCTTCCCCTATACCAAAAAAATTAATAGCAGTCTGCGTACTCAAAAGCTCTCTTGAAACCCGATTGTCCTCACAATCAAATAATAAAATCTAACCTAATCAATCTAAAAATATTTCCAACAATAGATTTGTTCCTCCCTTTTTTATTATTTGACATAAACATTTCTTTAGTCTCTGGTTAGAGTGGAACCTCTTTTTAGTTGTTGACTTTTATTGGCCATGGTTATTTTGAATTTAGAGCGACTTGTAATAGGTTAAGTACTATTATGTTTTGGCGGCTAAAAGTAAATACCTAGTGGTATTTAGATTTTTTTTCTGGATATAAATAGACGGGCAAATCGCGTGGGATTTTGTAGTGTTTTGTAAAGGGTTTATTATTCAATTTTAATTATTATTATCTTGATCAATCGTTGTGCGTGGTAATGGAATTAACTGTTTTCGCTGCGTCATCAGTCTAGAACGTGTGAGTTTTATATTACAGTCCGGCCGTCGAGACGATGCGTTCTTGACACCTGTCAGTTGGACAAGTTCTAGTTGTAATAAGGATCAAATTCGCAAAACACTTATTCGTTAGTATGAAACTGAAAACGCATTCTCTCAACAGCCGGACTGTAGTTACAATGAGATACACTAACTACCTCTATAAAAATATGTTAGTAATGTTAGTAGAAAACATCGAAAAAAAATTCGAAGACTTGTGACATCTAAAATAAAAAACAACAACAAACAACAAAAAACAACAAACAATTTTTATTTCATTCTTTCTTTTTATTTACCAACCCGCACTGGGCCCGTGTGGTGAAGTATGGCCCACTCTCCTTCCCTCAAATATGGCGAGGGGGTAATGGCTGATCTTTGCGTTATGATCGTGAACGGGTGCTGCTTGTGGTGACTGGTCGTCTTGCTGATCTCGGTTTTGGGATGCGCTAGGGTGGCCCGCGAAATTCAAATTTTCTTACGTTTTTTGCAATTTGCAGGTCACTGTCTGGTTGTATGATGATCTAAATATTATTAGCGCTCGTAACAAATATGGATTTAAAGAATTATAAACATTTAAATCAGCAATACAACTCTCTAAGCTCATGAAAGTGTATTGAATGACTATTTCATGAAAGCATGACATTTGGCACTTTCATGCACTTAGAGAGTTGTATTGATGACTGATTCTAATGTTTATAATTCCGTTAATCCATATTTGTTACGAGCGCTAATAATATTTAGATCAACATACAACTTGATACTGACCTGCAAATTGCAAAAAACGTAAGTAAATTTGAATTTCGCGGGCTACCCTAGCGCATAAACCTTAATGTTATTAGTAATTCATTTTTTATTTATTTTACTTCGTTGGTTCTAGTTTATCATTTATAACTCCAGTTGCAGCTATAAATAGCTATATGTAAGCGGGCACGCCCTATGTGCCTGGAGGCTTTTATTTAGTTAATTTATGTTTACATTTACTACTTATTTCTGCTTGAGTACATATAGTTCTCGTTTTTTTTTATTATTCATTTTTTTTTTTTACATACTGGCGTGTGCTAGCTGACATATGGCTAATAATTAGATTTATGTTTTATGTTGCGTAATGTAAATGATTTTGCAAACTTTTGTATAGAATCAATTTTTTCTAACTGAACAGACAGCTGTGCT
Source organism: Lithophane semibrunnea (assembly GCA_947363905.1). Classification (NCBI taxonomy): domain Eukaryota; kingdom Metazoa; phylum Arthropoda; class Insecta; order Lepidoptera; family Noctuidae; genus Lithophane; species Lithophane semibrunnea. The sequence continues at coordinate 2,306,107 of OX376216.1, forward strand.
GCTGGAGAGTTTGTTGCGCCACTTTTTCTTCCCAGCTAAAGCACTAGGAAGTGGTGAAGGGTGGGCGTTTTGGGGGACTGTCTTATGTAATTTTGACGTTCGAAAAGTGCTGATTCTCAGCCTAATTTGAATAAATGACTTTTGATTTTGATTTTAAACTCCCTCTCACAGAGAGGAGGCCTGTGTCCCAGCAGTGGAAACATTATATTGGCTGATTATGTAAAACCCTATGAAATGAACGAATCTGTAGATACCTACTGACAAATATAGAAATCGTTTTTATTGTTACCATTTTTACACACAAATCAATCCCTATTGTAAGCTAAATTAATTTGATTGCTAACTTGATATGAAATAACGGATATGGCGGCCATTGTTTGTCACAGATTATAAAACACAATTGATGCAAACAAAACAAAAAAGTGTGAAAATTGGCGAGTTCCTGATGTTTCATTGAGACTGAATTTGTGCTAAAATTGTATATTTTATCAAATTGATAACCCATTTCTTGAAGCAGGGCACCTATAGGGTTTTATTGGTATAATTACTGTGGTGTCTTCCACGCGAATGAAGTCACGAGCAGAATCTAGTAAATATTATTGTGAGATAGTCTGAAATCAGTATCATGCAGCGAGCAAGCGGAGATATCAATGATCGTTCCTTGAAGAGAAGAAGCCTTGGTCCTGCAGTAGGACCGTATGATAGTTAGATCCATACTAATATTATAAATTCGAAAGTAACTCTGTCTGTCTGTCTGTATGCCATGTTACCATTTCACGCCTAAACCACTGAACGGATTTCGACAAAATTTGGCAAGGAGATAGATGGCTTTTCATAAACAAAATCAGCTGTTTCCTACATTTATGTTCGCATAGCTCGTCAAAATGTAGGGAACAGCTGCATTTTTCAGGGTCGGCCCCTTAGTGAAAGATGTTCATAGAATGAGTACAATGGGCCCTTAAGAGATTTCGTGTATGGAAAGATACACATTATTTAAGGTGTTAAAAAATCAACTTTCCATTGAACTAAATAACTTTTACTATGGGACAAACTTTGAAATCGCGAAAAGAAAACAAAAGCTGTCCCATGCAGTTTAGAACAGTAGGTACAGATCGATTCAAACTTAATGGCGGCTCGGAAGTTAGCTTTTAGCTGCGCAGTACCCCACCCCTCACCCCCGCTGTCACATGAAATTGTTACTGCGCAGCGACTCACCTCATGTTCCGAGCCGCCATTAAGTTTGAATCGAACTATATTAAACTTTAGTAAGTATGGAACAGCAGATTTTTTAGCGTGATTTCAGAGTTGGTCTCATAGTAAAAGTTATTCAGTTTTAGCTCGTGGCTAAGTAATAACAGCCGCACGGGTCGATCCATCAGGTTAAGTTACGCTTGCCGGGGTTTGTTTGTGGATTGGTGACCATCCTTACATGCCGAGACTCCTCCGTGCCTCGGAAAGCACGTTAATCCGTTGGTCCCGGCTGTCATTCGAGGATCTTTGACAGTCGTTACGGGTCGTTAGAAGCCCGAAAGTCTGACAACCAGTCTTACCAAGGGGTATCGTATTACCCAGTTACTGGGTTGTGGAGGTCAGATAGGCAGTCGCTCCATGTAAAATACTGGTATTCAGCTGCATCCGGTTAGATTGGAAGCCGACCCCAACATAGTTGGGAAAAGGCTAGGCATCTGCCTAGCCTTTTGTCGGCTGACTCGAACTGAATAACTTATACTCAATCAATCTTGATTGAGTATAAGTTATTCAGTTCGATGATATAGAGCACTTCTTAAAGTTTGTAAACTTAATTTTTTAACACCTTACAAGTAAACACAGAACTACTCGACTAGGTACCCAATTATCGAGTAATACCATTATATTGAAAGTGACACGACCGGCTTTTAGCCTACCCACCGTTACGACCATCATAAATATTCGTTTGACAACCGGGTTTGACAGTTTCAACCATGGTGACGTCTCGAAATGTGACGAATTATAACATTACGTCACGCTTGCATCCTCAAAGGTCGAGGCAGAGGTACAACTATAAAGTAGCAGGGCCAGAGGTATCTATAAGTACTCCATTTGAAATAAGATTATACATTTATTATTAGACATTTGACTTTGACTTCTATTGCGTTGGTAGCATGAAAAATAGCAGCTGCAGTAAACAGTTGGTATTGTGAAACTTTTTTTGCTTTTAATAACATCCTTGTGCCTACGGTATAGAAGTCAAAATCGGTTGAACGGACTGTAAAAAGGTTTGTTTAAATGTCTAATCTTATTTCAAATGGAGTATAGGTAACGTTAAGAGCGCCTACATTTCGCCAGCTATACCTAATTTAAGCTTTATGCCATGTTAGTCGGGGGCAAACCTATTGCCATCAATAGAGCACGAATCGGGGCTGCTACTGTTAAACTCCAAATGGGAAAAATGTAAAGGTAATAAATAAATGAGTGGGTATTCTCAGGAACACGTATTCAGTACCTACATAATTCTATGTAGAACCCCAGCTTTGAAATACTCAAACCAAAATTACAGGCACTTATCAAAGGAGTCGATCAGTCAAAAAGATGAATCTATTTGGCAAAAAAAATGTTCACTATAGCTACTCCATTTAAAATAAGATTAGACATTTAAATAAACCTTTTTTAAAGTCCGTTCAACCGATTTTGACTTCCATACCGAAGACATAAGGATGGCATTAAAAGCAAAAAGTGGTTACAATACCAACTGCAGCTGCCATTTTTCATGCTACCAACGCAATAGAAGTCAAAATCGTTTGAACGCACTGCAAAAAAGATTAATTCAAATGTTTAATCTTATTTCAAATGGAGTAGGTATACCGATCATGCGGCATGATATGCAATTGTTTGTATCATGCTACATGAACTCAAATCAAATCAAATCAAATCAAATCATTTATTGCTTTGCAAACACGGGTAAATTTGTACATAGGTGTTGTCATAAAGTAAGTTCTCCATGTTTTGCCGTCAGAAGGGCATGCAAATCATATTCAATTAATAAAAAAAAATTAAAATAACATAAGCAATATCAATAAAATCTCATTTTACAAAAATAATGTCAAATCATTTGAAATACAATAAATAGAAAAATGTCTTAATAGAACATCAAATTAATGTCGTTGGCTACATTTGGCGTGGGATAACATGGTCAATAAAATAAAATAAAAATTTAAGATGTCAGATTAAATAGGTAACTATAAAGTTTTATCATTTATAAATTCACAAATAGAGTAATAACATTTTTCAATTAACAAGACTGACAGTTTTTTTTTAAAGAGTGGAATGGACTCATTTTTTATTCCATCCGGTATTTTGTTATAGATAACGGGGCACATGCATATAACACTCTTCGATAATAATGCAGTGTTATGACTACTATCACGTAGCATGTTTGTGTACTGCCTTCTAACTGGTCGTGTTCTATTGTCAGACAATTTATTAAAAAGATGCATATTTGATTTTACAAAAACAGCTATTTCGAAAATGTAAAGTGATGGGAAAGTTAGCAGATTTAGGGACTTGAATACAGGTACGCAACTATCTGTTACTTTCATGTTACACATTGCTCTTATGCATCGTTTTTGAGCTTTGAATACCTGTTCTCTCAGACTACAATTTCCCCAGAATATTATGCCGAATCTCAGAATTGTCGCGACTAAACCATGGTAAGCAACTAATCTGGTGGGCATATTCACTTTCTTGGATAGATTAAAAATCACATACGCTGCTGTACTTAATTTTTTACACACTTCTTCTGCGTGTGGTTTCCAGGTTAGTTGGCTATCTATCATGAAGGACCTTGAATGAACTCCATCATGCAGCATGATAATTTACCAAATTCTATGGAATTGTCAATCAACTGCCAGCACATAGTTTGCATGTCATTCGCATCAAACAATACAACTAAACGCCACAGTCATGCATGCTTGACAGCATGTACTGCATGTCATGCTGCATGATCGTATATGGACCGCTTTACACTATATTAGTAGTTCGTGTCGATATCAGAGAAAACTGGTCACCCATCCAAGTTTTAACCATCACATTCATTATTCAAGGTTTCTTTACCAGCCATTAAACATGATTTAACGTTCTAATAATTTTTAATTATGCAAGAAAAGGGCACAGAAAGAAAAATACAAAACATCTGGACTAACGCCAGGTTAGGGCAATCAACTAGTCATAAATATTGTTTAATAGCCGAAATAATTTTATTTCTGCCGCGAGGGTGACAAAAGTTAGGACCGCCATCTTTAATCGATTTAAAAATGGAAGGTATGTGAAGTAAAGAGGTAATTTATCCTTATTACTAAGATTCCGCTGTCTGTCCGTCTGTCACCATGCTGTATCTCATGAACCGTGATAGTTAGACAGTTGAAATTTTCACAAATGATGTATTTCTGTTGCCGCTTTAACAAAAAATACTAAAAAACAGAATAAAATAAATATTTAAGGGGGCTCCCATACAACAGACATGATTTTTTTGCCGTTTTTATAGATTCGGAACCCTTCGTGCGCGAGTCCGACTCGCACTTGGCCGGTTTTTTTTTACCTGAGTACTAAAACAACCGCTAGGCAGTTGTCCCACCATCGGCGATTAATGATTAGAGCTAGTACCTAACTGAAAACGAGTTGGCGAGCAGCGAGAGTGTAGTTCCTATAGTTCCTGTAGTCGCAGTTTTGTCACTGGGCTATCAGCGAGTGTCCGAGTGCGACGGGCGATTACTTGGCCAAACGAGTGCGTTGTCAGACGGGAGTAATCCGCAAAAAAAGGAGGAGAGTAGATTCTCGCATTAAAATCTAACTAATATTATAAACGCGAAAGTTTGTAAGTATGGATGGATGGATGGATGTTTGTTACTCTTTCACGTAAAAACTACTGAATGGATTTGGATGGGCAAACAGATAGTTTATAACCTGGATTAACACATAGGATACTTTTTATCCCGATATTCCCACGGAATCGAGACTTACGCGGGTGGAACCGCGAGGCGCAGCTAGTTCTAAATATTTTATTTTACATAAACCTAAATGGGCACTTATGAAACGTCAGAAGTTTGATGCCGTGCAAAAAACTCCATCGTTACTCTTTTATAAATAGGTAGAGCTCGTGGCTAACTAATAACAGCCGCTTGGGTCGATCCATCAGGTTAAGCTACGCTTGCCGGGGTTGGTCCGTGGATGGTTGACCATTTTCACATATCGAGACTCCTCCGTGCCTCGGAAACCACGTTAAGCCGTTGGTTCCGGATGTCATTTGTGGATCTTTGACAGTCGTTACGAGTCGTCAGAAGCACGAAAGTCTGACAACCAGTCTAACCAAGGGGTATCGTATTACCCAGTTACTGGGTTGTGGTCGTCTGATAGGCAGTCACTCCATGTAAAATGCAATCAAGCAAATTCAGCTGCATCCGGTTAGACTGTAGTTGGGAAAAGGCTAGGCAGATTGGCAGATTGATCCTAACTATTATGGGTAATTAACCTAACTTATTAACGTATATAATTAAGTCACTGAAATTCAAATTAAGCCGTTGACCTAGAAATATAATTATATTCAAAAAAGTTAGTAATTTTTACATAGAATTTTCTCTTCAACACAATATTAGATGAGAGCGGTAGGGTTGCCATTTAATTTGAACTATGAAAGTAGCATATTTATTTTATATTTTAAACAATATAACATTATATTTTATGGAATTAATACTTAAAAAAAAAACTAAAACTAAAAGGACTTACTAATAGATATAAAAACAAAGGGCGTCGAAGTATTCGTCCGCATCGCTGTTAGATTAATTTTGTTTCGTTTTATTTATTTTTACATTGAATTATTGTGTAGGGAATAGGTTATACAGTCTGGTCCACCTCAAAGCGTGTAGGTATTTTGCATAACTATACCTACGGAATAATTATTTTATTCCATTAAATTAATTAATAAAATTATATTATGATTAAATTAAACGATTTTTCTATCTAAATATAAAATTGGTAAAGTACCTAGTATTTTTGTTAAATTATTTAAAAAATGACATTCTTCGTAAACATAAAATAATCGACTATTTTTTTAATGAAAATCTAGCGTCCGCCAGCAGCTTCCCACGCGTGATAATTTTATAAGTTTTAGCCTATGTTACTCACTGATAATTTAGCATTCTATAGGTGAACGAATTTTTTAAATCTGTCCTGTCGTTTTTGAGATTATTCATTAAAAAAAAATACTAATCTTTCTTCTTCTTAATATTAGTGTGCGAAGAACCGATTTTTTTTAAATTGGTTCAATAGTTTTAGAGATTATTTATTAAAAAAAATACAAATCTTTTTCTTTAAAAAAATGCTAAACAAATCTTTTTTATTTAAAATAAACGTGAAAAAACGCTATTTTACCCTGCCAAAATGAAAAATACACTCCAAAAAGTTCGTATCTCTCACGACCTCTATTCATAAACTGCCCACTAACCTGTATGTTTCTGCAGTGTTGCCAGTAACCAGATGAACAGGTGCTGCTATCTGTGTGGTGTTCAGGTTATCAATGAGAGCGGGCTACGGCGCGCTACGTTTAATATGAGCTTGCTACAGGTGGGCGGAGACAGTGGGCGGGGAAAACTGTGGAGTTGGTATAGGGGCTAGATTTTTTGTAAAAAAAAAGTGAATAAATCAGCTCCTCCACTAAAAATGAATTAATTTTTTGTGTGAGAGTTAATTCAAGTTACAGGACTTACGGGTGCGAGCGAGACCGCAGGCTTCTTATAAAAAAAATTACGTAACGCTTTATTCTGAAATGCCAATGTGAAAATACGTACGTCAACTACACTTCGGTGGTAACAATTTGAAATTTACAGCGCCTATGTTGTAGTGGTAAAAGCAGTTTTTGTAGTTTTGGTTTTACCACTAGCATGCGGTTAACTGTACCATCTAAATTATATTCTTAACTAGCTGTTGCCCGCGAATTCGTCTCCGGACCTGGATGAAAAATGCCTATGTCCTTTTCCAGGTCATGGGCTACCCATGAGCCAAATTTCATCCAAACCCGTTCAGCCGTTTTAGCGTGAGAGCGTAACAAACAAGCAAACACTTTCGCATTTATTAATATTAGTTAGGAAAGTTAGGATATCCTCCTGCTCATGTTTTCACATTTATTAAATAAAAAGTGACTCATGGAAACTTTAGTACTATATCGTAGCGCCCCGCAGTTTCACCCGCATATGTCTCGATCCCGTGCGAATATTGGGATAAAAAGTATTCTAACCGTTAATCCAGATTATAAACTATTTGTGTGCCAAATTTCATCAAAATCGGTTCAGTAGCTTTTGCGTGAAAGAGTAACAAACATCCACCCATCCATCCATCAATCCATCCATCCTTATTTACAAATTTTCGCGTTTATAATATTAGTTAGATTAGAAGTTAGATATGGCATTGCAAAGACTTAGTCACTAAAACATACACAAATATAAATCACATTGTTGTTTGTCATGTTTCCCCCAACCTTTTCTTATTTTTTTCTTTTCTGAGTCATGTTAATGCAAATAAACGTATTTTCTTTCTTTCTTTCTTTCTTTATACAGGTTTAGGTATTGTGAATTCGTCACTTACAGAAGCGCACAGCATTAGCAGAGAACTTAGACGTGTTACTTAGATATTGTTAGGTAGTTGAGTTACTTAAAGGCACGCGCAAAGGGAGCTCTAAGAGATTACATTTCTAAAACAAAACAGCCGTTTAAACAATTTCAATTTAAACATCCTTAAATGCCATTTTCTAAACCAGGGCTTCCCTGAATTTATTTTAACTGTGACGCCCTTGGGAAGTTGCCATATTTTTGCGACGCCCTGGCCTTCTTGCCATACATTTACCTACTAGTTGTAGTTCTAGCCTAATAACAATTTTGTCAGAAAAACTCCAAATAGCATCTCATTTTTTTATTAGAAAATAAAGAAAAAAACAATGAAAGCTACCACACCTCTCAGGCTCAAGTTTCGAAATTGCCACTCTCGTCTCTGTCTCTAAAATTTTCGATATATAGGTACTTGTTCTTAATTACTGCAACTGCTTAGATCTATAACTATTTAGATCGCCCTACCGCGGCGCCCAAGGGCGGCGCGACGCACAGTTTGGGAAGCTCTATTCTAAACAATAAATTAAAACCGTTACCAACTTATCATGATTCAACATTCAAAAAATTTTACAACAAAATTCGGCTCCACTCTTTTCTCTGTACGCGGATCACAAACGCACCACTGTACTTAGTGATTACAGCATTTCGCGAAGTACTTTAGTATTCGTTGAAAAAGGCTAGCACATGATCTAGGTCTGATTTTAGGATCAAATCAGGACTTAGTACCTAATTATGATAAAAAAAATATGTATTTTTACTTGTATCATGGCCGAAAATAGCTTGTGATATCTCTAAACGAGTGTAAGCGATCGATTTGTTAAGTTAAGCTGCGCTTGCTAAGGTTAGTCTGGGGATGGGTGACCATTTTTTTGGTAAGTAATATTGTACAGCTTATCTGAACTTTGAAGGTATTTTTAAAGGTATTGGTTAAATTAATGTCGCCATTGTAGCGGCACGTTGTATATAGGATTTCCGTACAATGCGAAGTCGGCTTATAGGTACTGGAAATGTATAGCTTGATGTATAGCCGTGTGTACATAATATACTGAGTAGTAAATAAAATAAAGTTAATATTCAAAAGAACACTTCTTCAAAGTACATTCTCATTCAAAGAGGTGAAAGGTCAAAAAGTAAGAATCTCTTCGCAGATTTATAAACGCATGGACAGTTCACCAAGGTCAGTCGTGCGGCAAAAATCTTAATACAGATGCTACGTATGTGCCTTTAACGTCTCATATGGAGTACATTCAAAGAATCTTCATATATTATCTTTTATCATTATACTTTTCTTTTTCTTTTTTACGAGCTGATGCCCGCGGCATTGCCCGTGTTGGTGTCTAGATGGACAAACCTTTAGAAATCATTCAGACCACCAAAATAAGCACATTGGTAAAAAAAAACTAAGAAAAAAGCATTATATAGCATTATTAGCGTTCAGTACAACAATGCTTTCAGGGTGTTGATGGGGCTGCCCCGCTTCTGTAGCGCATCATTTTATGCGTAAAAGATGTGCGTCCTTGGTGCGCAGGCATTGCAATTAAATGAAAGAAATGACATGACCAGTGGGAATGGGCGCCTGCATAGGTGTCGAAATCAATGTGCAGCAAATATTGTTTTATTTTTGCAATTGTTGTATTCTACAGTTTCCAGATAAAAAAGTTTCACGAGTATAAAAGATCAGGAAACTGAGAAAAATAAAGATAAGTATTCACTAAATAACTCTGCTTTTCGATATGAGATGGCGCTAAGCGTTGTGGTTATCGAGTTTAAGACAAGTTTTTGACATTGATTGTCGCTGAGATGAGACTGCGACTTGAATTTGAACGTTTTTTAGTTACGGGAATTAGGCCTTAGGCAATCACCGCCGCCCATAGACATCCACAACACCAGGGTTTTTGCTGATGCGTTGCCACCCTTTTCCCAAATAAACGCTGCTTTATTAGGTTTTGCTGGCTCCCACGCAATCAAACCGCTGTGTCAGACTTTATACCTGCTGTCTTGTTGTTAAATAGTATTGTTCCAATGTAGTTTAAGTACATACCTGATTATTCAACCACCGGGCAAGTCGCGCTTGCAGGGATAAGGTTAGCAGTGAAATAATACGCCTTTGAACCCGCCTTACGAAATATGCCACAGTTCATGCACCTCATCATAATATCCATCAATCAATCGTAGAGCAAAACAGATGAATCATTTTTATATAGCAATGGTAATCAGGATTTGAAGATATCAGTTCGTAAAGAATAGCAATGGTCGTTAGAAATAGAACACAAATCGACAGTACACAACGAACATGTAAACACAACGTGACGCCAAGATCGGATGTGCCAGTAGGGATGGTGAATGGCGATCTGAGATCGATAAATGATACTCGATTTTTTCCCAAACACTAAAATCGAAATCATTTGACTGCCTCGTAGGTCTAGTGGTCACAAGCGCTGTAGCGTTGTACCCGGGAATCGCACCCAGGACCTGAGCATGAGGTCCTGGCTGCGATTCCCGGGTCAGGCAAAGTGCTATTGGGTTTGTCCATCTGGAATATCTCAGTAGCAAGTGGAGTCCGGATTTTTGCCCGGTTGATGGCTATAGGCTAGGCCCTATTGCACGGGACTTACAAACTCTTTCAACTCATTTCGCTAGTTATGGTACACCTCTCCCTTCAGGGATTAGAAGCGTGATGTTATGTTATTATTAATCAAACACAGTTAAAAAGGGTATAATAAAATATCAATTCAAAATATTTTTTTTGTGAATCGATTTTTATTGATTAATTGGGTATTTTATGTAAAAGATTGCCACTAATGTCAGATGCATTGTCAAAGAAATAACAGTCCTTTATACACAGTGATTACCTATTATGGTGTTCGATCGTCACAAATATCAATAAAAACCTAACCCGTAGGCGTGTAAATAAATCAAATTAATTATAAACAAAACATGCATTATAATTATATTCCATGTCATTTATTCTCTCGATCGAAAATAACTCGTTCTTAGTTTATTTTTCATATACTATGTGTAGCTTAATATGGTTATAGATACAATGGAACGTCAAAATCGGGAAGTACTTAATAGAGTTCGTTTCATCATTATAGTTCTTAAGCCGTAATGTTGGCACTTTAACAACGGACCTATTAGGTGGCGCCGTAACGTACAAATGTTCGTCCTACAACAGTGGAACCAACACTCCGGCATAGGAACTATTTGATGAAACACACTAAAAGAAAAGCGGAAGCAATTAAAATACTGTTTTTGCAGATATTTTAACCTTGGCTTTATTCGGAATAACTTATCCATGATAAATTAGATCCTTATTTTTAAATCTTAGTGTATTTACTGTAATCCTGCATAAGTTCCCGAATCCGAATGCAGGAACTGGTCATGTCCTTTAAAACTAATATAAAAAGTACACTTTGTAAACAAGCTTATTACAAATTAGAGGATTATATCCAAGATAAGAATCGCGCTCCTTGCGGTGCTCCACATCGTTGTCAATGCGGTGAAGGAGTCGACTGCGTCGGACACCACGGCCTATCCTGCAGCAAGAGCGCTGGTCGGATGGCACGGCACGCCAGCATTAATGACATTATCCGTCGGGCTCTTGTCACCGCCGGGGTGCCAGCTGTGTTAGAACCCAACGGCTTGGCAAGAGGCCGACGATGGGAAGAGGCCAGACGGAATGACCATAATGCCCTGGAAGTTGGGTAGACCTTTGGTGTGGGACGCAACCTGTGTCGACACCCTCGCGCCATCCCATCTTCCTAGCACGGCGGGCTGTGCTGGGACAGCTGCTTCAGGAGCAGAAAACCTCAAACGGCGCAAATATAACAACCTTATTGGGAGCTATATGTTTGAGCCGTTTGGGGTTGAAACACTAGGGCCGTGGGGTCCGAGTGCTCATCGAGTATTTCGGGACATCGCTAAGCGATTGGTCGACTCTTCACGTGACCAGAGGGCTGGCCTATTTTTAGCCCAAAGAATCAGCATTGCCATTCAACGTGGCAATGCTGCCAGCCTTTTGGGCACCTTTCCCATTGACAGCGATGCGGACGAATTCTTTGATGCTCAATGAGCCCCTCCCCTTTATTTTTTCTTTTTAATTTGTTATATATGTAATTGTTTTTTAGTTAATTTAGTATAATAAATGTAAAATAAAGATAGAAAGTTAAGATAAGAATGCTTGGAAATACGCTGGTCTTGCTCCATAGGACGATTTAGTGTCTGGACAAAATCAAACTCATAGCTAATTTAGTTTTTTATTTATTATTTGTGTCATAGACTTTTACACTCTGTCATTACTTAAACTCACGCACTGACTTATTAGTACTACTGGTAACAATGTTAGGACTATTGTAATATCGTATACTTTTACAATCTTTGTAAATATGTGAGCACCATGTATCTGGTAATTAATTTATTCATTATTGCTCCATTTATAATTCTTTTTACCTTTCGTAGTACAGTAATCTTATTGTAGGTGCATCGTCTTCACATATAATTATATAATTAATGTATACAAAATATTGTAAAACATTTTTAAAAGAGTAACGATGGAGTTTCTTGCCCATTCTTCTCCATACGAAAACTACCTTTTGGAAGGGGCAACTAGAATCAATTCTATTTCTTTGTTTGACGTTCAAAAGTGCCTATTTGAAATAAATTATTTGACTTTGACTTTGACAGGGTGCGGGCCAGTTCCAACAGCATCCTGGGAATGATTGCTGACATGCTGGACTGCTGTATTGTGAGTCGCTGCTCCAGTATTTCAGCTGGTTTAGGTAGGTTAGGTACTTGTTGTAACTGAATCACTAACATAGTTGTAAGTTTATTTTATTGTTACTAACACTATGAGTCTCATTGTTACTCTGAATAAAGAATGTATTTGTATTATACAGGGTGTTAGGGTAAACACCGTTATCCTTGCAACCAGTGGTTTGGTTTCATTTATAGAACGTAAAATCAATGGAAAATTACAACTTTTTTTTTCTTTTTTTTAAATCTACATTTTACCACAAGGGACGCAAGTTTGTTGTCCTATGCGCTAGGGCAACGAACTTGCGTCTCAACACGGGCGGGGGGTACGGGATGTGACCTGACCGGCCGCGAGCACGACCCCTCCCTCAGTCAGTCAGCTGTTTCGCTAGAGAGCACGGTGTCAGATAGAAACTTTTTAAATCTTTTAATGAAAATTACGTTTTTTTTTTGTTGTGTTCGGTCATTTGTTTTTAAATTTAAGTCAACTACCCATGGTTTGAATGACAAGACTGTTTACCCTTACAGCCTGTATACTTACAAGAAAAAAAATCAGCTAACGCAAATACATTAAAAATGTTGGTTACTAGGGGTGAGGCGTATTTATCGTAACAGATAGATAATTATAAAAGATATAAAAAAATAACAAGCGCGAGTGCAAGTACACATAATAACATGCGCGAGTGCAAGTACACATAATAACAAGCGCGAGTGCAAGTACACATAATAACAAGCGCGAGTGCAAGTACACATAATAACAAGCGCGAGTGCGAGTACACATAATAACAAGCGCGAGTGCAAGTACACATAATAACAAGCGCGAGTGCAAGTACACATAATAACAAGCGCGAGTGCAAGTACACATAATAACAAGCGCGAGTGCAAGTACACATAATAACAAGCGCGAGTGCAAGTACACATAATAACAAGCGCGAGTGCAAGTACACATAATGGATGTATTTATTCTGTGTGCCAGCAATTAATTTTTTAGGTCAAAATAAAATCAATTTAATCAGTGTTTTGTTTTGCTTGGATATCTTTGGTTAGACTTACTGTAGGCTGTGTTATTTGTCCATCTATTTTAATGGGACCTTATATACTAAAACCTTCCTCGCGAACCACTCTATCCATTGGTGAAAACAGCGTGAAAATCGGTGCATTTTTGAGTTTTTCGCGAACAGACAGACAAACGCGGCGGAGGACTTTTTATTCCTCTAGTAGGATTTATTGTATGTCCGTAATGTCCATCATAGCGGGCCCTATCTGAATACCAGCGCTTCATCACCACTGCTCTCAAAACGGTGAAGGAAAACATCGTGAGAAAACTGGCATGTGAATTTTTGGTTTTACCACAAATTCAAAGACATGTGACATGTACCAACCCGCGTGGTGGATTACGGCCCACTCTGCTCTCACAGAGAGGAGGCCTGTGTCCCAGCAGTGGGAACATTATAGGCTGATTATGCGTACTTTTAATCCCGGTAGAACGTTGCCGTGGGATATTTTCCGACATCCACACAGGCCCAGCCGCGGGCAAAATCTAGTGATAATATTATGGTATTTAGAAAATGTATCTATTTTTCTTTTGGTTAGCTTTACCAAAACTCAATTTACGTTTCGAAGGAATGAAAAATGAAAAGCATAATAGAACGATTGATGTAAATTGCATTGTTTATTCATAAAATAAAATAGTATTTAATAATTTACGTTAAGATAACAAGACGCCAGCTAAAATAGTATTTTCGAAAACAAATCAAAACTGAATTAGATTTATGCAAAATCTATACATATAATAAAACAGTAGAATCCGGTGTGTCTGTCTGTACATTCAAATCAAATTAAATCATGGGGTCGGCTTCCAGTCTAACCAGATGCAGATAAATACCAGTATTTTACATGGAGCGACTGCCTATCTGACCTCCACAACCCAGTAACTGGGTAATACGATACCCCTTGGTTAGACTGGTTGTCAGACTTTCGTGCTTCCGACGACTCGTAACGACTGTCAAAGATCTACAAATGACAGCCAGGACCAACGGCTTAACGTGCTTTCCGAGGCACGGAGGAGTCTCGATATGTGAAAATGGTCACCCATCCACGGACCAACCCCGGCAAGCGTAGCTTAACCTGATGGATCGACCCGAGCGGCTGTTATTACTTAGCCACGAGCTCCTCGAGGTATAGATGTTATAAATGTTTGATAATGAAAAAATAAATAAATCTTCATGCTCTGCTGTTACTTAGGCAAGCATTCGACCCATAAATTACAATAAAAATATCATGCTGAATAAAATAACAGTAAATATTACAAAATTATTAAATTGGAAAATCATTTTAACAAGTACTGTCTAGTAGTCAAACAATAGCGAGGAGCTCGTGGCTAAGTAATAACAGCCGCATGGGTCGATTCATCAGGGTAAACTATTCTTGCCGGAGTTGTTCCGTGGATGGGTGACCATAGAGAATCCTCCGTGCCTCGGAAAGCACGTTAAGCCGTTGGTCCCTGCTGTCATTCGTGGATCTTTGACAGTCGTTACGGGTCGTCAGAAGCTCGAAAGTCTGACAATCAGTCTTAACAAGGGGTATCATGTTACCCAGTATCTGAGTTGTGGAGGTCAGATAGGAAGTAAAATACTGGTATTCAGATGCATCCGGTTAGACTGGAAGCCGACCCCAAAATAGTTGGGAAACTCACTCAGGTCGCGAGTTAACTTTAAGCAACGTTTATAAATAAACCTCTAAGTCCAAAAAGTATTTACAAGTTCAGTTATTTAAAAAAATCAAGTAATAAAAACTAAAACCCAACTACGACTTAAAAGGTATAAACAAGACACCACAGACAGACAAATTAAAAATCCGGAGTCACACGTGTTAGGGCATAAATTGAACAGACTACGTGTAACGATTTTATTGTGGTGACTATGGATATTTGTTCCTTTTGGGCTTCGCCCACATTCCGTTTAAACTATTGCCCCTCAAACCGATACCTTCCTCACTGTCAAGCTATCCACCTGTGTTATTCTAATTGTTCTTTTGTTATAATTTATTTATGGCTAACACACAGTTAAATTTTTACTACCAAAATGCTCGAGGGATGAGAACTAAGGTATTAGACTTATATAACGGTATTTTACGGTCTAGTTATGACATTTTAATCTTTACGGAAACTTGGTTGCAGGATGACATTTTTGACAATGAATTATGTGATAACAGATATCAAATATTCCGGCAAGACCGTAATCTTAATTTAACAGGTAAAAAGACTGGTGGTGGTGTTATGATGTGCATCAATCGTAAATTTGACACTAGACGACGTCAAGACTTTCAGTGTGCAGGTATAGAGATGTTGCATGTTACACTTTCATCTCAAAGCGTTGGTACTCGGGAGGACTTGCATATTATTCTTGTCTATATGCCCCCCGATGTATCTAGTATCCCACTGTCTCTGAATAACATTGTACAAGCGGTAACGGACATAATGGCTGTCAATGGTAATCAAAGCTTTGTTCTTGTTGGTGACTTCAATCTGCCCTGTTTAACATGGAATGATGAAGGTTATTCTATATTGGGTAATAGTTCACTGCAAACAAGAACTGCTGCTGCTTCCTTTGCTGATGAAATTAGCGTTCTCGGTTTAACTCAATACAACTTTATCTCAAATAGTTTAGTAATTTTTAGATCTATGCTTTTCAACTATATCCCTCCTTGTTACTAGAAGTGATGATCCCTTACTCCAAGAAGACTCTCATCATCCTGCTCTTGTCATTACGGCTACTGATCTATTTTTAACACCTCTAGAGGAAGTGTACGTACCACGTCATAATTATTTTAAGGGAGACTATGAGGAACTGAATAAACACTTTAACACGATAAATTGGGATGAAAAACTTTCTGTCAAATCGGTTGATGTTGCAGTTGAGTCGTTTTACTCAGAAGTTAAACTTGGCGTGGAACGTTTCATTCCCTTAGTTAAAAAACCGAAAAGCCATAAATACCCTGTTTGGTACAGTCGTGCACTTATAAAAATCATTCGTGAGAAAACTAAAGTGCATAAAAGATGGAAAAAATATGGTAACCCCAGGGACTACTATGAATTTGCATTGGTACGTTCTAGACAACAAGACGTTGAGGCATCATCTTTTCAAGGCTATATAGCTCTGACAGAGAAAGCTATCAGTCATTCTCCGAAGACTTTTTGGACTTATGTAAAAAGTAAAAGGGGCGGTAGTCAATATCCAAAAACAATGATTTTTAATGAGGAGACAATTGATTCCGGTAACGACATTTGCACAGCATTTAATAAATATTTTCATAGTGTTTTCGTTAACCCATCTACCCCCTCTTCTACAAGTTTGAGTGCTCCTAGTGAAGTGGCCTCAGCGAATGTACAATCTAACCTCTTTGTCACCAAAGACACCGTACTTACAACCTTACGCGCACTAGATACAACTAAGGGCCCCGGTACTGATGGATTACCTCCTATTTTCTTGCATAATTGCGCTGAAAGTTTGGCAAATCCTATAGCTTTATTATTTCAGAAGTCTTTAGCCGAGTGCGTCTGACCCTCCTTGTGGAAAACAGCTCATATAGTTCCAGTGCATAAGAAGGGGCCCAAGATGGATATAAAAAACTATCTTCCAATATCCATTCTTAACACAATTAGCAAAGTCTTTGAGAAAATTGCCTATAATAGTGTATATCCAGTCATCTCAAATGGTATAGGCCAGAACCAACACGGATTCGTTAGGAGACGGTCTACAACTTCTAATTTGGCCACGTTTTGTAACTATGTATTGCATAATATGGAAGCCGGTGGCCAGGTCGACGTGATCTACACGGATTTTAAAAAGCATTCGATCGTGTGGATCACGTGATCTTGCTAGCAAAGCTACAAAGGCTTGGGATCCATGGAGATTTACTGAGATGGATCAAGTCATACTTATCGAACCGATCGCAGGCTGTGGTTATGGGAGGTTTCAAATCTGACTTCGTGAACATCCCCTCCGGTGTACCCCAGGGATCTTTATTGGGCCCTCTTTTCTACTGTGCTTACCTGTATGACATTCAGGCGTGTTTCAAATCCGCGAAACATCTCATGTACGCTGATGACATGAAAATATACATGTGTGTAAAATCCAGCCTTGATTGTGAACTGATACAGCGTGATCTTGATGCATTATTCAGTTATTATGAACAAAACAATATCACTGTCAATGTGTCGAAATGTCAATGTATTAGCTTTAGCCGTTCTAAACATCCAACTAGGCACCCGTATGGATTCAATTATAATGAGATCGAGAGAGTTGATGTGGTCAGAGATCTTGGTGTAATGTTAGATTCCAAATTGCTTTTTGACCAACACATTGACACCATTACCAATAGGGCCTCTCGTAACCTTGGTTTTGTAATGCGTGTCCGTAAGCCTTTTAGGAATTGTCATAGCCCGAAGATTGTGTACTTTGCTTATGTTCGTAGTATTTTGGAGTACTGTAGCCCAATCTGGTCACGCCAATACGAGGTATATGCTAAAAGAGTAGAAAATCTACAGAAAAACTTTGTAAAAATCCTAAATTTCAAATCCCGTAAACGTCATGATTCCTATGCCCGAGACTGTAAACACTATGATATACTTGCCCTTGTGGATAGGCGTAAGATGCTGGACATGCTTTTTCTTTTTGATGTTCTGCGAGGTCGCTTGGACAGTACTGATCTGTTATCATGATTGTATAGATTTCTGTACTCCTAAAACACGTACCAGACATACAAAATTACTAAGTGTCCCTGGCTGCCGCACAAAATATGGGAGAAATGCTGTCATGACTCGACTGCCTCGCATCTACTCTGAGTATTTTGAAACTGTCGATATATTTCATTTATCCAAACAATCATACCGGAGACAAGTCAAGCAAATATTGTTTAGTGGACAAATTGTACCGTAACTCATTTCTTTTTTAAATATACTTACTTTAGTATCTAACTAATATACTTAAGTTTTTCAATGGCTAAGCGCATTCTAATTGCTGGGTGTACTTAGTGAATCTTACCTTCGATTCACATTTTAATATTTTGTTTTTGATTTTGTTTTTCTTTTAATTCTTTTAATTGAATCTGTATAATAATATACCTTAATGGTATATTTCTTTTATTTGTTTTTTCCTTACACCACTTTCTGGTTAACCTAGTTTTATAAATGCCGTGAAACTCTGTAATTGGTTTAAGTGTTAATTGTCATCACCTCACTATCACTGAGCAGCGCCATGTGTAGACGTCACTTGATAGTGACTTTGACGCTACTGCATTGGCTGTTCACTGATGGTGGGGTGGGTATTCTTAATTCATGTAACTTAATAAATAAGCTGTTGAGTTTCCAAATGAATAAATAAAAAAATAAATAAAGTAACCCCGGATTTTTAATTTGTCTGTCTGTGGTGTCTTGTTTATACCTTTTAAGTCGTAGTTGGGTTTTAGTTTTTATTATTTGATTTTTTTTTAAACTCTTTTGGGGTTATAATATATATATTTTTGAAATGTGCTCATTAAGCCCTTTCATTTGATACCCAACATGGTACGATTAAACCATTTTTTTTTTTAAGTTCCTCACTTTATGTCCTCTAGAGGGCGCCATTCTTAATTTAATGTGACTTTACATAGCCTATAACCAGCGGACAATCACGAATTCTAACGATACCTCATTTGTCAAATTGTGATAAGTGGTTTGGAAGATAGAAGGGAACAGATGAACATACATACATACATACATACATACATACATACATACATACCGGTCAAAATCATAACCCTCCTTTTTTCTTCGCCGTAGTCGGGTAAAAAATTATTTAAGGGCATCATTAGAAGGTCAATAACTTTCTAAAGGATCAAATAAATATTTCCTGTACTTATTTTCGGTATGAATTTGCCTTTAAATATTTTTGTTTGTTTGTGGAGTTTCTTGCCCATTCTTCTCCATACGAAAACTACCTTTTGGAAGGGGCATTGTATTTAACGTTCAAAAGTGCCTTTTATGTGCCTAATTGAAGTAAATTATTTGACTTTGACTTTGACTTTTGTTGTTCAGAGCGGGAATCGAACCAGTGTAGCAGTGACTCGTAGTACAGAAGCCAATCATTTAGCAACTGCGCCTATGGAACCTTCAGTTTGTTAGTGAGAAGCAACATGGTTTCATTTTTCAGTATTATTGCAAATATGTCAGGCAAAATTTGATGGTTTCATACATTATAGAGCCAAGCAGGTTTTACTATTATTTTACTCCTATAACCTATTTCAGGTCCTGGGTTTGACTCTTTATTCACATTGGTGACAATAATGTCAATCTACCTAGCCTTTTCCTAACTATGTTGGGGTCGGCTTCCAGTCTAACCGGATGCAGCTGAATGCCAGTATTTTACATGGAGCGACTGCCTATCTGACCTCCACAACCCAGTAACTGGGTAATACGATACCTCTTGGTAAGACTGGTTGTCAGACTTTCGGGCTTGTGACGACCCGTAACGACTGTCAAAGATCCATGAATGACAACCGAGACTCCTCCGTGCCTCGGAAAGCATAATGTGCTTTCCGAGGCACGGAGGAGTCTCGGTATGTAAAGAACTACTAGGAACTATACAAAACAACTAGCTGTCCTAATAAAATATTTTACAACTTTTCGCATAACACCATTCCGGCAGGCACATGAAAATAATTTTTACAGCTATTTATTTCAATACCCGTCCAGCGCTTTATTTTGCTTTGCCTGAAGCCGCTTGATCGCTTCAGTGCAATATTGTAATTTATTTGTGGCTAGGTTTGGTAAGTAAGCTTTGTTTAGATTGCCGGGAATTTTCTTGTATATATGTCTTGCAATTGCATGACTTGATGTCAGCTTTTCAAGAAAAAGAAAAAAATAAAAACTTTTTACAAAAAAAAAAAACAACCGACTTATAAAAAAATACTACAAAATGAAAGATAACTCATGACTTGATAGCTTTTCAAGAAAAAGTGAAAAATAAAAATTGAAAAAAATAAAAACCAACTTCCAAAAAAATACTACAAAGTGAAAGATAACTTTAATTTCGGAAGTCGGTGGCAAAAAACGAAAATTCAAAATCAAAGAAACCGACTTCCGAAATTAAAGTTATGTTAGAAATTGGTTGGTTTTTTTTATTAATTTCTCTCTGGACGCAATTCTGAAGTCCATGCAGACGAAGTCGCGGGCAGAAGCTAAGTAGTTAATAATAATTATGTCGTCAACCACGTTGATAATAATATTTTGTAAAAAAATCAATCTGCCTAGCCTTTTCCCAACTATATTGGGGTCGACTTCCAGTCTAACCGGATGCAGCTTAATACCAGTATTTTACATGGAGCGACTACCTATCTGACCTCCACAACCCAGTAGCTGGGTAATACGATACCCCTTGGTAAGACTGGTTGCCAGACTTTCGGGCTTCTGACGACCCGTAACGGCTGTCAAAATTCACGAATGACAGCCGCCAACGGCTTATCGTGCTTTCCGAGGCACGGAGGAGTTTCGGTATGTAAAGATGATCACCCAACCGCGGACCAACCACGGCAAGCGTAGCTTAACCTGATGGATCGACCCGTGCGGCTGTTATAACTTAGCCACGAGCTCCTCTAAACCGATAATATATTTTGTAGTTTTAACATATTTGTTGCCAGCGAGTTCCATATAAGTAGACTTGTGTATTTTGATACATCGCTTATCTAGCATTATTTTACTCAGCACGTGCAAAAATTAGCGACAATTATATCGTGTAGGGTTCACAAGTCACAACTACTTTCGTAAATTAATTTTCTTTTTATAACGTAGTTATGTTGCGTTATTTTCTTCTTCGTCTCCTTCGTCTCCTTCTTCTCCATCTTCTCCATCTTCTGATCTTCTCTTCTATATCTATACATTTATAAATCAAAGTTGCATCTTCTTCTCCACCTTCTGATCTTCTTTTCTATATCTATACATTTATAAATCAAAGTTGCTTCTTCTTCTCCACCTTCTGATCTTCTCTTCTATATCTATGCATTTATAAATGAAAGTTGCTTCTTCTCCATCTTCTGATCTTCTCTTCTATATCTATACATTTATAAATGAAAGTTGCTTTTTCTCCATCTTCTGATCTTCTCTTCTATATCTATACATTTATAAATTAAAGTTGCTTCATCTTCTCCATCTTCTGATATTCTCTTCTATATTTATACATTTATAAATGAAAGTTGCTTCTTCTTCTCCACCTTCTGATCTTCTCTTCTATATCTATACATTTATAAATGAAAGTTGCTTCTTCTTCTCCATCTTCTGATCTTCTCTTTTATCTTCTATATCTACAGGGTGTTAGGGTAAACACCGTTATCCTTGAATCCAGTGGTTCGGTTTCATTTATAGAACGTAAAATCAATGGAAAATCACGAGTTTTTTTTTATTAAGTTTTATCGCTAGAGTATTTCACCTTTTCACCCTAGGGCGCTAGGGCAACAAACTTGCGTCTCAACATGGGTAGGGGGCGCGGGACGTGACCTGAGAGGCCGCGAGCGCGACCCCACCCTCTGTCAGTCAGCTGTTTCGCTAGCGAGCACGGTGTCGAATAGAAACTTTTTAAATTTTTTAATGATATTAACGTTTTTTTTGTTGTTTCTCGGTCATTTATTTTTCTATTTAAGTCAACTACCCATGGTTTGAGTGACACCCGCGGTGTTTACCCTTACACCCTACAGGGTGTACTATACATAGTACACCTCTGCGCAACCTTTCGGGGAATACAGGCGTGAGTGATATTATGTAATGCGTTTCTTCAATTAAAGATGTAGCTAGGGAACTCAACTGCAAGTTCGACACGAAATTGACTGTTTTTTCTGTCTGTCCGTTTTTTTTGTACACCTTATACATACATACCTATAAAATATCTATTGTTCAAGGAGTTTAGCTAGTTCGCTTCTCAACAATTTGTGATTCATTATGCAAGAACACATACGTAATACGTTATTTTCAAAATATGGCCTCAGGAAATGTCAATAAACCATTCAAGTTGCTCTCGGTTATAATAATAATATAATTAATAATAACACTACTGTCATATTATTAGATTTTTTTAGAAATAACTTATATTCAGTACTTACTTGTCGTGGTTCGTTCGTGAAGAGTGGTGTGCGTTATGGAATCCATTTTGAAATTATTAATTTTATTTTTATTATTTTTTAATTCGTGTTCGGCCAGTTATCATGAGCAGTATAGAGGTTGGTATTGTGTTGTTTTTTTTTTGTTTTAAGTTTGGTTTTTAAACCTTTTTGTATACCTAACTTAAAATATATTATATTATTATATTATTATTTCTTATTTATATAAAATATACCAGTATTTAAAAAAAAATGTAATTCTTCGAAACCAAAGCTTTACCTACTTGGGGCGCTGCGTTCTTCTTGCATTATTTATTTCATGAAGTTTTTTTTTTATTATTAAAAAGCTGATTGTATAAATTAAATATTTAGCGGTGTAGTTGTTATTATTTTCAAAATGCAGTGAAAAATAAATATTGAAGCGGGGGCAACTGCGTTTAACCTACATAATTCTTTTAATTTAATTTGTTTTCATTTATTTACTTCTCTAGAATAAAATGTTCTTAAAATTGCAATAACATAAGATTTAATAATTGCTACTGCAGATTATAAAATTAATAGTAAAAGAAGGTAGCAGTCTTTTAATTTATTTTAAACTAGCTTCCGCCCGCGGCTTCGCCCACATGGTATTTCGACAAAAAGTAGCCTATGTCCTTTCTCAGGCTCTAGCTAGACTATCTGTGTACCAAATTTCATTTATATCGGTTCAATAGTTTTGGCGTGAAAGCGCGACAGACAGACAGAGTTACTTTCGCATTTATAATATTACTTTCGCATTAAGGATTATTGTTTCATAAGTTTTTTTTCCGGTTTTCGTAAAAATAGACAACTTATCGATTTCTTAGGCGTTAAAAAAAATGTTTATTCGTCACCATTAAAAATTACAATTTAGTAGGTGCATGAAAATTATTACAATTGTTCTTTCTGTGGTGGTTTTAGTGAGGTGCACAGAATATTGACCCTACCCCCTGAACTAGGCGGGAACCTGTATTTCAGTGTATAGTGATACATTTTCATATTAACAATTTCATGAACCCCAACTCTCACCATTTCCATTTTGTTTTTACTAAAACCTTTATGAATATTCTTACCTCTTGCCGCCTTACTAATAAACGTTGTATAGCGCCTGTATAGTTACACAACGCTTTGTCTTCTTCTTTCAAAAGTAATTTAAAGAAGAAGACAAAGCGTTGTGTAAATATACACGCGCTATACAACGTTTATTTGTAAGGCGGTAACAGAATAATCGTAGGTACAGTCGACAAAATTATTAGGACCACTCTTACTTGGAAAGTCTTGTGCGCGTTATAAACCAAATTTTTTAAAGTAAGTACCGCCTCGCATGGCGACAATTTGAATGCACCCGAATTCCAGTCCATGAACCTATCTTATCCTAGCTCATGATTTTTTGGAACGTGTTAGATACAAAACTACTGTCTGAGTATTTGTTGGGGACAGGTCAATTCAAAGCTGTAGAAACTGTGTGTGTTTGTAACAAACTGTTGTTTTTTAAATAAAATAGTGGCCGTGGTGTTTCTAGCCGTTCTTATACATAGGTACCTACTACGCTTTGGAATGGGCAACTAGCTTCATATTTCTGACGGATCGACTCCTTGACAATTCAAAAGTGCCTGTAAATTGTTTAATTGAAATAAATGCTGTGTGTTTGAGTTTGAGTTTTAAGCTGCATTGGCTCTTTCTTAAAAAGGTCCTTCCAGATATGGCCTTGCATTGTTAGACTCACATAAAATCTTATGATGTTTGGACTTTAAAAAGGACCATCAAATTTGAGTTTGTTTCGGCATTTCTTCTAATGGATCACCAGCTAGGAAATTCCGGCACCCGCCATCTAGTTTTAAACTATTGACCAAAAAGATTGAAGTGTAAAAGTTTCTTAAAAGATATACTTACAGAAATAAAATTATTTAATTTCATTACTCCTGTATTCACTTTATTCTTTAAATGCCACATTCTGAACTTGACTGTAAACAGATCTTTACTGCTTCAGACTTTGACGGGAAGCTAGAAGACAAGTCAAAATCATTAAAGAACGACAAATTAAAGGAAGAGAAGTCACAACGATTATCAAAGATTCCCCATCATGGACACGCGTCTGGATCCGATTATACACCGCACAAAAGTGTCAAAAGTTTAACTCAAGAAATGGCGCGCCGACTTTACGTCGTACCCACAGGCCCCGTTCGCACAGTCTTTTGTAAATCGATCGACTCCAAGATATTTTGCAGAATACAGGGAATGAATTTACCTATTGAACTAGCTGGTAATGCTTCTGAAGGTAGGGGTTTCTTACAAGTAGTGCTTTTGCACTCTCCTCATGTGCTAATCTTATATTTGTTACGTAGTTTTAATCTTCTAGAGATAAATTTTCTCTGCAATCCTCATTTTTTGTCATCTTTTCGTTCGTTGGTCTTTTAGCGTGTTGGCTCCTCTGCAATTTCTGTAGGTATTTTGTTGTTCTATTCGTTCGTTCACTTTTGTTTTTTCGAGTAATAGGACCCTGTCGTATAAGTATTTATTTAATTAATAAGTACAGGTTGTAAAAAACCCATCACATAGCCGATGTATTTTTTTAAATTATTTATGTTATGATACGTGTTGAACTTTTAGTTTTAGTTCTTATTTTAGTGCAAGTTAGCGGAAAATTTTAAATGGCTTTCAATTTCGTATGTTTTAAAAATATCATAAATAAGTTAGCTGCAAATTTCTCGGACAGAAGAAAGTAAAATAGAGAACACGTCGTCTTGTCAACCCCCGCCTCAAAAAAGTAACCTATAGACATCTTTAGCCAATGCCTTTGGGAGTTATGACCAAACCACTCTGTGTCCACGTGGTGGACACAGAGAGGATTTCATATCACTCCGACTTACAAAGGGGCGGCCTGTGTCCCAGCAGTGGGAACATTATAAACTGATTAAGACTACGGGGGTTGTTTCACACTTAGACCACTTTCTGCTCGTTCTATTCAACAACTATTAATTTGTTTGTTTCAGTACCTCAACTGAGTACTCCAAAATGGGAGTCCTACATATTCAACGAAAAGGAGTATATCGTACAGGTTCTGCCTGTCAACTGGGAGAGTGCCAAGATAATATGCCGGTTTGTATAATCTTCAATCAGCTTCAGACATTGATATTCTTACCTACTTTTACATAGCATCACGGCTATATTCCCCGATTGGTTACGCAGAGGTTTACCTATAGAACCTACACCAACATTTCGCCAGATATGTTTCAGTTCCATATATTAGGGGGCGAGCCTATTGCAATTTACCGGGCACAAATCTGTACTCCGAGCTGCTACTTAGAAGTTCCCCTTGCAAATACCTAATAACACTGCTCTACCAGGGTTGCGGGAAAGTCCAATAGGGATACCGGGACCCTTGGCAAAAGCAAATGAAGGAACACGGGTGAGTTTTAGTCAGTAAAAGTCTGACCCACCCTCCCGCTCCGCCCAGAGTGGGAGAAGTCATTTGAAGAAATCGCAAATTCAAAAAAAAAAATTGATCCTTAAGCTCAGCAGTTACACTTGCGACTACTAGGCAAACGACATAGTCAAATGTTCTGGCAGCTATTTTCCGATACTTAATGTGTTTCGAAGTTCTACTAGCCAATAGAGCAACAAAACCGAACCAACGGCCTCAACAAGACAGGCTTTATCACTGATTAAAAAAACCGAAAACCAGCAGGGTAATTGCGTAACACACTTACAGAAGCATTAACTTTCATTTTGATAGTTCAACAACATTCATTGCATTGTTTACGTTATTGAGCAGACAAATTTTTCGAACATAATATGAAGCAAATGGATTTGCATTATCCTTCAAAATCATTCAGATATATCGCACAAAATAGAGAGGTTTGCAAGGGAACAGTGGAGGACTTTGCCCAGCAGCGGAACTCAAAGCTGGCGCACAAAAAAAAAAACATTTTTTTCAAATCGATTTTTGTTGCAGGGGCTTTCATAACGGGTCTTTGGCAATCCTGGATACGAAAGATAAAGCTGAATTCTTGGCTGAAGCATTGTCGGAATCGCAGTTTTGTAAGTATTTTATAACAAAACAGTACCAACACTCCTACGTTCCCCGAGGCAGAGGTGTGTAGTTCACTTTCATAGTATACAGATGTCGCTAGCTGCCTGCATACTAAACAATTTTGCTATTTGTACCTGGGAGGTCGCCATCTTATTTTTTTTTAAACAAGTGTAGCAGATAGTAATAATAAAGGATTTGTTAAACTTTTTCAATATGAATGACTTCTTCTGCGATGCAGGATGAAAATTAGCCTATGTTATTCTCCGGTTCATGGTCTACCCATGTGCCACATTTCCTCCAAATCCGTTCAGCCGTTGTAGCGTAAAAGCGTAACAGACAAAAAAAACACTTTCGCATTTATAATATTAGGATAATACGGCCCCACTCTGCAAGACAAATTCAAATTCAAATTGTTTATTTGCAAGAAAATACATTGTTTACAAGAGAAGATCTTACAGCCTTAAAGTATTCTGCCCGCAAGCAAGCGCAAATTATTCATGTGTACCTTTATGTCATATTTATTATGCAGATTATATTATTAGTTCATTATTATTACATTATGATTAAATTATTATCACGCATTATTATTAATTAATTAATTTACAAGATTTTTTTAAAATTATTACTCTAAACAAATATTTTTATGTTCTAAAAATTCCTTTATAGTGTACTTTTTTGTAACCACACTACATAAATGTGAGGCATATTGATATCATGTCATACTACTCGCGACCTGAGTGAGAGCGAGACGGAGTGGTGTGCTGGCAGCTCTCAAACCTCGAATAGTTTAGCTAATTGCTTTTTGCGGCGAAAATAATGGTAATAAAAAAATAAACATCATAAGAACTGCTTTATAGTTTAGTTCAGTTAGTATGCAAAGTTTCATGATCTAATTTGAAGTATTTTTTTAATACTGGCGGTTTATAGTTCGGTTTAGAGGTAACTTTGGATTTTTTTTCTATAGAGAAAATGTTATGTAATCGTGTTTTCGCCAAACATAGGACCTAGCATCAATCATCAACTTTAACATATTATAATAGGTCTTTACCTATGACATTGCCGTTCTGCAGTACTGGCAATTTCAAATCAAAATAATTTTTTTTTGGCTAAGAATTCTAATTTCAAATTAATTTTATTTTAAAAACATGGAATTCTTTTTTTCAAAAGAAGTCATTTGTTTAATGATTAGTGTTACATTTTCATCGCATTTCAATCTTTTTCGTCATCATGGATACGTTAAAAATTCGAGTAATTATGGAATATGAGTACCGTCGTGGCAGCAACGCGGCACAAGCGGCACGCAACATCAACGACGTTTACGGAGCTAACATTACAAACCAACGCACCACCTGTTATTGGTTTGCTCGCTTCCGTTCTGGAAATTTCGACCTGAAAAATGAACCTCGCGGTCGTCCGAAGACTTAGGTCGACAATGACGAATTAAAGGCGATTGTGGAAGCTGATGATACACAATCTACGGCTGAATTAGTAGCAGCTTTCGACGTTAGCGTCAAAACAATATTGGTCCATTTGCGTCAAATTGGCAAGGTAAAAAAGCTTGACAAATGGGTGCCCCACGAACTCAATGATCGCCAGCGCGAAGTACGCGTCGAGGCGTGTCTTGCACTGCTCAACAGACACACAAATGAAGGAATTTTGAACCGCATTGTTACCTGCGATGAAAAATAGATTCTGTTTGATAACCGCAAGCGCTCAGCAAGTTGGTTGGATCCTGGTTCAGTACCTAAACAATGCTCTAAACGAAAACTTACCCCTAGAAAAGTGATGGTCACTGTTTGGTGGTCTAGCGCCGGTGTGATTCATCACAGCTTCTTACCAAACGGGGTGAGCATTACTGCAGATGTGTACTGTGAAGAACTGAACACAATGATGGAGAACCTGGCACATCTCCAACCAGCATTGGTCAATCGCTCGTCTCCGCTGCTCCTGCACGACAACGCGCGACCTCATACTGCACAGCAGACGGTCTTCAAGTTGCAAGAACTGGGGTTGGAAGCTCTCCGTCATCCACCCTACTCACCAGACCTTGCGCCTACAGACTACTACTTTTTCCAGAATTTGGATAATTTCTTGGCGGGAAAAAAATTCAATACCCGAGAGGCAGTACAAAATGCCTTTGAAGAATTTGTTGCCTCCCGTCCAGCTGATTTCTTTAAGAAGGGCATCAATAAACTGCCACTGCGTTGGCAAAGATGCATTGATTGCATGGGTGATTACTTCGATTAATACAAATAAAAAATACATGAAAAAAATTCGTTTAAATTTTTTCATACAAAACGGCAATTTCATAGGTAAAGACCTAATATTTATTTCAAAATTAATGCTGCAGTATTTTCGGCATAACGGAGGATCATGCTTAGCTATTTGAGGTAGGGTAGGCGCCTTTAACAAATGGTTCTACCCACAGCCCTGGCATCAGTCTGGGTTGGAGCCCGACGGGACTCAGCAGAGGATGCTGCTGGCTACCGATGGGGACCAGGCATGGAGCTCAGGAGAACTGCCCTCGATGTCCTATCCAATGAGGAGGATGATGAAAATGTGTCAAGACATTATCCTATGGTGAGTAGATGTCTGCCAGGGTTGCGGGAAAGTCCGAAAGGGATACCGGGACCTTGGCAACAGGCAACTGAAGGAACAAGGGTGGGTTTTAGTCAGTAAAAGACTGACACGCCCTCCCGCTCCGCCCAGAGCGGGAGAAGTCATTTGATGATATACCAAACACAAAAAAAAAAAAATAGTAGATGTAAATGAATGATTGGATGTTTATAAACACTATCAATGCTGCCTAACCTGTTCCCAACTATGTTGGGGTCGGTTTCCAGTCTAACAGGATGCAGCTGAATACCAGTATTTTCCATGGCGCGACTGCCTATGTGACCTCCACATCCCAGTAACTGGGCAATACGATACCCCTTGGTAAGACTGGATGTCAGACTTTCGGGCTTCTGACTACTCGTAACGACTGTCAAAGATCCACGAATGACAGCCGGGACCAACGGTTTAACGTGCTTTCCGAGGCACGGAGGAGTCTCGGTATGTAAAGATGGTCACCCATCCACGGACCAACCCCGGCATGTGTAGCTTAACCTGATGGATCGACCCGTGCGGCTATGACTTGGCTTAGAAATATCTCTCAGGTTTCCTCACGATGTTTTCCTTCACCATTTTTGTACCAAGTGATAATTATACAATAAGGGCATGAATCCGAAAAGCCTGAGGTCCGTGTCTTGGGACGCACCTCCCCACCCTCCTCGCAACTTGGCTGAAATATGACGATGATGAACTTGTACTGACACTTGTACAAGTAGAGTGCGCGTCGCTTCGCGAGATAAAAATATTGTAAATGGTTATCATCATGCCATTCCAGAGATAAAGTCAAAATCAAATCATTTACTGAGGCCCAAAAAAGACACTTTTGAATGTCAAAAATAAAATAAACGCTTGATATTAATAACGATCCGTTTCTTGCCATCAGTTGGTAACTTTAACAACCCGTTTTCGTGCAAGCGGTAGCTAGCCCAAACTATCCGTTTTTTGTTTACAGTCGGTACATATAGCGATCCGTTATTTCCACGCACGGCATGGCATGGCCATAAGGTTGTTGGCGTTATCGATACGTTTTCCTAACGACTGGTAGACTAACGATCCGTTTCTCCAACGGACCGTTATTTACAAGCAATTGGTAAACATAACGATATCATTTTCCAAATATAAATTAACCTTTTTTCTCAACTACAGTGGCTCAACAGAACTCACATCCCTGTCCCGGAGATGGGTGCAGACTGCGTGGCTCTAGAGCGGGTCAAACACGACCACCCTGTGTTTCTTGATCTGCCTTGTCATCTGGAAAGAGCCTTCGCTTGTGAGAGAGGTAAGATTTTTTACTAGCCTTTATGATTGCAACATGATGACCGCTTTGTTTCGGCTTATTTATTGTTTGATTCGCACGAATTTACTCGGCCGAAAACGGGCAAATCGACACTTTTTTAAATATTTTTGTATTAGCCTATAGTGTGTCCCACTGCTGGGCAAAAGCCGGGGAGGCCTTTTTCGATACTTTTAATTATTTTTTTTTTTCTTGAGGCCATTCGCACAAAGTTAATTCATTTGTAGGCGAATCGACAACTCCAGAAATCGATTCGCCTACTGTTACGGCGTGGGGCCGTAACAGTAGGCGAATCAATCGTGGGGTCGCCAGATGGCGCCCGGCGGCAGTAGATACTTATTGTAGCCAGGTTGTTTCTTCGCGCCGCTAAGAGCGTCAGGGATAGTAACACACAGCTCGCAAGGGAACGGTGCAGACGCCATTATCACAGAAACCATCCAGAAACAAACATTGTAATATGAAAGAAAGTAAGAAGAAAGATAATTCGGAATACACAATATTTCACAATGAACCAGTCCATTATTTAAAGTCTATACAAATCTCGCGACAATCTAAGAAGCCCGCTTTGACACCTATCAAAATACTGTTAGTAGTGATGGGGAAAAAAAATCGGTTGTTTTAAAAACCGATTATCGAGACATATCGATTAATCATCCTTAGAGTTTGAAATCGACAATTTATCTACATTAATTCAAACTGATTCTCGAGGCATATAGTTTTATTACACGTCATTATCATCATCATCATCAACAGCAGTCTACAGCAGCAGGTACTGGACCTCTCCAATTGCATGGCATTCAGCTCGATTCTCGGCAACTCTCATCCAGCTGCTACCAAACACTCTCCGAAGATTGGCCCTCCTCTTTTAGACATGTTGACGAGTTTACACGATAACACCAAAATCACATAATAGCCGAGTCAGAAAATATAACAATAATGTTATATTTTCTGACTCGGCTATTATGTGATTTTG
Source organism: Lithophane semibrunnea (assembly GCA_947363905.1). Taxonomy (NCBI): domain Eukaryota; kingdom Metazoa; phylum Arthropoda; class Insecta; order Lepidoptera; family Noctuidae; genus Lithophane; species Lithophane semibrunnea. Next base: position 2,337,546 of record OX376216.1, read on the forward strand.
GTGTTATCGTGTAATTTTAACCATTTCCTACATATTAAATATCAAAAGAAAGCTAAACATATACATATGTGATCATATTTTATTTGTTATGTTACTCTCTTTTCTAAATGTTTGTAAAAATATCGATTTTTTAGAACATCGATTTTATTCGGTCAATAAATGGATTAAAATCTTCACAGTACTACTGTTGCCATAGCAACGAACCCAAAGACATGACATTGTAATAACGTCCTGTCAGTATATAAATCAACGATTATTTCGTGTTTTTGAGTGCATTTTTTCAATATAAAGTTAAACTTGGTGCTTTCGAATGATACTCATTGTTAGGTATAGTGTATGGATAACATAGTAATTAATTAGGATTATGAATTTGATTATTCGATCTTTTACGTAGACGTTCATACAAAGTTATCGCGGCATGTATGATGATAAACGTCAAAACGGGCTTCTTAGATTGTCGCAAGTTTAGTCCATAAACATAGCGGCAACAGCCGGAACACCTACTAATAAATATATTTATTTATTTATTTAGGCAAACCAACTAAATACACACAAGGACATTCAAAGTTCATATCATTAACAAATACAATAGAATTGCATGCATCTAAATTATAGGTAAGCACAGCATATTAATTAGACCTCAACAATAATAATTAGTATAAAGATGGATAACAATGTAATTAAAACCAGAATATCATTAGTCTTTTATAAGTACTTAAAATTAACTTGAATTGTAATTAAAATTGAAATTAACTTGAATTGAAATTGAAATTAAATTGATTTAAAATGAATTGAATTAATTAATTAATTAAATAATATTGAATCAAGATTTATTTAAGATTGAATTAACTAACAAACTAAAAACATATCTAACTAAAATTATTATAATCAAAGCACACACACAAAACAAAACAAAACGAAACGAAAAAAAATAAACAGACACAAAATAAAATAAAAAGATAAAACGAGAAACATTATTGAGTAAGAATTACATATTATTGAAAATGAATGACATCATATAGCATTAAGGTGGATGCGCTAGGGTGGCCCGCGAAATTCAAATTTTCTTACGTTTTTTGCTATTTGCAGGTCAGTGTCAGGTTATAGGTTGTAAGTGCATTGAATGACTATTCACAAAATCATGACATTTGGCACTTTCATGAACTTAGAGAGTTGTATTGCTCATTGTAATGTTTATAATTCTCTTAAACCATATTTGTTACGGCCGCATATAATATTTCGATCAACATATAACTTGACACTGACCTAAAAATTGCAAAAAACCTAAGAAAATTTGAATTTCGCGGGCCATCCTAGCGCATCCCCCTTAATGATCCATTACGTAATGGGGCATTAATGATTGTCTTTGTGCAACTGGGTGTAAGTGTGATACTCCGCTGGTCACAAACCTCCAAAATTCATCATAACAAAGCCTCTTACCATCCACAGATGTGAGTGAGCTGTACCCTGTAAAGGAGGTAAACACCGTCCGGTGCAGGAACGGCCTGTACCACCTCTACGATGGCAGGATGGACTGGCACCAAGCTGCAGCCTACTGCGTGCTCCGGGGGATGGCGTAAGACCATAGATTTTTATGACATTTTAACTTGGGCTCAGTTCAGACGGCGACGTGAAACGACGTGACGCTGCGCGAACTTTTAAACAAATATCTTAACTTATTTTCTTCACGAAAAGGTATTTATTTATAACTAGCGGATGCCCGCGGCTTCGCCCGTGTGGATGTCATTTAAATACAGGGTGTTAGGGTAAACACCGTTATCCTTGCAACCAGTGGTTTGGTTTCATTTATAGAACGTATAATCAATTGAAAATTACAACTTTTTTTTAAATTTTTTTTAGATCTAAATTTTACCACAAGAGACGCAAGTTCGTTGCCCTATGCGCTAGGGCAACGAACTTGCGTCTCAACACGGGCGGGGAGTACGGGATGTGACCTGAACGGCAGCGAGCGCGATCCCTCCCTTAGTCAGTCAGCTGTTTCGCTAGCAAGCACGGTGTCAGATAGAAACTTTTTAAAATCTTTTAATGAAAATAACGTTTCTTTTTTGTTGTGTTTGGTCATTTATTTTTATATTTAAGTCAACTACCCATGGTTTGAATGACAAGAGTGTTTACCCTTACATCCTGTATACTAAAACCTTCCTCGAGAACCACTCTATCCATTGGTGAAAACAGCATGAAAATCGGTGCAGTAATTTCTGAGTTTATCGCGAACAGACAGACAAACAGACGCGGGGGTGGACTTTGTTTTATAATATGTAAGGATTTCAGGCGTGAATGCATGTCAAAGGATGCTGCGATGCGTGTGAACCTTATTATGTAGTAAATAAATTAGATATTGTATTGGATATTAAAAAAGTACACTTCGCGTCGCGTCCCGGTGTGAACTGACCCTTAAAAGAACGTAAATATTAGACTAGCTGCGCCCCGCGGTTTCACCCGCGTAAGTCTCGATCCCGTGGGAATATCGGGATAAAAAGTATCCTATGACCTAATCCAGGTCATGGTCTATCCATGTGCCAAATTTCATCCAAATCCGTTCAGCCGTTTTAGCGTGAAAGCGTAACAAACGAAACAATTCATTTTCGCATTTATATTGCTAGTTTCCGACCGCGGCTTCGCCCGCGTGATGTCGGACATCGTCTCACGGGAACGTACTACCGGGATACTTAAGAAATGCTGGGTTTCCTATACAAACATCCCCTATATCACCTCATATAGGATTATTTTTAAACAAAAAGTAGCCTATGTCCTTCCCCAGGATGCCATCTATCTCCTTGCCAAATTTTGTTGAAATCCGTTCAGTGGTTTAGTTGTAAAAAGGTAACATACAGACAGACAGACAGAGTTACTTTCGAATTTATAATATTAGTATGGATTAGTATAGATTAGTTAGGATAGTTAAGATTTGGAAAAAGGCGCGTAGACGGTGGGACCTTTTATCTTAACATAATTATTGTCTTATTGTTACAGGTTAGCAAATATTGCCACTATAAAATGTCTAAAAAAACTGGGAATGACAATGTTGAAAAACCGACCAAGTAAGTATATTGTACCTATCAAAATTCACGATTTGTAAAATAAATACAATGAGCGTAGACATTTGACCGCTACCTACAAAACGGTGTAGCAGTCCCGTAGCAGCTGCGTAGCGGCGGCGTAGCAGAGCACGCTACGCGCTCACGGCGTAGCAGTCCCGTAGACTGCGTAGCGACGTAGCGCAGTCTTGTAGAAGACGCTACACGCTACGCACATACGGCGTAGATCGCAGTTGCGTAGAGGCGGCGTAGTCGCTGCGTTGCGTAGATGCAGCGTAGGCGCCAGTCTTACTAATATGTCCAATATTGTGAGTTTGATCAGAGAAATTATGTGTATTTGGGCTTTATTTCTAAAAATAAATTGCCTTTGAAAAGTAAGAAGGAAATATTAGAATATCTAGGGTAATTTAGGAATATTTGCTGCAAAATGATTATATAATATAATAATATTTATTAGCTTTTTACTTTGCTTGTGTAGTTTTTGAATTAGCTTCAATAATTTACGTATTTTTCCCACTTAGTCTATGTAGACGACATCATAAGTGTCTCTGTTATTTACATAGCAGGTAGTGGTATTCTAATTTGTGTGGGGTAGATACCACAACTAAAAAGGGAAAAATAAAAACTTTTAACAAAAAAAAAACAACCGACTTCCAAAAAAAACACTACAAAAGTGAAAAATAACTTTAATTTTGGAAGTCGGTGTCGTTGCTTTTCAGTTTTCGTTTTTTGCCACCGACTTCCGAAATTAAAGATTTCCACTTTTTTTGTGTTTTTTTTGGAAGTCGGTTGTTTTTTTTTTTTTAAGTTTTTATTTTATTATTATTTTTGAATAAAACACAGCTATTGAGAACGCATGGGTGGGTGCTAAGGGAACCCTCGGCCATTGGAAGTGGATAGACACCGGAGTTAGCGTGTTTCAAACACCAGCTTTGACTGACGCGGCGCCTGACAGCTGGCCTCCTATGAGGTAAGTGGCTGGAGTAAGGCATCTTCGAATAAAGCAAGCGTCTCCTATTTCCGTTGGGCTCACTGCTGACGAGTGGATTTCAAGGTGTGGAGGGCAAGCAAAACTGGAGGCTCCGAATATTTTATGAAACAGACGAAAAATATATTGATTTATTTCGGTTTTCGGTATGAAATTAATTCAACGTGACGTTTTTTAGACGATCAACCTAGGACATGAAAAGAAAATTAAAAAAGTTTCCTTGTGAATGTGAACATTTTTTTAAGATCTTAAAAAAATGAAATTGTCGACCCTTATTTTTTGGGGTCGGTCACAGGGTGTACCGATGACCTGGTGAAGGCCGCGGGAATGCGTTGGATGCGAGAAGCACAGAACCGGTCGAAGTGGCTGTGCTTGGGGGAGGCCTATGTCCAGCAGTGGACGTATTTTGGCTGAAACGATGATGATAATTTTTTGGGGAGGCCCGGCCATGACCATCTTTACATACCAAAACTCCTCCGTGCCTCGGAAAGCACTTTAAGCCGTTGATCCCGCTGTCATTTGTAGATCGTTAACAGTTGTTCCGGGTCGTCAGAAGCCCGAAAGTCTGACAACCAGTTTTACCATGGGGAATCGTGTTACCAAGTAACTGGGTTGTGGAGGTCACATAGGCAGTCGTTCCATGTAAAATACTGGTACTCAGTTGCATCCGGTTAGACTGGAAGCCGACCCTAACATAGTTGGGAAAAGGCTAGGCAGATTGATTGAAGAATTCGTTAAACATTTGCCAGGGACAGAACGAATATAAAGCAGAATGGATGCCTGCAGCTGGACAGGCACGCTTCCCATCCGCCTGTGTTCCTCGAAGCAAGGTGTGACAGGAAAATGCAGTTCATTTGTTACGCAGGTAATGTCCTCATTAAATTCTTGCATCATTTTATTTTAAATACAATCGTTGGAGGGAATTACTCTGAGAACCCTATAATATTAGGTTCCTACCAATAAAATTGGCGTTTTTTTACTCACAAATAGAGAACCTCGTCACTTCTATGATTTAAAATATTCATCAATTGCTTGGTATTATAAACCAATATACCAATAGTAAAAAAACCTTATTACTTATAGTTTTCTAAACATAAAAAATAACTTAAAATGACTCCTCATTTTGTTAGCAGAAATGACCTCAATTTTTTTTTATTTAGCCAAGTCTTAATTTTGTCGCTTAATCTCTATTACGTTATTTTAGTTTTTAAACATTAGAGCATTAAAGTTTTAAAACATTAGTGTTCGTGGTTGTTATATAAATTAAGAAAATATTAGTATGAAAAATGCAACGTTTATAAAATTTCCCATACAAGACGCTGATTTCGTAGGTGGGACCTAATACCTAAGAACCAGCGCAAACTGTGCTACCTACAGGTCAATTAGACGCAGATGAGTTATCGTTTGCGTCTGCGAGAAGTCGTTACCCCAGACGTGCAGCAAGCGATCATTTACTTAGAGTATTCGAGAATTGCGACTGTCTTCGGGTGCGTGCACCGTGCGTCTAGTCGATACGACAAGTAATAATAATCATCTGTCCCATACAAAACTTCAATACCCACTCGGTCCAAATGTATGAGACACGCGAATACGATGTTGGTCGCCATGGATGTTCAGTTTGGTCAAAAACAAAATCAAAAGTCATTTATTCAAACTGAGAATCAGCACTTTTCCAACGTCAAAATTACATAAGACAGTCCCCCAAAACGCCCACCCTTCACCACTTCCTAGTGCTTTAGCTGGGAAGAAGAAGTGGCGCAACAAACTGTCCAGCAGGGTCTGGTGGTCTGAACCACTCCCTCAAGACCACATAGTATCTCAAATAAATTTCATTTTTAATACTCGCTGTATGTAACATCCTACCCAGAAGTACTATTAGTAGACAGGCAGAAATGAAGTTGCACACTTAAATCTTGGTTGCCCGATTTCAGAACAAGGGGGTGACTTTGAAAGAGGAGTCCGTCGATCGGGTTAGTAACAACAACCACGATGGTTAACCACTTTTTACCCTTATTTGTGCCCTTAGTCATAGAGCACGGAATTGTTGCACCGGCAGCGTTTAGAGACGGCAGTCCATACGTTATGTTCGTGAACGGGCGCTGTCAGTAGTAGGGACTTGTCATCTCTTAACTGCCAAAGCTTTTTTATACACATCAAGCTATACATTTCCAGTTTATGCTGATCTCGCATTGTATAGGTATTCCGTACAATCCGAGGTCAGCTTATACTGGAAATTATAGCTTGATGTGTAGGCGTGTGTACACTGGTTACCACAAGTAAAGCGCGCGTCGCTTCGTCAGATAAAAAAAATACTGTACGTTTACATCACGTTTTGACACCGAATTCTTAAACCACACTTGAACTCTTCTTCTTCCTTTCCACAGGTAGCAAAACGCATAACTTGGAGACAAATACGCGTAAAAAGGTGAGGAGACCCGACGCTAAGATAACAGGCCCGCCATTATCTTGGAGTCGCGCCTCCTCACTTTTCTACACCAAGTTATTCTGTCTTGGGACTCTTGGGTTGTCGGTTTTTGCAGTTGGCCTAGCTTGAGGCCTCTTTTTATATTAGACCACCAATACAAAGGCGGCTGGCCTCTCCCTCCGTTCTCTTACGGTAGGTTCAGAGTGATTTGTACCACATGCATGACATTCGCTACGTGTACTGACATTTCTGTTTGCCATCATTATTTTCTGGTTCTCTTATTTTATGGGGTCGGCGCATCATGTCTTCTTGTTCCACACTTCTCTATTAGCCGTCATCTCGGTAGTCACCCCCTTCCTAGCCATATCATCTTTCACACAGTCCATCCATCGTTTCTTTGGTCTTCCCCTACTCTTATAGTTATCCGCATTCATACTCAAAACTTTCCTGACGACATTTCCCCCATTCCTCCGCATCACATGTCGATACCATGACAGCTGATTTTCACACAACTTTTCAAACACCGGTGTTACTTTCAGACTTCCTCTTATGTATACAGGGTGTAAGGGTAAACACCGTTATCCTTGCAACCAGTGGTTTGGTTTCATTTAAAGATCGTAAAATCAATGGAAAATTACAAGTATTTTTTTTTCAATTTACATTTTACCACAAGAGACGCAAGTTCGTTACCCTATACGCTAGGGCAATGAACTTGCGTCTCAACACGGGCGGGGGGTGCGGGACGTTACCTGAACGGCCGCGAGCGCGACCCCTCCCTCAGACAGCTATTTCGCTAGCGAGCACGGTGTCGGATAGAAACTTTTTAAAATCTTTTAATGAAAATAACGTTTTTTTTTGTTGTGTTCGGTCATTTATGTTTATATTTAAGGTCAACTACCCATGGTTTGAGGGACAACAGTGTTTCCCCTTACAGCCTGTATAGTTACTCATTGTGTCTAATATCTGAAACATTTTATCATTGATTTGCGTGACTTTCTCTACCATATATTATGTACTTACTCATTTCGAACTGTATCAAGCTGCTGTCGACAACGTGTCGTGCTCGTGTATTTCAGTGCGGTGGGTGCTCAAATACACCAGCGTCACGTCGTCGACGGTAGCCGTAGTTGTGTCGGCGGCTGCAGTAGCCTCTGCCGTTGACGCCTGTCGCTCGTATATGTGAGCCGCTTAGACGAAAGCCGATATTAGACGCTTCATTCGAGTGAAGGATCATTATTCACGCGACACACCGACAAAATTATTTAGGCATGAACATTCATCTGGTCATTTTAATTCACTTTTCGAGCATTCTGTAGGTGAGTGAAAAATGCCGAGTGTCGAAATCCAACATCTTTACATCGGTTCACTAATTAATGAATTCATTTTTCACTTTCGATTAATTTTGTGTTCAGATAATTCACTTCGAATGAAACATGACGAATGAACAAAAACGGAAGCGTTTGATATCGGCTTAGTTGAAATACATTTGATAATTCGGCCGCATTTATATTTATATAAATTTTATTATTGCAGGATCTTCCCAGAAGTTTCCACAAGAGATACCTAGTGATGATCAATATTACTACGTGCTAGTGAGACAGTTGTTCTACTGGCAGCACGCTTACCAAAACTGCTTTAAAATGAACGGAACGCTCGCCAGTTTGGATAACAACGACATTATGATACAGTTGCTGCTACTTATGGGCGAGAATAAGGAGGAACGTAAGTTTTACAAACTTATTTACTTTTAAGCCCGTTATAGTTATGCTCTGGCTACACTTCGCGTTATCGCGAACTTTTCTTCGTGCGCTCTTTGTTGCTCAGCGAGACATCAAGGGGTGTGCGAGAGAGAGCGCACGAAGAAAAGTTCGCGATAACGCGAAGTGTAGCCCGAGCATTACAGAACGTCACTCTAAACTCAAGCATTTTTGATTGGTAGAAAATAGTGCACATGAGACATATTCAGCCTTGTCTCTGGGATAGCAACGCATTATCGATGCCTCTGAAAATGCAGATCATAGTGTAGTGCAGCGATTCTCAAACTTTTTTGGCGACGGAACCCTTTTGGAAAACGAAATTTTTGACGGAATCTTAGAATACCTAATCAAAACGGTTCGTCGTTTTTTCAGATGTTGCAAAACTTGTTTCACAGGGTCTAAGTTTAATTTTTTTTTAGACGGTGAAGCAGTATCGCGTATAAAAAGTAAAGTGCCTACTTGTAGTTCCATATTGTATGCCGCCAAATCTTTAGTTCTTGAGGAAACTGGGCGCCTCCAAAGCCTCTGTGGGGCTCCGCGAAAATACTGGTTCATTGTGACCAGTAATTTCGAGGAGCACCACAGAGTCTTTGTGGAGACCAGGAGCTCCGCGGAGCACACTTTGAGTAACACTGGTGTAGTGTATCTATATAATATTAGAGTAAACACTATCTCATGCACGTCAGCAGTGAGGTCGCTGTCAGTAATGTCAACTGTCAGTTCACCACGAATGGCGGGAAACAGTTGAAAGTGACGCGGTACCTGCACGGGAGACTTGATGTGATGATGAGCCAGTGTAGTGTTAAATAATCAGCTTAAATACGGGATCAACAGGATTCTAAACATAGGGTTTTGAGAAATCAAATCTCATTATAAAATAAACGTGTTTTCTAGCTATCGAACACATCTGGATCTCCGGCCGTCTGAACATGACGAAGGACATCGCGACCGACACCGTCCATTTCAGCTGGTACAATCCCAACGGCGGGAAAGTGATCCCAAGTCCTCAGGGTGTAGGGGGGGCCGTGTCCGGGCTATATGTGAGTAAATGTTCGCATTTTATAATACCTAAACTAGCGACCCGCCCCGCCCAATTTACAAGTGACATGAAGTCATGAACTGAAAACTGTTCACGACACGTTGTGTACAAGTTCTGAGTAGTAACCTAACAAAAAGAACTAGGCTTCCATGATTTCAAAGCAGTATTTCATTAGTAAGTATTACTCAGTACTTCATTTTGTATATTGTTACATAATATTCCATCTAGAATAATGTACCTTTCAAATGGTGTGTAGTGGTAATATGTAACCCACACATGCAGACGAACTTGTGAACTCAAGTACCTATGACGTCACACGACTCACACGTCCCTTAGATCGAACTCAGGGTTCAGTATTCGGTCACTAGCCGTCAAAAAAGTAGGACACTTACCACTAACCGCATCACTTGTGCGTCAAATTATAATCATCATAATCTTACTTAAAAAAACGGCCTGTGTTATCACGAGAAAACATGTTTTAGTTACAATAAATAATTGTGTAGTACTCCTGCAAAAAATATCTGAAAAATATTTAAGACTACGCGCTAGATGTCACTATACAAGCACCACGTTTTAGTCAGCCATACCAAATGGCAATTCTGATACCCCCCGCTAGATAGCATTATAAGTAAACCACACTTATCAGCTCTTACTTAGCAGTTTTGCTACTCCCCGATAGATGTCACTAATTTAAGAATTTAAGTAGTCGCCACTAGATGTCACTATTCCCAACTTCTAAGATGGCTTGATCTAATTAGTTCTCCTATTACCCATCAGATGCCGCCGTGGTGGATTGATGAAGAGTTTACGATGGATAACTCCTGCCTAAACTTGGATAGGCAAGACCATCTAATTGGCTTGGCGTATGGACTACCATGTGATACGGCGCAGTACTCAGTTTGTATGATAGGTAAGCGACAAAACCTAATCAGCCTATAATTTTCCCACTGCTGAGACACAGGCATCCCCTCTGTAAGAGGGTATGAGCCAAAACCCACCTCGCGGACCCAGTACTGATATAGTCGGTTCTAAAAGTATCTGATAAAAGTGTAAACAAACTCAGCACCCTTGTTGCGTAAAACACAATCAATCACAATGTTTCATTTTGACAGTAGAACAACATTTATTGCGTTATTTACGTTGCTGAGCAGACAAATTTTTCGAACTTATGAAGCAATGGATTAGCAACATCCTTTAATTAAAACTTTCGGGTTGTGATTTTAAGTGTTATGCAAATTAGGGTGTCGAGCAGTCGTATTGTTTGAAGTCTTAATTATACTATCTAAGATTCATAGATGAATCTTAGATAATTTACATAATGCCACTATTTACTGCCATAAATTCAACTATTTACTGCTATAATTATGTAGTGGTGATGAAATCATTTACCATACAAATAAATATATTCTATTCTATTCTATAGAAAAAGTAAAGCGCCTGTCTGGGTTCGAATCCACGACCTACAATTTCTCAGCCCGTTATTGATTCTAGACCATCACTGGTCCTTTCCGAGTGTGTGTTCCCAAAAATCTGAGATTCTAAATTCAAATAGGAAGTTTACATCTTATTCATAACTTTTTTTTTTTTTTAGAAAAGTCACATAAACTCCAGCCTGTCATCGTGCATACACAACCGCCGGTGGCGCCCCCAGCTGTGGTGGCGGTGACAGAAGCACCTGGCAGTACTACTGTAGATGGATATGACAGCAGTTGAATCGCGAGGTTGAATATTTTCTACTAATGAATTAGGCCTTAATATCTTCTATTATTAATATAACATGCCTTATCTTTAATGAATTATGTATTTAAATAAATTATTTAAAAAGAAAATGTATTTAGCTATGTGAAGTTTTATTTCAAACAAGCTGAGATTCTGGCTTAGTCCGTGTATCCACCCCAAAAAATCCACCCTAGGCTGGATACTCTGAAACATATGTCCAATAATCCACCATAAGCTTATAAATTCCGTTCATCCAACTAGGCATAGGGTGGATTCTCGGAAATACATTTCAGAGTATCCACCTTAGGGTGGATAAACGGAATAACCAGAGATTCTTACAGAATATGTACATCAGCTGGATCAAAAGGATACTTTTTATCAAAAAGTAAATGATAGAAACCATAAACAAGTTTTGTTTCTTTAAATTATTTATTCTTAACAAAACATACCATCATTTGATACTATGTAATGTCTCAACCCACTGTTCATTAGTTTTACTCATTTCTGTGTAGTTTTCGTACATAGCCGCTAGACTTTTATTGAAGGCCCTCAAATTCTCTAAGTAGGCTCTAAAACTGCTGTTCATTGCTCGAACGGAGTCTATTTCTTGTGTCAGCTCAGAGGTTGCTTTCTGAAAAGAAAAAAATGTAATTCTACAAAATTTCAAAAGCTTATTCCATATTTAAACTGCAGGCTCAAATGAAAAGTAGGAATACAGGTACACAAAAAAACTCTGACGTCTGATACTACTTTTTTCTACATATTTCGTTGGTTATATCAGCTCGAAACTTTATGAGTACCTAGTTCATGCCGTGATAAAGACATCAGCGAGTCAGCAAGGTGGCCGACGGCTTTGTCACGGCTAAATATGGCGAAACAAAAAACAGTCTTGAACTATTGTAGGTACTATGTATGATGCCCTCGATAGTGTGAAGTCATAGCTTTACACAAAATACAGACTCATAAAGCTATACCTAACATATTGGCGATGAGAAATTGGCATGAGATAACAACACCGTGCGAAGATCAGACCCTATGCAGATAATCAGTCAAAACAAAATGTTGGTTCCAAAATACTGAAATAAATTTATTTTACCTCACGCTTAGACGAAGTCACAGAGGCACTAGACATTTTTAGTTCCGCAATAAATGGTCGTATGATTCTTTATTACCAGAGTTTGAAAACAACAGACAAATAAAAAGAAAACAAACAACTTTAAAACTTTTTATCAATTTGGCGGTTAGTCTTGGGTTGCTATCACTAACAATCATAACTACCGTTTTTTGTCATCTATTTCCCTTCTAGAAAAATCGTGCTTTATTACTCGACTGCGTGACTGCGTGACACCCAAGACAGGCTGTGGTATCTATAGTCTTTGTATCCTCAAAGCATGTATAGCTGGATGGAATTCATGAGGTGTCTGTCTACAGACTCATCTGGGTTACACGATGGTTAAACTAAACTTTGAAATAAAATAAAACAAAAATTACTTCAGGATCCTGCAATTTGGTTAGATCATCATTTCCCATTCATTTTTGGGAAATGGGCTGAATTGGCAACACTAAGAACTCCAATATGACATTAGCAGTTACGGTTCATTTCATGAAGAATGAATAAATCAAAGTGTATTATTTTTTAAAGTACTTAACTAATATTATTGCGTTTGATGTTGATAATCTTCATTTTAATAACAGAAAAACTATTTGATGAAATTAAGACCTACCTATAACGTAATGAAACAACAAAAACTCTTTTTAGGATTCTATTCAAGTGGCAAAAACTAAATCTCTTGTCCGTTCGTCTGTCCTCTCTCTTTTCTGTTTCTTCTCCACTTCGCTGTGTGTCTTTTACGAATCATAAATACTTACAGGGAAATCGTCGAGTTTGGTCAGGAATTCAGGATGGATCTAAAAAGGGTTCAAATCCTCCAGAGTACTACGCACTGTACTACGGTACCCTACTGTGCCGAGTGGTGAAGACTATACGTATAGCCTTGGGGCAAGCTTGGGGCCTACGACCAGTACTATAAATAGTGCTCTGTGGGCCTACGAGGCTTCGACTAGATTCTAACACGTGCTTTACGGAACGCTTTATTACTTAACGCTCATTTATAAGCTTAGGTAATTAGACCCACATTAACAAAGACATCGTAATGCTGTATATTTTTTTTGTACAAGAGTGTAAAAAAAAATCTTAATTTATTTAATAAAACCAGAAGTTCTGCAAAAATAAAATTACCAAGTTTCACCCCCGAAGTGCATTGGAAGCCTCAACCTCTCGAGCTCAACCCAACCCCCAGTATCGACCTTCGAAGCAGTCACAAAACGCATGCGCACAGCCAGACCCGGCGCCATCTGCAGAAAAACGTCGTAGTTAAAAAAAGAAACGCCGCCATTTTGACATTTGTTTGGCTTTTGTGTTCTACAATAAAAGTTATCATGTAATTACTTGTTACGAGTTATTATTCAATATATTTCCGCTATCCAACTATTTCGCTGGTAATTTGGATGAATAAAATCCAACGCATCAGTGGGAATCGCATGCGTCGAGCAGCGAAAAAATCGATTATGTACCAGTGCCGCTTTTTTACTTTCGCGTTACAATTGTTCGTGTTATATTACTAATTTATCTAGTAAACTAATTTAAAATACATCTTGCATTCATCATGAAGTGTTTTAATTGTGTTTTGACTGGAAATTGACAGTGATATGTGGTGAAAAGTGGATTTGGAAAAAGGCGCGAAGTGCCCGCTGCCGCTATTGACCACGGAAATAAAAAAATAATATCTAAATTAAAACAAAGAGATTCTTCCGACGCGTAATGTGTATCACATCGAACTGGTGTTTGATTAATTTTCCGGTCATGTATTACGTACAGCAAATGGAATAAATGATACTTTCTAAAAATTAAGTTCATGTAAGTACATATTTCCTGAATTAGGTAATTTCATAATTTGTAATTTTGCATACGTTTTCGACTTACTGTTTTAATTACGAATAATCTTCATAATACTGCTGTAACTTCCTTAAAAATTAGATTAAAAATGCTCATGTCAATGACACCAAATGATAACATTGTCAATATTATTTTGACAGAAAAATGTAAACAAATCATTTGTTGACATGTTTTGTATTATTTACATTTTTTTTTACATTTTCCTATAATAATAGGGTTTCTAAATTTGCTCATAACTTGATAAGTAAAATTGATTCCTAAATTCTATTTTCCTAAGTAATTTCTCATGAAGTCATGATCTAAAATGTTGTTTCTTTTGTGCCTAGATTATGTTAAACCTAATGAGCCTAATATCCCATCTAGGTGAATAACTTCTTTCTCTCATTTGTCTGTCTGTAGCCTACTTGGTTGGTACCGCTTCATGTACACGACACTGGACCCGCTCCGGCGTCGGACTGCATGCTTGTGTATACAAATGTATATCGCCCATGCGTCGCACTGCATAGATTTTACACTCATTATGAGAAATTTTGAAATTGTTTCATCTTACGGTCCAGGGACTGTCCAGCATCATTTATAGGAAGCCTTAGCCTCTCTGCTTCTCGTGTATGGTGTAGTTTCATGTGAATTTCCCTTGGATATACAGTATGTTAACTAACAAAGGGCGTTCCCGTTAACCTGCAATAGTATAGCGTGTATACATGCTAAAAAAAATATTACCACGCAAAAAAAAAAAAAATTTTTTATTTGTTTTGTGAAATGTTCACAAAACGATTAAATTTAAACGTAAAAGAAACACTCACACTTGTATTTCAACGTAGAAAAACAAGTGTGACAAGTGGGCGTGTACAGAGAGTTTATTTTCCGTAACAATATAATATTATTTTGTGAATATTTTACTATACAAAAACCAAAAAAAAACATTTTTTTTCAAACATTTTTTTAGTGTGTATAGACGCTATACTATTGCAGGTTAACGGGAACGCCCTTTGTTAGTTAACATAGTGTATATTGCTACCTCTAATTTGTGTAAAAAGTCTCATCACATAGCCATCAACTATGCATTCTGTACATAAACTAGAGTAACATTGCACAAAATTAATTGCTGGGAAACGATTATTTTTGATGTAAAAAATCTTAGTTTACGGCATGCAAAACATTATGTATAAGGGTGCATGCAACAGTTCAGCGTTCTTATAATTAAATTATAACATTTAAAACTTGCTTAATTTAAAAAAACATATTAAAAGGTTGGAATCTTCAATATCTCTGTAACCAGAAGGTTCCCAGGTATGATTCAGAACAAAGAAAATGATCACTATGACGACGGGAATAACAAGTAACTTTTACACCCATTATATTGAAGGTATATCATGTTCATATTTGCTATATAAAGAAGAAGCCCAAAAGTCTGACAACCAGTCTTCCCAAGTGGTATTGTATTACCCAGTTACTGGGTTGTGGAAGTCAGATAAGCAGTCGCTCCATGTAAAATACTGGTATTCAGCTGCATCCGGTTAGACTGGAAGCCGACCCTAACATGGTTGGGAAAAGGCTAGGCAGATGATGAGATGATTGACTAAATAAAATATTATTTTCTGTTTCATCAAT
This sequence comes from Lithophane semibrunnea, assembly GCA_947363905.1. Classification (NCBI taxonomy): domain Eukaryota; kingdom Metazoa; phylum Arthropoda; class Insecta; order Lepidoptera; family Noctuidae; genus Lithophane; species Lithophane semibrunnea. The sequence continues at coordinate 2,353,100 of OX376216.1, forward strand.
ATCATTTATATTCTGAAATAGCCAACTTACATTTTAGCAAGCATAGTTGTTGGCATGTCCTATCTGTTTTTATTACAATATGGTACAACTGCTTCTTTAATTTCCCAGGTTAAGTTGTCCTCTGATATTGCGATGCGGTTAAGAAGTAGAAAGAGGGAGCGACCGCTCTCAAGTAAACGGAGTTCAAAGGTAACGAAACTCAAGAAGAAGCCCATTAAGCCTCTAACCAAGCCACCAAACGCTTGGAAGAATATCCTCAAGCGGGAGGTGAAAAATGTGGTGTCTGAGACACCGCAATTCTGCATCACTCGGTCACAGAAGAATTTAAAAACTCGTCCCGTGAGAACCAAACTAAGCATGGAGAAGCCTCTAGAGACGATGCACAAGAAGGCTAAGCACAAAGATGACAACCGCACTAAGAAACCAATCTTTCAAACGGTTGTACGGAGTTCCACTAAAGATCCTGTGTCTTCGTCTACTGTGGTGAAAAAGCCGCAGAATGATAAGATTACAACAACATCTAAAACTAAAGAAGTCCGTACAACAAAGAGTGCCCAACTTAGGCACAGCTCGCTGAACCGGGAGCTTAAAAAGACTGAAGTGATATCTTCAGCAATAAGCTCTCCTCGCAAAACAAGACGTATGGATAAGACTGACAAGTCAGCTTCCCTCAACAGCTCACCAATACGCAAAGTCCGTCAAATTGGGATAATAACTCCTAAAATAACAAAATCCTCAGTCAGTTCAACGAATGAGAGCCCAAAAAAGAGAACGAAGAAAGCTCCCGTTGTGCCAGAAACTAATTGTTACCCAGAAGATAATGATGTCACGATGTACGAAGCTCACACAACTACATTTGTTGACTTTCCAACGCAGAAGTCTGAGGAATCTGATTCGGACGGTCACGTTGAATCATCAGAACTGTGTCTTCCAAATGACTGTCTTAATGACTTTATGGCTATAGCAGAGTGTGCTAGGCTGATAAATGAGGATTTGCCAGCTACGGAGGAAGATATAAACTTCTTAGCGGATAAGGCAGCGAGGGTGATGACTACTGAGAAGGCAGAGGAGAAGACTTCCAGGACTAATTCAGTGGACAAGCGAGTGATGAAACGCAGGAAGTCAAGTAATGATCTGGAGATGTATCAGCCTACGTCTACTACAGATGATTTGGATAATTGTACCGATTTCTTGACTAACGGGGAGAAATATGTTCAGGTGAGAGTTGAACATTTAGTTTTAATACAAAAACAAGTAGTTAGCTCAAATCCAAAGGGAAAAAATAAGATTTCACTTGAAATTCTGCAAAAAATCTAGCTTCAAGACTAACCAAATTTTATTTAAAATAAAATAAACAATAACTGTCTAAATTGTCTTTCTTTAGTCAAAAATTCTGACACATCTACTTACAAAACTCCATCTCTTTCACACAGCCCGACTTCGTAACAATGCTAGAGCAAGACGGCTACGTCCGCGACTCGGAATGCGAGATATCCTCAACCTGCGACACTCAAGGGACTGCTATAGAGAGTCTGGAAGCCCTATCAGCTCGGAGCCCTAGCTCAGGGTTCCTGGCTGAAATCAGTCAAAGCTTGGCTGCTGAGGCGCACGGCACGGTGAGTTTGTCTCGTCATATTACACTAAAAAGCTAAAATTTCTTGAAGAGTTTTTGCTCACTTTTAGTAATACAAAATAGGTAAGTACGTCCTTGGTTGTAACATCTCTTTATTAGATCTCATAATTGCGCGTTCGTATTTCCGAAGATGGGCGATCATTGCCGAAGCCCAGGGGCGGTACGCTAGTTAGCTTATAAGTTGAAGTGGCAAAGGTATTGACACCCTGAACCAGTATTTCAAAAGTACTTTTTGATGTGTAACATCTTTCCTCTCGCTTTCCTGCAATCTGTAGGAGTGATTTCGTGAAATGGGACGGAAGTGTGTAACAGGAAGTCGGGGCAGCGCGCTATATTTGATTTGACCTATGACCGCGCGCGGTGCTAGAGTTGGCCGTCAGATGGTACCAACCCATTTTCCGAGAGGTTGGTGCTGTCAGCCAAGATGTCAGATGTTACATATCATTTATGCGACTATTGTAAAAGTTTGCCCGTTTTTTTTTAACCTCAACGTGGATGCTCTTGTCCTGCATCTCACCTGATGGTAAGATGATGATCAGGCCGAAGGTGGAAGTGAGCTTCATCCGGAATCCTCAACCACAGAGGAACTGGCTATCTTACCTCTAACTGCCGAAACACAACAATGCTGTTAACATTGTTGTTATGGCGACAGACTTAGATAAGATGGCGGTAGCTCTTTTTTTATAAGAAACAAAACAAATAAAATTATAAAACTAAAACCTTAACTACGACAAAAAAGTTCACTAAAAAGGTATAAACAAGACATCACAGACAGACAAATTAAAAATCCGGAGTCACACGTTAGGGTATAAATCAAACAGATACGTGTGACTCCGGATTTTTATTTGTCTGTCTGTGTTGTCTTGTTTAACATGAACAAACATACATACCGGTCAAAATCATAACCCTCCTTTTGGCTTCGCCTTAGTCGGGTAATTTATAACTTCATGTACTTATTTTATCAACAGAATGGGACTGATATAAGTGTTGACGACGCTGCGCTTGCTTACCACGATGAGCAGTCACCGACAGACATAGAGGTTAGTGTTGTAACCACTAGTTGTCACTGTTAAACAAATATCAACGTTGCGTGCCTAAAAATAAAGTTGAGAATAGATAACCTGAGACGCGCGCCTCTTTCCGCTTACGGCGCACTCTCGAGCTGATGGAAGTTTATTTATTATCAACTTTATTTCAAGTGATACAAGGTAGATATTTGTTTGGCAGTGACGAATGCGCTGCGTTGCGCCTTGCCAAACGTGCGCCGGCCCTTAAACGGCTGGACCGATTTTGACGTGACTTTCACTGGCAGATAGCTGATGTTATAAGGAGTAACTTTACTTCTTTTATTTTTGAAAAAGAATTAGGTTTCACGCGGGCGTCGCCGCGGGAAGCAGCTAGTTACTATTAACAATACCATGGTTAGCAAGAACAACCAAATGATGCAAATCATTTGTTTTTCAATAGAGATGATGCCTGTGAATCACTTAGGGGTATGAAATTAGATTACGACTGATTCTCAGACCTACCGAATATACATATAAAATTTCATAAAAATCGGTCAAGCCGTTTCGGAGCAGTATAGGAAATAACACCGTGACTCGAGAATTTTATATTGGGTCCCCACCTATGAAATTGGCGTTTTTTTCTCACAAATAGACAACCTCGTCACTTCTATGATTTAAAATATTCATCAATTGCTTGGTATTATATTGAATAATGACCATCATAGACAACTACCAATAGTAAAATAACCTTATTACTTATAGTTTTATTAACATAAAAAATACCTTAAAAATGACTCCTCATTTTGTTAGCAGAAATGACCACTATTTTTTTTTTTAACTTAGCCTAAACTTATTTTTTCGCTTAATCTAAGTGGCATACGTTATCTTAGTTTTTAAACAGTAGTGCATAAAAGTTTTAAAACAGTAGTGTTCATGGTTGTTATACAGGATGTAATGGTAAACACTCTTGTCATTCAAACCATGGGTAGTTGACTTAAATATATAAATAAATGACCGAACACAACAAAAAAAACGTTATTTTCATTAAAAGATTTTATAAAGTTTCTATCTGACACCGTGCTTGCTAGCGAAACAGCTGACTGACTAAGGGAGGGATCGCGCTCGCTGCCGGTCAGGTCACATCCCGTACCCCCCGCCCGTGTTGAGACGCAAGTTCGTTGCCCTAGCGCATAGGGCCACGAACTTGCGTCTCTTGTGGTAAAATTTTGATCTAAAATTTTTTTTTAAAAAGTTGTAATTTTCCATTGATTTTACGTTCTATAAATGAAACCAAACCACTGGTTTGAATGACAAGAGTGTTTACCCTAACACCCTGTATAAATTAAGAAAATGTTAGTATGAAAAATGCAACTTTAAAATTCCCCATACAAAACACTGTTTTCATAGGTACCTTATACAGTATGTTAACTAACAAAGGGCGTTCCCGTTAACCTGCAATAGTATAGCGTCCATAGATGCTAAAAAAAATATTTCCATTAAAAAAAAATGTATTTTTTTTGTTTTTGTATAGTAAAATATTCACAAAACGTATTAAATTGTTACGGAAAATAAACTCTCTGTACACGCCCACTTGTCACACTTGTTTTCCTACGTTGAAATACAAGTGTGCGTGTACAGAGTGTTTCTTTTACGTTTAAATTTAATCGTTTTCTGAACATTTCAATACTCAAATATAAAAAAAAAAAAAAAAAATTGTAGTGGCTATATTTTTTTTAGCATGTATACACGCTATACTATTGCAGGTTAACGGGAACGCCCTTTGTTAGTTAACATACTGTATATTAAGAAGAAGATTATAACTATATTTTATTTTATTAGGGTTCCATATTATGTGTATTGTATCAGGAGGAAGCTGCCGACGTGATATCCTCGTGCAGCAACCGCGTCGATTGCGAGCAGATATCGTCCTGGGTCGACGCTTTCGACCCCTATCTGTTTATTAAACAGGTGAGCAAATATCTTTTTAACCGACTTCTTTAGAAAGGAGGAGGTTCTCAATTCGTCTGTATGTTTTTTTTTTTTGTATAAATGTTACGCGATTACTCCGCCAATTATGAATCGATTTTGATGATTCTTTTTTTGTTTGGTAGGTCATGCTTCAGAGATGGTCCCATATAAATTTTATTAATTTTAAGTGCGTAGTTTTTGAGTTAACTTCAATAATTACGTATTTTTTCCACTTTGCGTATGTAGACGATATTATTATCTTAGTTGGCTCCGTCACTGTTATTTACATAGCAGGTAGTGGTATACGAATTTGTGTGGGGTAGGTACCACAGCGTAAAGTGAAAAATAAAACGGTGAATGATCTCCTTTAATAAAAACTTTTTACAAAAAAAAAAACAACTGACTTCCAAAAATTGAAAAGCAGACACCGACTTCCGAAATTAAAGTTATTTTTCACTTTTTTTTGGAAGTCGGTTGTTTTTTTTTTTGTAAAAAGTTTTTATTAAAGGAGATCATTCACCGTCCATACAATTTTGGGCTAAAGGTGAAAGTGCCGGTCCAACAAAAAAAAAGCTATATTCCGCAAGAGTGCGTTTTTCCCTCCATTTTTTATTACTACAAGCTATTACTTTAATTAGATTACTATTAGTTATTTTAACTACAAAATATACTGAAAACAGTATTTTTCAAAATCGTATAACTGCGCAAGGAATTGCCGTACAGGTTTGGCCGAATCGTGTAAAGTGAAGAGAATAAAATGTTCGAACGGATTTTTTTTTTTTTTGGCCTGCATTTTCATAATTTAGCCCGAATTGAATGATCTCCTATGTTTAATAGGCCAAGATATGTGACCAAGTGTGAGTCGGACTCGCACGCAAAGGGTCCCGTACAATATTTTTTACTTTAGTAAAAAAACACGTTTCTTGCATCTAATGATTATAATTCTGTAAAGCCATATTTGTTACGGTCGCGAGTCATATTTTAATCAACATACAACTTGACACTGACCTGCAAATTGCAAAAAACGTAAGAAAATTTGAATTTCGCGGGCTACCTTAGTGCATCCCCTTTAGGGTCAGTTCACACCGAGACGCGAAGCGACGCACACTTTTTTATGATCCGATACAATATCGAATTTATTTACTACACAATAAGGTACACGCGCTGCGCAGCACCGCGCATCTCAACGTACTTTGACACGTGTCAACACTCGCACTGAAATAATGCCTTTTCGTGAAGAAAATAAGTTCGATAATTGTTAAAAAGTGCGCGCAGCGTTGTGTCGCTTCACGTCGCGGTCTGTACTGACCCTAAATAAATAAATAAATAAATCAAAATTAGTAATGACATAATAACTGTATATTGTTGTTACAGCTACCGCCTTTGGAAACAGTAGCGACGGGCGCGTTGCGGGCTCGCTACCCCGCGCTGCCGCTGAAGACAAGGACCAGTCCAGATTTCAGTCTTGTACGTATGCTTAACTTTTTCGGATTCATCCACGATTAATAATTATGTGACCCTATTGGTGAAGCCGCACGGGTCGATCCTTCAGGTTAAGCTACGCTTGCCGGGGTTGGTCCGTGGATGGGTGACCATCTTTATATACCGAGACTCCTCCGTGCCTCGGAGAGCACGTTAAGCCGTTGGTCCCGACTGTCATTTGTGGATCTTTGACAGTCGTTACGGGTCGTCAGAAGCCCGAAAGTCTGACAACCAGTCTTACCAAGGGGTATCGTATTACCCAGTTACTGGGTTGTGGAGGTCAGATAGGCAGTCGCTCCATGTAAAATACTGGTATTCAGCTGCATCCGGTTAGACTGGAAGCTGATCCCAACATAGTTGGGAAAAGGCCGGTTAGACTGGAAGCTGACCCCAACATAGTTGGGAAAAGGCCGGTTAGACTGGAAGCTGACCGCAACATAGTTGGGAAAAGGCTAGGCAGATTGATTTTGATTTGGTGATGTTCTTCAGAAAGGTCAGGAGCACGAGTTTAAATCAAAGAGGAAATAATAAATAAATAAATAAATAATAAAAGTTTATTCTGGTAAAAAAACATTACCACAATAAACTTGTATTATTTATTTATTAAAGAGGAAATGAGAATATTAGCTTGAAATTATTTTAATTAAATATAATTCGTTGTGGGTCGTGGATTCAAACCCAGGCAGTTACTTTGTGTAAATTATTTCATCCTCACTGCTCTCAAAATGGTGAAAAAAAATATCGTGAGGAAACAGGCATGTCTTAGAAGCAAAAATTCATAATCAACCTGCACTGGGCCCACGTGTGGACAACGGCCAACTCTCTCACAGAGAGGAGGCCTGAGTCCCAGCAGGGGGGGCGTCATAGGCTGTTTTTGCTAATAATTATATTTCTTTTCTATCCAGGTGCTAGATTTAGACGAGACTCTAGTGCACTGCTCGCTTCAAGAGCTCCCAGACGCGAGCTTCCACTTCCCAGTGCTGTTCCAAGACTGCCGATACACTGTAAGTACTTCACCTGCTTTCGATACTCGTGGCATGACATAAAGTTCCCCCGTTTTTTTTGCGGTTAAATGACTTCTCCCGCTCTGGGCGGAGCGGAAGGGCGTTTAGACTTTTACTGACTAAAACTTACCCGTGTTCCTTCAGTTGCCTGTTGCCAAGGTCCCGGTGTCCCTTTCGGACTTTTCCGCAACCCTGCCAGGCATAAATAACCTTGACAACAAGGTGACATCTTTGGCTACAGTGCGTTCATAGTCAAAGTCAAATCATTTATTTCAATTTGGCACATAAAACGCACTTTTGAAATGTCAAAAATTTACAAAATAAAAAGTTAATAAAAAAAAAAAAAAACGACTTCCAAAAAAAAACACTAAAAAGTGAAAAATAACTTTGATCTTTGCTTTTCAATATTCGTTTTTTGCCACCAACTTCCGAAATCAAAGTTATTTTTCACTTTTTATTTTGTTGGAAGTCGGTTTTTTTTTTTGTACAATTTTTTATTATTCACTTTTTAGTTGTGGTACCTACCCTACAAAAATTCGAATACCACTACCTGCTATGTAAATAACAGTGACGGAGTCACAGAAGTTGCATAGCTGATTCTAATGACAATAATTATGTAAAGCCATATATGTATAGTATGTGTAGTAATTGGGCATATTAATGAGCGGTCGTAATTTAAACTTTATCTACAACCATGCTATAAATCCTCTATAAAAGTTCCTGAAACAGTTAGCTTATTGCCAACATTAAAATAACGAGTGTCATAGTAACCATAATATCATCCAAACGGGTGTTATAATGTTGTACTGAATTTCATAACGCAACTCATTTAAAAAAAAAGAACATTGTCATTCACGAGCGTTTCACCAACAAAGCACCGTAATTTAAAAACAAAACATACATTCGAATTCGAAAAATTCGAATTTACGTCGTACCGCGCCATTTTTGGTCGATGTTGGTTGTGCAAAGAAACTTATAGAAGATTCATATCATGGGTGTAGATAAAGTCTTGTATGCAACTGTAAATAATTAGGTATTAAAACACTCATGTGATACAATATTCGTGTTTTAATACCCATTATTATATAACAGTTGCATAAATAACTATTAATTCTCTCTCCTCCAGGTGTTCGTCCGCACCCGCCCACACTTCGCAGAGTTCCTTTCCCGCGTGTCACGGCTCTACGAAGTGATTCTCTTCACAGCGAGCAAGCGAGTGTATGCCGACAGGCTGCTCAACTTACTGGACCCGTCGCGGCAGTGGATCAAATATAGGTTAGATTCATTAAAGTCAAAGAATTTATTTCAATTCTGCACTTAAAAGGCACTTTTGAACGTCAAAACCCGTTCAAAACCCGTTCACACCAATAAATGAATTTGAATTTGAATTTGAACCCTGACAGGCGCTTTTCTTTGTGTAAGTTATTTTATCACCACTGCTCTCAAAACGGTGAAGGAAAACATCGTGAGGAAACCGGCATGTCCTAGAACCAAAAATTCAAAGACATGTAACATCTACCAACCCGCACTGGGCCCGCGTGGTGGATTAAGGCCCACTCCCTCTCATAGAGAGGAGGCCTGTGTCCCAGCAGTGGGAACGTTATAGGCTGATTATGATGAAACGTCAAAAACAAAGAAATAGAACTGGGAACCAATTCTCTTACTTAAAAAACGTTCACATTCAAGTCGCAACTTGTCAAAAATGTTGGTAATTGATGGTTTTTTGACAGATTGCGAATGCGATGCGAATGTGAACTTTCTAGGGAATTGCCCCGTTTATTCTAGTTGCCCCTTCCAAAAGGTAGTTTTCGTATGGAGAAGAATGGGCAAGAAACTCCACCGTTATTTTTTTAAACTCTTTTATTTTTGTTTTACATTATTTTGTATACACAAGATACTTCCAAACTTCAATACTTAATATTATGAATTCGAAAATAACTCTGTCTGTCTCTCTGTATGTTACCTTTTCACTGAACGGAATTCGACAAAATTTGCCAAAGAGATAGATGGCATCCCAGGGAAGGACATAGGCTACTTTTTATCGACACGCCGCGCAGGCGAAGCCGCGGGCGGAAGCTAGTCAATTATATGTGAAGACGATACACCTCATCATCATCTGCCTAGCCTTTTCCAAGTATGTCAGGGTCAGCTTCCAGTCTATTGGGATGCAGCTGAATACCAGTATTTTACATGGAGCGACTGCTTATCTGACGTCCACAACCCAGTTACTGGATAACACAATACTCCTTGTATGAAGAATGATTTTTCAACTTCGACTCTCAGAATATTGCAAAAAATATTCTGATTTAAAAGAGTGTCCGTGGAGTTTCTTGCCCGTTCTTCTCCATAGCAATCTACTACGCTTTGGATGGGCAACTAGCTTCATATCTCGTGACTGACCGACTCCTTGACAATTCAAAAGTGGCTGTAATTGGTGCATTTTAAATAAATGGTTTGAGTTTGAGAAATGTACGAATGACAGCCGGGACCCACGGCTTAACGTCCTTTCCGAGGCACGGAGGGTCTTGATATGAAATGGATGGTCACCCATCCGTTGACTTACCTTGATCAATTGACCCGTGCGGCTGTATTTATATTTATAAAAGCTTTTTTTGTCGCAAGATTATTCCGCGAGCATTGTCTGCTTGTGAACGGCAACTACGTCAAGGACCTGTCCATCCTCGGCCGCGATCTGCGCAGGACTGTCATTGTGGATAATAGTCCACAGGTAAGTAAAATGACACACCATAGACAAGCATGCTGAATATTTCAATCTGCCTGGCCTTTTCTCAACTATGTTGGGGTCGGCTTCCAGTCTAACCGGATGCAGCTGAATACCAGTATTTTACATGGAGCGACTGCCTATCTGACCTCCACAACCCAGTAACTGGGTAATACGATACCCCTTGGTAAGACTGGTTGACACTTTCGGGCTTCTGACGACCCGTAACGACTGTCAAAGATCCACGAATGACAGCCGGGACCAACGGCTTAACAGGAGTCTCGGTATGTAAAGGTGGTCACCCATCCACGGACCAACCCCGGCAAGCGTAGCTTAACCTGTTGGATCAACCTGTGCGGCTGTTATTACGTAGCCACGAGCTCCTCTACAATATTTCTTACATCGCGCAATGTTTATTTCCAGGCATTCGGCTACCAGCTTGAGAACGGCATTCCTATCGACAGCTGGTTCGTGGACAGAAGTGACAACGAGCTGCTCAAGCTGCTGCCCTTCTTGGAGCATCTGGCAACTGTAAGTACCTCTAAGGGACCGGGTGGCACATCCGCAGACCAAAAATTACGGTACAGGTACATTACGCTTTCAATGTATGCGTTTTTTGACGGCCTGCTGCGGTGCCGAAGCGGCGCGTTAGTCGTATAGCGCACGGACGATCCTTTTTTTTTCACACAAAACGCGCGGTGCGGCAACAGTGCGGCGCCGGTACCGCGAACGCTCCACAACAGGACGGCAACGTCGCAAGCATCACGTGTTCATTTCTTCGTCAGAGTCCATGGCTTGACTGATGTCACATCATCATCTGCCTAGCCTTTTCCCAATAATGTTGGGGTCGGCTTCCAGTCTAACCGAATGCAGCTGAATACCAGTACTTTATATGGAGCGACTGCCTATCTGACCTCCACAACCCAGTTACTGGGTAACACGATACCCCTTGGTAAGACTGGTTGTCAGACTTTCGGACTTTTTGACTGATGTCACATCACTGGGATAAAAACGCACGGCAGTAAAATACGCTTTCAATTTAGCCGTTCGATGCCGGACTGCTACCGTACTGCAGCGGCCCGACAGCGAGATATAACCTGCGGCACGATAAGCGTGCGGCAGCGGGCCGACACGAAACGCATAAATTGAAAGCGCCCTAAGACGCTGACAACAGGAAAATGGTATAAGCAGGCTTGACTTAAACAAAAAATTGCCAAATCTATATAGTTTGTGGTAAGGGGAAAAATATATGTAATGTTACATTTTCATGCCTAAACCATTGAATGGATTTCGATAAAATTTTGCATGGAAATAGATGGCATCCCGGGGAAGGACATAGGCTACTTTTTATCGTCATACCGCGCGGGCGAAACCGCGGGCGGAAGCTAGTAATATTATAAATGCGACAGTGAGTTTGCCTGTTACGCTTTCACGCTAAAGCAGCTGAACAGATTTGGATGAAATTTGGCACAGGGGTAGACCATGACCTGGAATAGGACATAGGATACGCAGCTGCTACGGGACTGCTACACCGTTTTGTGCGTAGCGGTCAATGTCTACGCTCGTTGTATTTACTTTACAAATCGTGAATTATGATAGGTACAATATACTTACTTGGTTGGTTTTTCAACATTGTCATTCCCAGTTTTTTTAGGCATTTTATAGTGGCAATATTTGCTAACCTGTAACAATAAGACAATAATTATGTTAAGATAATGGGTCCCACCGCCTACGCGCCGCTGTCCATCCTTACTATTCTAATTAATCCATACTAGTCCATACTAATATTATAAATTCGCTCTGTCTGTCAGTCTGTTTGTCTGTCTGTTACTTTTTCACTACTAAACCACAGAACAGATTTCGACAAAATTTGGCAAGGAGATAGAGGGGAAGGACATAGGCTACTTTTTATCGACATACCACGCGGGTGAAGCCGCGGGCGGAAGCTAGTATTATAAATGACAAAAAGTGAATTTATTTGTTTGTTACGCCGGCACGCTAAAATGGCTGATCGGATTTGAATTTGGCACATAGATAGATAGAATACTCTTTATTATGTACACCATAAAAAATACAGATACAAATGTAGAAATTTAACATAGGGTGACACAATGGGCGGTCTTATCGCTAAGAGCGATCTTTTACAGACAACCTTTGGATGGATTAAAGCGCGAAGGAGAGATCATACTGCAGGTAGTCAGTGGTGTACCATTTACATATACAATAAATACATACATACATAAAGCATATACTTATCTATATAAATATATCTATATAAATATATATATATATATATATATATAAACAATACAATAATAAACATGAAACAGGAGGAAAGAGCTATATTGGCACATGGGTAGACCATGACCTGGAATAGGACATAGGATACTTTTTATCCCGATATTCCCACGGGATCGAGACTTACGCGGGTGAAACCGCGGGGCTACTACGCAGCTGGTAATAATTACCTTTCTTTTTCACAGAAAGATGACGTACGTCCTTACATCAGGGACAAATACAGACTATTCAGCTATCTTCCACCGGATTAAGAACTACCCGCATCTATTTATACTATAACTGTACGGACATTTCGGAGAATCGCCGGTCAAAGTGGAGAGGAAACGAGGTACGGACTGTAATCATTTTGTAGTATTTAAAATATGTTTTATGTAAAGAGTGACCAGGTAAAGTGGATAATATAGATAAGTTGAGTTTTCTTATTGTTATGAAGCATAGAGATATAATTATAGTATATACAGGCTGTAAGGGTAAACACTCTTGTCATTCAAACCATGGGTAGTTGATTGAAATATAAAAATAAATGACCGAACACAACAAAAAAAAAGCGTTATTTTCATTAAAAGATTTTTAAAAGTTTCTACCCGACACCGTGCTCTCTAGCAAAACAGCTGACTGACTGAGGGTGGGGTCGCGCTTGCGGCCGGTCAGGTCACATTCCGCACCCCCCGCCCGTGTTGAGACGCAAGTTCGTTGCCCTAGCGCATAGGGCCACGAACTTGCGTCTCTTGTGGTAAAATGTAGATTTTAAAAAAAGAAAAAAAGTTTTAATTTTCCATTAATTTTACGTTCTATAAATGAAACCAAACCACTGGTTGCAAGGATAACGGTGCTTACCCTAACACCCTGTATAGAGTGCGCGCAACAAACTATGAACAGTAGACACGGGTTTGAACAACACGACGTTTCTCACCACACTCACTCACTTGTCAGCTCGAGATTCATTCATTTGTATGTCACAGTGAAGCGGTACAAAATGTTATTTTGTGGTGTTGGGACATTCAATCATTTTGTATGGGACATTTGAAGTGCCTCTTGTATGTCCTACCGAACACTAATCTATAGCTCACTTGTCTACGATGCGCACTAAGCGATTTGTGCGATACGCGCACTCTATATAGTATTATATCTCTGTTATAAAGGAATTGTTATACTGGGGCCATTGAAAACGCAATAGTTACAGTAAAAATCATTTTTATCGAACCTCTCACTCGCACTTACTACCCTTATGGAACAGTGCTATATTATTCGCATTATGAACTGAGTCGTCGAGACATAAATGTCAGTAGCAACACAACATAGTACAGAAGATGCACTCCGCAAAATCATTTAAATAAAAAGCGACTTATTGCGACGCAATAAAGTGCAATTCAGGTCGCACAGCGCTAATTGCCTAGAATTATATTCAACTAGAAGTTGCCTCTCTTTCTATCGCGCAACTCTTATATCTTCTGGCTTTGTTACGCTCACTGAATTGGACTGGCAAGACGAGCCCGCGTGCAATGGCCTTTGTATATTTTAGTTGTATGTTTCATAAAATTGTGTACGATTTATCACACGGAAATCCATGATTTTCGTCTACAGTGACTATGTAATAAATAATTACATTTTATTTATTATAAAAACTTTTATAAAAATAAAAAACTAAATGAGAAGATCTCCAAGGAAAGAAATCTCCAAAATGTACTTACAGTTTTTAAAATTAGTGATACATAAAATAACATAAAAACAAAATTTCGATAAAATTCATAATTAATTTCTAAAAATTTAGGAGAAGATATTCTAAAGTATAGATTAATTTATTATTTAATAAAAAAATAAAATAGAATCGGCATACTAATAGATTTATTGATTTAGTTTTAGTATTTGACTTTTGGCTGTTGTAATAGGAACTTTTTTTACTTTGACAGCTTTATACAGTTTAGCCGGATAATTATGAAATTGCCCTAAAAAATGTCAGTCATTTTTAAAGCTTATCTATATTCCATATCTTAATACTATGCTTGACAAAAGGGTTTTTTTCTGAGATAATTATGTAAAAAAAACCGGCCAAGTGAGAGTCGGACTCGCGCGAGCCCCTTAAATATTATTTTTATTTAATTATTTATTTTTAAAGTGAATATGTAACTAAATATTCTGTGAATATTTCAAGCGTCTACCTGTTGTCATTTTCAATATTGAGCAAAAACTGGTTTTTAGTATTTGTTGTTATAGCGGCAACAAATAAATATATACATCATCTGTGAAAATTTCAACTGTCTAGCTATTTCATTTCATTTCATTTCTATACCCGAGTCAGCGGTTCAATTTCGTTCATTATTCAGATAATGCACCTTAAGTTTTCACTTCAAAATACCTCTTGAGATGAAATGAAACCTTGGCCCTGCATGAAGACGGTTACCTACAGGCCGCTATACAACTTGTAACTAAAACCCTGTCCGATCCGTGAGGGTGTCATCAATCATTCTTATTTATTACTTATATTCTTCATTTAAAAAAACCACATAAATAGACTACATATAGGTTTTTTTTATGAAAAAAAATTTCGTCGAATTTTTTTTTCAATGGGGAATTTTACATGGGGCGCGGGCGGCGGTCGTCTAGTGTCTACAAGTCGTAACATTATGACCTTTGCAGAAAATTTGCTAATTTATAAAGAAGCTAGCTGCCGCCAGCGGCTTCGCCCGCGTGTAATCTTTATAAATTATAGCCTATGTTACTCAGGGTGAATGTAGCTTTATAATGGTGAAAGAATTTTTCAAATCGGTTCATTAGTTTCGGAGCCTATTCAATGCAAACAAACAAACAATCAAATCTTTCCTTTTTATAATATTAGTATCGATTGGGGTAATTTTGGTACTAATAACGTGAATTTTAAATAGCAATAACTTATTAAATATAATTAATTTTTGGTAATGTTATTGCGGTACTTTCGGATCGGACAGGGTTTTTGTTACACCCTGTGTACAGGTCGCTCTAATTATTACAATAAAAAAAAATTCTTCCTATTACAACAGCCAAATAATAATAAATTAATGCATTTGACGAAAAATTATAAAAAAGAAATCAAATGCACTCGAATTGGGTTTACAAATTTGTGATTTTGTTTTGAATTGTGTTTCTCAATTTGTTTATTGATGCACCCTGTATCTTGTGTAGACATAGCCTTTCTTGTTAAATGTCTAGTTATTGTGTGAAATAGCCTATAATATTGAGTTTTTTTGTGACTGGATATTGTTGATAATGACTGGATGAAGTTGTGAGCTTTAGTTTGATAAACGCCTATTTTTTGTCATTTATACTGTTTAATGTAAGGAAATCACTATGAATTTTGTATAAGCGCGAGTTATATCGTAGGAGCTCGTGGCTAAGTAGTAACAGCCGCACGGGTCGATCCATCAGGTTAAGCTACGCTTGCCGGGGTTGGCCCGTGGATGGGTGACCATCGTAATAGACTCCTCCGTGCCTCGGAAAGCACGTTAAGCCGTTGGACTAGCAGTCGCGCGCGGGGTAAAGTCACCACCTTTCTAGCTAACGATGCCATGTATGTTCCCACTGCTGGGATACAGGTTTCCTCTCTGTGAGAGAGAGCGAGCCCTAATCTACCGCGCGGTCACCAGTTCGGACACCTCTTCAATAAACTAGTAATTTTCTCAATATTAAACTATAGATTCTCATATTATATTGACAGTGCATACATTATTATTAAGTTATACATTTTAATTTTTAATCTACGCTATGTCTACACACAGATTTTTTTTGTAATAAGTATTCATGTACACAAATATGGTAAATAATATAGATAAAAAAGGTATGATGCAAAATGCGGGTTGGTGGATGTCACATGTCTTCCATTTTTTTTGGTTCTAGGACATGCTGGTTTCCTCACAATGTTTTCCTTCATTCATTATTTATCCAAACCCTGCGTGCCTAGGAAAGCACGGTAAGCCGTTGGTCCCGGCTGTCATTCGTAGATCTTTGACAGTCGTGACAGTTACGGGTAGTCAGAATCCCAAAAGTCTGACAACCAGTCTTACCAAGGGGGGTATTACCCAGTAACTGGGTTGTGGAGGTCAGACAGGCAGTCGCTCCTTGTAAAATACTAGAAGCCGACCCCTACATAGTTGGGAAAAGGCTAGGCAGATAGATTTAGTTTATGCCTACACCATATTGAGACTCCATACATAATCTTATTTCTACCATATTTGTGCATATGCCATACAAAAAATTGTTTTATAATTTAAGCAGTAAGTGTTTTTATATATATTATTTAATATATAAGCGAACTCGAATGAGGTGCTAAACATTTTTTATTATAATTTTTTGTATACAGTACGATTATATTTTGTATTTTTATTGTGTGTATGATTTTGAGAGTGTGTGGAATAATAACTTTTGGTCCATGAGTGTTTAAAAGATTTAAAAATAAATTACTAACGAATTCTGAACTCATTTTTCAAGTGATGTTTCTTGTCAAGCAGTTTCATCACTTTTATGGCGCATTTTAGAGATTACAGAGCATGGAATCGCTGCGCCTACGCAGGCAGCGGTTAGAGACGGCAGTACTAATAAAATTCGTGGCGCTAAAAGTGCGTGAGCGCTTATAATATGTTCATTATAACTTACCCGTGACGCGATTGGTAGCACTGAATTTTACAGTCATGTAATTGGTAGAACCGTTTTGTTAGTTACCATTTTGAACTCTATTAGTATTTAAAGTACAGTTTATTTTTCAATGAACCACCTAGAATTCAAAAGTAATATTATGTTACACATTCTCAGATTAAAATCAAATAATTGCGTTTTACAGTAAATATTTAAGTTCTTTTTTATTAATATTATTAATTAATTATTGTACGTCCATTTTTTTAATAATTATATGTTTTTGTAGTTTAGATTATTATGATAAAAATTATCTATAGGCTGTATAAATGTCATGTCATCACCACGTTTCTTATAAATATAATGAAGTCGGTTAAGAATAAAATAAAACTGATATTGTCTATGGCTACATTAGATAAAATATTGATATGGTGACTGCTATTTATTTATTTTAGAATGAATTTCATTACTTAGATCTTGTATTTTTGAAAATATTATTTGTGCCCGGTTGATGGTAATAGGCTCGCCCCCTATTACATGGGACTTAAACATAACTGGCGAAATGTGGGTGTACTATAGCTTCACGTCTGCCTAACCCTTCGGGGAATACAGGCGTGATTTTATGTTATGGCGGATTCTCGTATCGGGTATTCGAGTAAATGATTTTGTTTTGCAACTAGTCAAAAATCAATCTGCCTAGCCTTTTCCCAACTATGTTGGGGTCGGCTTCCAGTCTAACCGGATGCAGCTGAATACCAGTATTTTACATGGAGCGACTGCCTATCTGACCTCCACAACCCAGTAACTGGGTAATACGATACCCCTTGGTTAGACTGGTTGTCAGACTTTCGTGCTTCTGACGACTCGTAACGACTGTTTTGCAACTAGTATGAAATCAATTATAAAAATATCTTTCTGCCCTTGTGCCATGTTACTTGTGGGTCGGTACAACACGTTTTCTTCTTCCATTCTCCCCTGTCAACCGTTTTTCTGTATGTCTGTATGTCACTGAACTTCTCCTAAACGGCTCGACCGATTTTGATGAATTTTTTTGTGTATTTGAATCGTTTAGATTCGCAATTGGACCTGGTAGGTGGTCCGCTAGTTATGTGTAGATAAATAAAATAAATAATAATTATTATGGTTAGTGCATGTTATTACATACACAGATGAAATACACAAACCGATTGACTGTATGTGATTTGTATGTTTTAATACATACAATACACACTAAATGAAACATAATATCAGGATTTTTTTATTTTATTTAATTTAAATCTATTTTACAAGTATAGCAGTTAACATATCAATAATTTATTAAAATAAAAATATACTTCCTAAATTATACACATATTTTAAAATCAATTTTATTTATAATATATTTTTTAAATTACTTACAAGTTTTATTGTAAAAAAATGTATTGAAAACTGTCAGTCAAGTCAAATATTTTTTTTAAATTTTTAGTGAAATTATTTAATTTCTTTACGATTTTGTGAGCTATTAGAATTAATATATCGCGAATGCAAAATGTATCTTTTACTACGTAAATTTATAAAAACGACTGTTCGTCTTCGATGCAAGTCGCGCATTACACAAACTGGTTCAAACAATCACTCAGTATAAACATCAATATCGCATTTTTATTTTTTAACCGCCTCTGTGGTCTAGTGGTAAGACCATCTGTCTCAGATCCAGAGGTCCCGGGTTCGATTCCCAGCCGGTGCAAAATTTTCTACTCGGTTTGGTTGGTGGTAGGGCTTGTTCCAAGTCCGCCTGGCTAGCTACCACCATCTTATCTAAGTCTGTCGCCATACCAACAATGTTAACAGCATTGTTGTGTTTCGGCAGTTAGAGGTAAGATAGCCAGTTCTCTGTGGTTGAGGATTCCGGGTGACGCTCGCTTCCATCTTCGGCCTGATCATCACTTAGCATCAGGTGAGATGCAGACAAAGAGCTTCCTCGTAGTGGTAAAAAAACTAAGATTTAACTAAATATTTGACTAGACTCTAATTATAATCAATTTATTCAGTTTTGAAAGTCCAAAGGTGGCGACGGTGATTTGCAACGTTTGTTTGTAATGTAACATTCGAGGCGAACTTGGTTACAAAGCGGCGATACACAAGACGCTGCGAACGCTCACTTCGAGCAAATTAAGTTTTCGTATTCTCATATTTCCGTTTAAGGGAGATGCGCTAAGGTAACCCGCGAAATTCAAATTTTCTTACGTTTTTTGCAATTTGCTGGTCAGTATCAGGTTGTATGTTGATCTAAATAAGATTCGTGAATATAACAGCTAATGTATTTACAGAATAAGAATCATTAATACATCTCTCTAAGCTAGACTTGTTCCGAAACAGCCGACAGTCGAGTGCAGGACCCGACGCGACGCTCGCATCGAGCAGTTCGGCTCGCTGCGCTGTAAAGCCGTGTACTGACTGGCGATACAGAGCGTAATGTACCATTCGCAGCGAGCATGATACGTTACGCCGTGTTCTAAACTCCGTGTAACATGCGCTCGATGCTCTTGTGTTCGTGCTCGTTTCCACGTACTGACTGCACGAATGCTCGCTTTGTAATATGTAACATTACACACAAACAAACGTTGCAAGTCAATCTCCGCCTTAATGTATTTGATCTGAAAAACTTTTAGACAAGCCAAATTGCCTATTTAGGTGTACCTAAAAATTATGTCATTTTGGATAGAAAATTAACTAAAATTCTGAAACAAGTATTATTTATATTACTGTCGAATCTTTGATTTATTTTTTTAACGTATATTATATACAGTAGCTAGACTAATAATGTTTTGTGGTTTTGGTCAATATTAGGGCATATAAAATCTAGGTATCTTCGCATACCAAATTCTGGGACAAAAATATTCTCAATATAGTCGTGTTTGCCTACATTAGGGATCTCGCAGTGGTCGCATCGACCAGAGGCCCTAGGCAAAGTGACATTCTATCAGCGATAACGATGATGGAAAAGGCAAAAATGTATAGGACTGACATAAGCTATCGAAAAGCTTATGTCAATCCTGTTGAAAGTCGTTGTAGAAATACGAAACGCTTTCGAAGCGATTGTCACTTGTCTAGGCCCTCTGGTAAACTATATTAACCGATACGAATCGCGCACTTGGTCGCAATGGCCTACTAGTCGTAGCCCGTACAATAATAATACTACTAGACGGCCACTGGCTAGAGTCGTGGCCGTCTAGTGCGCGATATCTCTTACATGTTACTATGCTTTCACCATAGCTTTCAGCCAATTTGGCTATGCACTGAACATCTAGTTTTTCGACATTCTATGCTATTTCTTCCACCATAATATTGTATCTTACAGTTTTATAATGATAAAATGATTGGGTTTTATCAATCAACTAAGCTTATCACTGTCCACTGCTTGGCATATCAGTTTAGCAAGTTGCACAGAAATACTACACATATATACTACAGTACAGTACAACTATTTTCATAATGTTCCTCGGCAAACTTCGTGGTTTGTCTGTCGCCGGACACTCAATCGACTTCCAAGTCGATTGAGAGCGTCCGGCGGCACCAAATGTAAAAGCAATTGATAGAAATCCGACGAATGACGAATGACGAAAGACGAACTTTGTCGAGGGACATTAAGAAAATAGTTGTACTGTATACATATTATAAATTAAATTAGCTTTTCGTGTTTGTCTGTATGTCCGCGTTGTTGTTCTAAACCACGCAACAGATTTTGATGAGGTTTTCACCATCGTTTAGAGAATTTGTTTCGGAAGGTTTATGTGTGTAATACGTTAATATTAAAGTTACATATAACTAAGAAATCTCGATGTTTTGTCAAGTCGTAAAAACCGTGCGAATCTGGAGCGTGTCGAGTGATATATCTCTTCCAATAATACTAATTTTGACCAAAACCACACCCTAAGATCCACAATTTAAAATACATTGTAATATATTAATAAAATAAAAATAAATGTTCATCAACTATTACTACTTAACGCCTATATTAAAATGTTATTTAAAATTTTAATTTCCAAATGTATTTTACGAAGAGTTAGCCGGAATACACGATTTTATTTTACGCGCGTAAAATGCTACTTTTCGGTATGAGTTTAAATCTACTACGTGTATATGCTGCTCGCGCGTTAAACATTGCTTGCGCTTGCGCGATGTAGAATTTGCGTGGTCCCTTTATAAGACTCGATGTGATTTTACCAGCGCATAACATCTATAGATGTACTACTAATAACTAAGCTGACGGCCCACTCTCTCAACTGGCAGAATAGACGACATCGGCGCATCAATAGCAAAAAAAAAACATGCGGCGCAGTCTGGGGCTGCCGATAGAAGTGAAAACTAAGCAACAATGCGTAACCTCGTAACGTAATTCAAACGGTAGACGGTAGATGGCGCTAAACACAATTCTTCAAGCGTGTCGATGACGCGAGTTCCATGATTTTTATTAACCCGAAACTGCTCAACGCGTCTAAAGAAATTTTCACTTAAAAAAAAAACTACGGTTACTGTACTTGTCAGATTTAAACCTATATCGAAGATTTAAAATTATAAAATAGTACGTTTTTGTACTAAAAAAAATGAATTTTTAATTACGAAATACATTTGGAAGTAAGAATTTCTATGGAGACGATACTTGTCTAAATTATACTATTGTTTTAAATAATTTCATGAGTTGGTCTCAAGATTGTATGACCACCTGTTTATGATTCTATATTTCATAAGATTCGATACTGATTGTTATTATTTATGTATCTTCAAGTCACATCTCTTGGGCAACAGAGGAATTGAAACATGGAGTAACGGTTGGCGAGTAGAACAGTCTAGATTTTACCATTAATGGGAATGACGGGGCCTCTCCAATAAGTCTTTGCTGGGGCCACATTGTCGCGTTATCGCGAACTATACTTCGTGCGCTCTCTGTTGCTTAGCGAGACGTCGAGCGGTGTGCGAGAGAGAGCGCGCGAAGTTAGGGTCGCGATAACGCGACAATGTAGCTCTAGCATAATAAAAAAAAAGATATCTTTACATACCTATTATAAATCAAAGTCGCTCTTCCTATCTATTCCAAGCCATAGATTTCAATGAAAAAACTCCATGATCACTATTTTAAATAAGCTTATAGGTACCTCAAGTAAATAAACTTTTAATTCTACATTCCTTTCTAGAGATGGGGCTTGAAGATATGAAAAAGAAAACTATGTTATTTTGTACCAGGATTATATTTGATCAGTTCTTGATTAAACTGCATATTATGTGATGTCTTATGCTGTCGTGTAAATTGATCGTTTTTTCATACAAAAAATTAAGGCTTGTTTTCGAAAAGGTATTGGCGGAAGTCTACATTTCGCCAGTTATGTTTAAGCCCCTTGTATGCTGTTTTCGACACAAAACCTCCATGAGTTATCAAGCCCTGATTTTATTATAACTAAAAATGAAATTTAAAATGAATGAATTCATACTTATTATGTAAATTCTTTATTTTTTTATTGTTTTTGTACATTTCCCGAATCATAAATGGGGATGCCAGAAATCAAATATCTAGATATAGTGTAGATAAGTGAAAATTTTAAATTTTAATATACTTAGCTATAATTCGATGTAAGAATGTAGCGATCAAATTGTTTTCAATCTTATAGTGGTTTAAGACGTAATCAATTGTTTAGTCTATTAAAAGTATTTAAAGAAATACATTTTTGTTTTATTTATACATCATACATACACGCCTTCTTCTAATGGGGGTAGGCAGACACTACGGAACGTCACGTGCTACGATCCTTACATCTGAGGCCCTAGACAAGTGACAATCTCTTCGAAAGCGTTTCGTATTTCTACAACGACTTTCAACAGGATTGATATAAGCTTTTCGATAGCTTATGTCAGTCCTATAAATTTCTGCCTTTTCCATTAACGTTATCGCTGATAGAATGTCACTTTGTCTAGGGCCTCAGGTCATACACGCACATTGGTTGAAAAGAAGTTTTATTTATAGTGCCTACATGAATTCTATTTAAAATCTTGTTTCCGATTGATGTTATTTCCACTTATACAAATATCAATTTTACTGTGCTATAAATTAAATTCATTTCAGAATGACTAGTGATTATGAAGAAGTCTTTAAAAAAATTAAGTGTAGCGCAAACTTATGTGAATTATATATGTTGGTACTTAATAAAGTATTTTTTCCAAAATAACAACTTTTTGGCAACTAAATTGCGAACACATGGTAGGTTAACAGCTAATTTTATTTCAGGATTTCAGTTTTGGTACATTAAAATTTGAATTATGAGCAGAATTAATGGTTTTTTTTTAATAAAACGACAATAATTTCTTCATGTAGAGAATGGAAGGTCAATTTTGAGCAAAACCCACAATCTGACATCAGTGCAATTAAAACAAAAATATAACTATCTTCAGATCTTTAAATTGTATAAAATTAAAAAAATGTATGTTGTCAGATAGTATCTACAATTTTAAATTGATAACATTTTTTGTGACTAATTAATTGAATTACACAATTAATTTTTAAATACGCAGTGATCTGGTGAATGATAATGCGTTTAAAACAAGATTGTAATTTGCAAAAAACTAAAATTACATGGTTTTACTATTTATTTAGAGATCTGTATCGATGTTACAATATCTTCGGAATGTTGATGTAATTTTCATAATTATTTTCACAGCCAAGGACTAAACCTTACCTTGCTAAAGTAGCATTGAAAAGTGTTTTAAAGGCTGGTTCCTGAAAGTTACTTCAAACTCAAACTCAAAGCATTTATTTCAAATAAACCAATTACAGGCACTTTTGAATTGTCAAAGGGTCGGTCAGTCAGAAAGATGAAGCTAGTTGCCCATTCCAAAGCGTAGTAGGTTCCTATGGAGAAGAACGGGCCAGAAACTCCATGGACACTCTTTTAAATCAGAATATTGTAACAATGTATTGGTTACCATTCATGTTGACATTATGCAATACATGTGAGTACAATTTAGAAAAACGTGCACGTTAAAAGCGTCCGTAATTAAAAGATAAAAAGGAAACAAAACAATTCCAAAATTGAAATAAACCGTGGCAGCTACGAGATGACCAGTCCCTACTGATGGCGCCCGTTCACGAACATGACGCATGGATCAGCACCATTTAGCTCAACCATCCGTAACAGTTACCATTTAGGAAGTGCCTCAGCTGCCGGCGCCGGTTCCCGATTTGGCTGCCGGCGCGGCGCCGGTTGCTGAAATGGTTGCCTGCGCTTACTTTGAAAAAAAAAAGCGGAAATAGGGGTTGGCAGTTTGGCATATGGAGTAGGTAGGCATACCTAATTAAAAAAACATGTATTAGATATAGCATTTTTTCTATTTCCATAATCAATCATTTCCATATTCTCGGCCGCCGGCAGTAATGTACTGGCAGTTCCCAACAGCGTTATATTTGGGTGCCGGCGCCGGCAGCAGAGGCTCTCCCAAATATTTCGTACCTCGATATTACACTAACTTTTTAAAAGGGCGGGCGGGCAGACTTTTAGTAGGTACTTTTTTAAACGTAGTTGCGGGTTAGTCCGAAAGGGATACCGGGTCCTTGGCAACAGGCAACAGCAGGCGTAGCATGAGCACCGCACGGAAGAGTAGACAAAAATGACGTTTCCTGTAGACAGTAGACAGTACGAGACGGCAGCAAAATAGAAAGAGTCAACTGCACTTTTTACGAAATTCACTCTTTTTACCGACTTCAAAAAAGGAGGAGGATTTTTTTATATTTTTTTTTATGTATGTTCACCGATTACTCCGCCATTTGTGAACCGATTTTGAAAATTCTTTTTTAGTTCGAAAGGGTATACTCCCGAGATGGTCCCATATAAATTTTATTAAGTTTGCTTGCGTAGTTTTTGAGCTAGCTTCAATATTACGTATTTTTCCCACAGTCTATGTAGACGATATAATTATTAGACTCCTTCACTGTTATTTACATAGCAGGTAGTAACTTGTGTGGGGTAGGTACCACCACTAAAATGTGAAAAATTAAAACTTTTTACAAAAAAAAAACAACCGACTTCAAAAAAAACCCTAAAAAAGTGAAAAATAACTTTAATTTCGGAAGTCGGTGGCAAAAAACGAAAATTAAAAAGCAAAGACACCGACTTCCGAAATTAAAGTTATTTTTCACTTTTTTAGGGTTTTTTTTGAAGTCGGTTGTTTTTTTTTGTAAAAAGTTTTACATAATTCGACTCAGAATTCTTTGTTTTATCATAGGATTTATCGGTTGTCAGTGTGATTTTGACAGTAAGGATAGAAAACTTTCTTCCGAAATAGTCTATATATAAAAAGACCTAGACAAAGATCGTTAGAAATGAATGACAAAATGACAGATTGTAGAAAGATTTCTACCGTTGATGTCAAAAATGAAGAAACGAACTGTCACTTTGTATAGAGAAAGCTATCCAACCAAAAACATAAATGTGAAATGGGAGCCAAATTCAAAGTGTGGTTATCGACTTCGCCGACAAAAGAATTGAGATCTAAATGGGTGCCAAGTTCTATAGATAATCCTGTTTATAAAGAACATACAACATTCTCAAATAAATTTAAAACAAAATTTCTTGTTTTTTCTGTTATAACAATGTTTGCTATTAAAAATATAACTTCATTCAATAGTCGAATTATTTACACAAAGCACGTTGGATGAATTCAAGCTGAAAATTTTACTTGGCTAGTTTTTATCAGTTAGCCAACATCTGAGAGGAGTAAGATAATATGCTGGCCTTACAATAATAACAAATTTTAGTTCTTTTGCAGCGCAATACTATACCTAGACATAGAAATTATCAAAGATAAAGAAGATAAGTTGATTAGCTAAATACATATAAGAGTTAAGACTTGTATGTAAAAACTAGCCAAGTAAAATTTTCAGTTTGAATTCATCCTACGTGCTTTGTGTAAATAATTCGACTATTCAATGAAGTTATATTTTTAAATAGCAAACATTGTTATAACAGAAAAAACAAGAATTTTTTTTTTAAATTTATTTGAGAATGTTGTATGTTCTTTATAAACAGGATTATCTATAGAACTTGGCACCCATTTAGATCTCAATTCTTTTGTCGGCGAAGTCGCTAACCACACTTTGAATTTGGCTCCCATTTCACATTTATGTTTTTGGTTGGATATCATTACTTTTTGTAAATTACGATCTCTTTATTTCATTTTTCATACTTATAAATTATATTTTTAAATATTATAATAAAAAATTATATAAAACATTTAAAAATATAAAAAATAGTAGCCCACCGGTATCGGGAACAGGGTCCAAGCTACCGGCGGTCAGGGCTCCAGAGAGAGGAACCTCCTAACGATGCGAGCCGTGTCCAGGAGTACAGCTTTCTGAATCAAGCCCTTAATCCAGTTGCCCAACGAGAGCCTCCTTAGGTGTTGGTCGAGGCTCTTGGCAATTAAGCCATTGGCTGATACGACTATCGGCAGAATGATCGCAGACTCCACATCCCACATGTCGACAACCTCGTGAGCCAAGTCAAGATACTTGATTTGTTTATCTTTCTCGGCCTTCACGAGGTTCCCGTCATGCGGGACCGTTATGTCAATGATCATTGCGCGCCGGTCTGTTCGATCCACCACCACTATATCAGGCTTATTGGCAACAATAGTCCTGTCAGTGATGATGGATCGATCCCAGTACAATGTGATATTTCCATTTTCGAGAACTGGGTCGGGCACGTACCTGTAGTACGGCACTTCCGATTCCACTAGGCTGTATTTCAGAGCAAGTTGCTGATGGATAATCCTGGCTACAAGGTTGTGTCTATGCAAGTACTCTCCGTTAGCTAGATGAGAACATCCGGAGATAATGTGACGGATTGATTCTCCCGGTCGGTGGCATGCCCGACAGATGTCAACCGTGCCGTCCTTCACAATAAATCTCCGGTAATTGTTCGTCATGATAACTTCGTCCATAATTGCACAGACAAAACCTTCGGTTTCCCCAAAGAGGTCACCGAAACGCAGCCAGGCTACGGACGCTAGTAAATCTACATCGGGTCCATGCAGGGCCCGGAAAAAGCGTCCGTGAAGCTCCTTACTCTGCCATACCTCCTTGCGATCGTTAGTGTCAAGCACTACAGGCTTGCGCCAGTTCTCTTTCGCCAAGGAGAGCGGGGTGAGGCCCTTGTCCACCGCGACCACATCTCGATGCATTCCCACGTCTGCATCTAGGAAATATTCCCTGAGACTGCACATCTCCCGATTGTGGAGGGTCTTAGAGTTTAACCCTAGCCTTTAGCCTCGACCTCCACACTTTCGCGGGATATACAGTCTCATTACCGATGACCGTGGGTGATGCATTCGGTATGCAGTCAGCAGCGTACGGACCCTCCTATCCAGGGCGTCAAGTTCGGTCTGAGTCCATTTGAGTATGCCGAAGGAGTACATCAAAACCGGCATGACCCAACCGTTGAAGGCGCGCACCTTGTTCCCGCCTGATAAAAGACTATTAAATACTTTCTTCAGGCGGCCAAAGAAGCGCTCCTTCAACGATTGCTTCATGTCAGTAACATTGATGCCTAACGCTTCCGACATACCCAAATACTTATAGGTTTCGGATGCGGAGAGGGCTCTTAGGTATATGGAATCCGAGAGTTGGGTGCCCACGGATTCCACAATCTCCCCTCGCTTTACATGCATGACCGCACATTTGTCCACACCAAATTCCATCCTGATGGCTCTACTGAAAGTTTCAGTTTGTAAATTAATTATTATTATTCGTCAACTAAAAGTGATCCGTAAAATCTATTTTCAATCATAAGTAGCAAGATTGTGTTAGAATGTATTTCTTTTGTAACTTAATTAGTTACACTTATCCGCAGTGATGTCAGATCGCTGAGCCCGGCGTTGTAGTTTTGTCGAAGTTCTATAAAAAAACGTGTGCCGTCGGGGAAACTCTGTCAGGAACAAGTTCAATTCAATTGAATTCAAATCTTTATTGCATGTCTCATGTGTATACAAACTCTTAAAATGATAATTACAAAGTTCACATGGACACTGTCGGTTCCTAACCCCACGTATGCTTTAATTAATTAATTTTCGCAGCCACTGTTTTGCATATACATTTTGACCTCACTATCCGCTTTGACACACTCAAAAATATACGTAACGTCTATAGGTACGAATCGGTATAATAAGTACGAATTTTTATATATTTTTTTTATTTATGGGCTTCTAGCTACTGTGGAAAATGTATTCTATACATTGCCTAGGTATTGTATAGAATACCTGAATTATACAGATTACCTGTATATACGAATGAATATCGCCCACATGGCGCAAGGGCGATATGCACCGGAACCTCACTGGTGCGGGCGGTGCCGCGCCACGATTCTGTCCGGCTCTGGTGCGGCTCCGACATCATGTACAGGAAGCCTAAATATCACCTCAAGATACGGACTATGACTATATTTCCAAACCCTGAAATTCCTGAGACCCCGGACGCGCCGCACTCCTGTTGCCCGCCTCGCAGAAAACTTAAACAGCCAATGATTAACAATTATTATTAATTATTGGCTGTCTAACTTATGTTAAATAATCTGGTACCTATATACAAAACGATAAAAGCGACCTTTCTTATTGGAACCAATTCTCCTACAAAAGAAAATATTTTTGCTATTATAATTTCGATAGGCGCTTGGTGAAAATCGATAACTTGAATTTTTTTTTAAATCGTAATAAACATCTGTTTTCTGATTTTTTCCTTTGTATACACACAATTACCAAGCTGGACGCCAAATTTCAACTTTCTAGGTCATCTGGAAGTGGGTTAGGTTTTTGATCTATAGGTATGTCAGTCAGTGATAAAAATGACGATTTTTAGACGTTGATATCTCAACAACCGTTTGAGCTGTATTTATGAAATTTGGGGTTCTAGTTAATCTAGGGGGTATTAATACGTAAACCAAGTTTCATGTGTGTATGTTAAATAGATTTTGAGTTATTGAGGGGTGAAAAGTAGCTCCAAATGGTTCGTGTAATATAACACACGGCTGCTGCGTCGCCAGTTCTTTTCTTGAACTTGGCTTGACACGCGGCCGCGTGTCAAGATGTCTATTCTTCGTAGAGATAGAAAGCGCCATGCTACGCCTACTGAAGGAACACGGGTGGGTTTTAGTCAGTAAAAGTCTGACACGCCCTTCCGCTCCGCCCAGAGCGGGAGAAGTTATTGGAAGATAACATCACGGCAGTTTTTCCCGATGGGTTAGGCAGAGGTGTAGGTACCTATAGTACCTACCTACGTACACCCACATTGCGCCAGTTATGTTTTAATTAAGTCCCATATAATAGAGGGCGAGCCTACTGCCATCAACTGGGCACAAATCTAGGAAAACTCCATTTACATTTTGCGCGACCTAGGGGACATAGGAACTGAATCCAGGGCCAGCCTCAGCGACCACTAGACCATTAACAGTCTCTTAGATTAACTTACGAAACTTGTCGGGAAAATCCATAAACAAAATATTATTGTATTTCTTTAAAAATAGGTAAGTAACTTTTTTATACAGGAAAAGTCATAGAGTATTGATTTTTTTTTTATTTTACGATAAGATTGAAAATTCACCGAAACTATGAATAATATGCATAATTACTAATTGTTTATTTTGATGAATTAACTGTAAACAATAACAAAATTATAATCATCACGTAATCTAACTGCGCACCATCTGATTTCTATTTTTAGGCTTTTAGGATAGGTTGGTACCTACTTAGTATTGCCAAACTTAAGTAAGTGGCAGTTGGTCACATTCCTTGCTGAACAGATGGCCGATAGGACCGAAAGGTTCTGGAGTAGCGACCGCGTACCGGAAGATGTAGCGTTGGAAGGTCTCCCACAAGACGGACCGATATGACCTGATGAAGCGCAGGAAACGATTATCAAACTGTATTTCGACAAACGGTACTACTACATGATTTTAATTCGACACTACGGAACTCCGACACGTCTTTACTTCGACAATACTTTAGTACTACTTCGACAATAATGCTAGTTCGACATGATTCAATTTCGGCATACTCTACTCCGACATGCTGCACTTCGACAATACGAGTATCTTAAATCGCCGTGGTGCGTCTGAGACACGATGCTAATTCAAAATTATTCCGCGACGTTGGGAAACAACTGAACTTGTGAAAGATCATCGTGTCCGAGATGCATTCATGCATGTCATGTCGAACATGCATTATTGTCGAAGTAGTATGTCGTCGAAATCACATCATATTGTGGTTAAGCCATGTCGAAGAAACGATTTGTCGGAGTCAAAATCAATCAAAATCAAAAGTCATTTATTCAAACTAGGCTGAGAATCAGCACTTTTCGAGGAGTAGAGTAGTGTCGGACTTAAGTCGAACAAAAGTATTGTCGTAGTAAAGACGTGTCGGAGTTCCGTAGTGTCGAATTAAAATCATGTCGTAGTAGGTACCGTTTGTCGAAGTTTTGGTAGTCGCAGAGGAAACCCCTGGATGCGAGAAGCACAGAATCGGTCGAAGTGGCGACGCTTGGGGGCCTATGTCCAGCTGTGGCCGTCTTTTGACTGAAATAATGATGATGATTTTCATTTTAACGTTATCAACTTACCAACTAAAAAGTCGATAGACGAAAAATATTTATACCGTAGCAATAATAGGTTAATTCCTATATTTATTGCTATTTTCCGTTCATAAAATTAAATAGCTAATGCCCGATAAATCTAATAATCTGTAACTGCGAGAACTATGATAATTGATAACCAATCTAATACTTGGTGATTTGTCAAAAATATTTGTTTATTCATCTCCTAATCTATACATACCTATTACCTGTATCTAAACGCACACACACTTTACCGTGTGACCGCGTTATTCTTCTAGCTAGACTACGCCACGGATTATTATGCGGTTTTCACTATCATTTAGTTAGAGAATTTATTCCGGAAGGAGTATCGTATTACCCAGTTACTGGGTTGTGGAGGTCAGATAGGCAGTCGCTCCATGTAAAATACTGATATTCAGCTGCATCCGGTTAGACTGGAAGCCGACCCCAACATAGTTGGGAAAAGGCTAGGCAGATGATGATGATTCCGGAAGGTTTATGTGTACCTACTTAGTCATAAAATACATATTACACTCTTCATAAACCGTTTAAACGCCGTTTTACTTGAACGTCCATGGACCGCATAAGAGTACCTACGTAAGCTTGCATAGATTGTTTGGCCATGTTGAAAGGATGAATGAAAGGCGATTAACAAAAGGTAGGTATTTACAAGGCAGATGTGAGTGGAAACGCCAAACAAGCTTAATCAGCCTATAATGTTCCCACTGCTGGGACACAGGCCTCCTCTCTGTGAGAGGGAGCGGGCCGTAATCTACCACGCGGGCCCAGTGCGGGTTGGTAGATGTCACATGTCTTCGAATTTTTGATTCTAGGACATGCCGGTTTCCTCACGATGTTTTCCTTCACCGTTTTGAGAGCAGTGGCGATGAAATAATTTACACAAAGTAAAGCGGCTGTCAGGGTTTGAACCTACGACCTATAAATCGTAAGTCGTGGCCGTTACCACTGGGCCACCACTGCTGCGCCAAACAATAGGTATGTGACCTTATTGGTGATCTTCTTCAGTTACGTCCTACTCGCAACCGTGCGTGGATAACCAGATGGATGTAAACGAAGCAAAAAGAGTAAGTATGGTAGGATCGTAGCGTAGCATGGCTTCTGCAGCTTCGGGCTACCCCCACGGCAGAAGGCGTGAGAGTTTAGTGTATATACCTACCTATATTATGTAAAACGAAAGTGGCAATCGCTTCGAAAGCGTTTCGTATTACTTAATACAACGACTTTCAACAGGATTGATAGAATGTCACTTTGTCTAGGGCCTCTGAAGCCTGAGGCGGTAAGCGGGTCGCATCAGACACAGTTGTCAATAGGGAATATGCATGTATTTTTTTAGTTTTTTTATTCGATAGTTTACATCGTCAAATAATAGTTTAAAAAAATTCGACGGCAAAAAAGCTATTTAAAGTACTTAATTTTTTTTTTTTTAATATCCTACCTATCCGGGCTATGTAAACGCCCTCCATTTGGCGCGCTTGGTGTGGTGACGTCACAGACCGTGAAAAGAAACAAGCAACTGTCAAGTCAACGTCAAACACTCCTTTTTGTAGGAGAGTTTGACATTGACTTGACACTTGTTGGTTGACTTGACATTGACATTTTGATTGTTATCCCGGATTGTTACGTCACATCCGCTCTTAGCTTTTCAAGTATTTGAATTACCCACAGATTTCTGGGACTATTAAAAAAAAAAATTCTCTCTCAAAAAGAAATTTTATTCAAAAATATTGATGGAGGCATAATTCTGAAGGTAATATAGGTTATAAAAAAAAAATATTTGACCCATATGTTAATCACATGCATATTCCTTAAGTAGATAGGTACCTAGAGTGATGCTGTAAATTGTAAGTAACTTGAAGACGATCTTGTCAATATGTCTCATTGGCTTTTTTCTTCTGAAGTAGATTCTTTGTTCTTTTTAGGTATACCTAATTAGCCCAAGCAACGAAGACAAAAAAAGCCCAATCCGTGTAAAAGGCAATTTTGGCTCTTAAGGGGGATGCGCTAGGGTGGCCCGCGAAATTCAAATTTTCTTACGTTTTTTGCAATTTGCAGGTCAGTATCAGGTTGTATGTTGATCTAAATATTATTAGCGCTCGTAACAAGTATGGATTTACTTACTACATGAATTTAGAGAGTTGTATTGCTGATTCTAATGTTTATAATTCTGTAAATCCATACTTGTTACGAGCGCTAATAATATTTAGATCAACATACAACCTGACCCTGACCTGCAAATTGCAAAAAACGTAAGAAAATTTGAATTTCGCGGGCTACCCTAGCGCATCAACCTTAATGGGAGGGGAAGGTGTCCTGAACAACATATTAAAAGTACCTACTGATGGCTGGGGGCGCCGCTAAGGGGTAGGGAGGTTTAAAGGTCCTTTTTTCAGTTTTTCATGAATAACTTGGAAAATGCAGCATATAGCAAAAAAATATCAGAGACTAAAATTAATCTACATTAAATTCTCTACGAAACAGTCATTTACACTTTTTTGCTGGGATCAGTAATCAAGGAGATATGGAGGAGGGAAATGGACCATTTAAAACAAAATTTTGTTTTTGTCGTTCGGACCTAAAAATCTAGGCCTCCTCCGACTTCCGCAGTGGCAGGTGGCTAGTATGTTTGTCGAAGGATCGATGGCCAGTGCAGGCCAGCAGTGGAGACCGCGTATCGGCAAGCGTTGTGTTGGACGCCCCCCAGCCCAGCTGGACGCAGGTACGTAGATGGACCGACGACCTTAAGAAGGAGGTTAGGACAGACTGGATGCGAAAGTAGAAAAAAAAAACATTGCATGGTCAATTATGATACCTATTTATCGTTAATTTGATCTTTGGCATACTTGCCATAAGCCATATCAATTGCAATGCAATTTTCACACAGTCAATTATCTACTCGGCGGACTATTTTTACCAGTAGGTACCAAATAAACAAATAAACACAATTTCTCGATCTTTAGGACGGAAACAATGCCGATGACATTTTATCAAAACAATTTAGTGGTATCAATTTTGATTGTATTTAATAATCTTTTTCCGACAATTATTCTTCCTTCTTTGATTATTATCTGTGCAAACTTATTGACAGCTCAATTAAAAAATATAAACCCTTACCACAGACGAAATAAGGCTTATTTTTTAATGTTTTTCAGATTTTTGATAGCAATATCTTAGTTGATTAGTTGTTAACTTATTTCTATAAAAGTAGTTGATTACTATTCGATAATTAGACAGTAAAACACAGCATTAGACTGTTTAGGACCCTGTCCCGAGTCACATTCAGTGCGACATCGTGAAAAATACGAGTGATTCTTTTTTTAAATATATATTTTGTGCAACGACAACGAATTTTAAAATGATCGGTGAGTTTAAAATTAATATTTACTTACACCAATAATTTACTGAATAAAATTTATTTTATATCTATAGATAAATTTTCCTTCTACCTACTTATTTCAGAACGGTAGATATTTAGATCATAATGTTTCTTGGTTTTTCTTTTTTAAAGTCTTTGGTTTGTATATGAATCAAATTATTTTTTTAAATATTTTAAAATATAAGGGTTGCTTGGCCAATTGATTAACCGCACCTATGTACAAAGTGTAGGTACCTAATTGAAATAATTACCTTACCTTTGTATCGGTCTACTCATCGTTATGAACAACTTTTATGGGACTAATGTCTAGGTCTAAGTAGGTCTTACGAACAATTAGGTATTTAGGTACACCTTGTAAGTGTTTATACAAGGTGGAGACGACAATACGACAAAAAATTTAACTCCGTACCTATATCTAATGACGTTCTCGGTCTACATACAAAAAAATAATCAAAATTATCCAATAGTTTAGTTACGATAGTAATCGGCAAACCCCATAGTCGGCCGGTTATGTACAATTTAGTTTGTTTGAAAAAATGACTTTTTTAATTTCGATGTTAGGATTTATTTGATGGTTCAAAATACTCTTATGCATTAGTATTGCCAATGTTTTCATTTATTGTAGTATTATAGGTCGTCTCCACATTGTACCTATATAGTTATAGGTACCTACCTAGATTCCTATCGACAATAGAAGGACGGCTGGTGGAAAGAATAACCAGACGGCAAATTAGTACCGGGGTTCACTTAGTATAGGTATTAAAAAAACTGTTTACTTACAGAAAAAAACAACCGACTTCCAAAAAAAACACTAAGAAGTGAAAATTACTTTAATTTCGGAAGTCGGTGTCTTTGCTTTTCAGTTTTCGTTTTTTGCCACCGACTTCCGAAATGAAAGTTATTTTTGACTTTGATGTGTTTTTTTTGGAAATTCGGTTGCTTTTTTTTTTAAAAGATTTAAAAAATAAAGTCAACATTAATTACTTGTTATAATAATATTATTGTGATACGTAGCCGTCCCCTTTCGGACAGGGTTTTTGTTCATGCTTTAAACTTTAAAAGATACAGTACCTACATAGTTCATTTTAAATAGGTAGGTAGGTAATTAAGGCATTGCTAAATCAACTCAAACGTGGGCTATGACGCTAATTAATCGGATCTAATAATAAAGGGATTAGGGCGATTAGAAAAAGGAAAAATAATAACTCGTCCGTGATATGAAAACCTAACGCCATTGGTAGATCTGGTGGAATAATAGATATGTCTTACCCACGTACGTACAATAGGTATTAGAATTTGATAACGAGTATCCTGTACTTAACTACTTACTTATTTAATTCTGTTTTTTAATCTTTTAGGCTAATTTGACATTTCAAGTGATTGTTGTTTGTTTTTTCAATTTGGAGTTTGACATTTGCACCTGTCAAATTAGTCTGCAAGATTAAAAAACAGACTTTACTTATCTACAATTTTGTGTCTAAGGTTTTCTTACAAATAAAGCTTTAGGTATATTTTTCAATCTCCACTAATTTGACATTTCAATTATTTGTTGTTTGTTTTTTCAATTTGGAGTTTGACATTTACAGCTGTCAAATTGGTTTAAAAAACAGACAATTGCCTAACACTTTCATCACAAGCCGAGTTTCCGAGAGTTTTGTATGATATTGTTAATCATTTGTTTGAAAAATTCGTCTGCATAACAACGCAGGTAACTAAAGCAATGAAGATGGCTGATAAATTTAGCAAATAAACTAAGACGGGTGACCTGATTCCAATGATCACGCTATTATCAAAACAATAAATAAATAAGAGCAGTGGTGGCCCAGTGGTAACGGCCGCGACTTACGAGTTGTAGGTCGTAGGTTCGAACCCTGACAGGCGCTTTACTTTGTGTAAATTATTTCATCACCACTGCTCTCAAAACGGTGAAGAAAGCATCGTGAGGAAACCGGCATGTCCTAGAACCAAAAAAAAATTCATCTAGCAACCCGCACTGGGCCCGCGTGGTGGATTACGGCCCGATCCCTCTCACAGAGAGGAGGCCTGTGTCCCAGCAGTGGGAACATTATAGGCTGATTATGTTATGTTGTAAATAAATAATAACAAAGAACAGCAAATAAAATAAAAGTAGATCAGTGAGGTGTAAAGAGTAGGTATTTAGCTATCTCATAAATCTATGTTAATCCGTCTGTTGAAGTCCATTCACAATTTGTGGTTTATTGACCTTACATTAAGTTTAATCAGCAAATTAATCTTGGACACTCATCAGCCTACAGCAGTCCACTGAGGCCTCTCCACAGCCCCATTCTCGGCAACTCTCACCCAGCTGCTACCAGCCACCCTGCGAAGATCGTCGCTCCACCTAGCCTGAGGGCGTCCTACCTAGTTTGCCAATTCGCGGTCTCCACTCAAGAACACGTCTACCCCAACGGTCATCGGCACTACGGTTAATATGGCCGGCCCATTGCCACTTCAATTTGATCCTTCTGAGAGGAGCTCGTGGCTAAGTATTATCAGCCGCACGGATCGATCCATCAGGTTAAGCAACACTTACCGGGGTTGGTCCGTGGATGGGTGACCATCTTTACATAGCGAGACTCCTCCGTGACTGTCCCGGCTGTCATTCGTGCATATTTGACAGTCGTTACGGGTCGTCAGAAGCCCGAAAGTCTGACAACCAGTCTTACCAAGGGGTATTGTATAGCCCAGTTACTGGATTGTGGAGGTCAGATAGGCAGTCGCTCTATGTAAAATACTGGTATTCAGCTGCATCCAGGTAGACTGGAAGCCGAATCCAACATAGTTAAGAAAAGGCAGATTTGATCCTTCTGTCTGAAAACTTGACCCTCACCTTGCTTACGCGCATATCGATTGACTCAGATATGATAAAACATAATAAGTAATTCAAATTCGACAGGAAACAATTAAAATCGATGCTAAATCGATCGAAATCTTGCAAATCAAACAAAGTATGGAAATAGGAAATGCTTTTATTATCAGCTGGTTATTATCTTTACATCTATGCACTCTCCGCCCTCCAACTCGAGGTCCTGTGGAGTGTTTTTACCTGTAAAGAAAATTAATAATAAATGTGGGAGATTTCTTCGCAGCGGTGTGTGTATTGGGTCTTAAATAAGTTTGAACGCACGTTTACAGTGAAAAGAGATATAATGGAAGTATAACGAAATGAAATGAAATTGTTTATCCTGTAAATAGGATACTTATTGGAATCACTTTTACACGTCATATTAAAAAGTTGTAAAAATAAGCTAGGTGAGGTCGGCGTTTCCTATCTGACTACTCTGAGAAGAAAGGCCGAAACAAACTCAGAGGTCGCAGTCTCTTTTAAAGTCCAGACATAATCTTGGTCAGGCCTTATGACGACCATGTAGATTAGAGTCCGAAATGGTCTTTTGAGGAAAGAACCACACAGATTTGAGTGGACCTGTCCAGTCAGTGCAAGCATTTGTCAGTAATAGTGGAGCTCAACTCAGAACTTAAGGAGCTCAACGTTAACAACACGCTTTAGATGGCAAAAACAGGTAAAAATCTATCGCAAGCGTGGCGTACGCCCTCGCACCCAACCGTGAACCGACAGTGGACGCTCTTGATCGCGTGTCGCGGATGACGCCCGCGGTCAAGCTGCTGTGCGCGGTTTGGTAATATAAACTTTAAATACTGTGTAAGTACTCGATTTAATATCTTTTAAAGATTGTAAAATCCGTTCCGATCCGATGAGATGCGAGCCGTTTGGTGGAAATCATCAATTACGGTCAGTTCACAATCGAGTTTATTTACTATACAATAAGGGGCACGCGTTGCGCAGTACCGCGTATCTCAGATTATTTTGCCACGTGTCAACACTCGCTATTTATTAAAAAGTGCGCGCAGCGTTGCGTCGCTTCACGTCACGGTCTGAGCTGACCCTTACGCGCAAAGTTGTGTCTGCACTTGCATTAGTAAGTACTAAGATCGATTGGCCGATAAGCGTCACGTTTTTTCTACTACAAAAGTACAAACCAGTTATCTTTTGTAAATTATCATACATCTACATATCTGATAGATTACATTTTAAAACATTTTTCAGTGAAAGTAGTCATTATCAATCAAAATCAGATAGATTAAAATCTCTCATGAAATTGTCTGAATTAAGGTTCATAATACTTCAGCTCAAATTCATTGTCTGAACCTTAGAATAATATAATAGGTTTCAACTCAGCTCAAATTCACTCTTTTATCTCGCTCGCACGTAGGTACTGCTGACACTGACTCACTGAGTGAGAGCGAGAATCTCTCATGAAATTGTCTGAATTAAGGTTCATAATACTTCAGCTCAAATTCATTGTCTGAACCTTAGAATAATATAATAGGTTTCAACTCAGCTCAAATTCACTCTTTTATCTCGCTCGCACGTAGGTACTGCTGACACTGACTCACTGAGTGAGAGCGAGACTGAGCGGCGCCGGCGGGGAGAAGGCTCCAAGGCGCGAATAGTTTAGGTAATTTCTTTTTACGGTGAAAATAATGGTAATCTAATCAGTACATAATTATAAAACAAAGTCCTCCGCGGCGTCTGTCTCTCTGTTCGCGATAAACTCTAAAACTACTGCACCGATTTTCATGCTGTTGTAACCAATGGATAGAGTAGTTCTCGAGGAAGGTTTTAGTATATAATAATCGACATCAGCTAGTTTAAAATAAAAATAAAACATAGACTGCTTTATTGTTAGTACATTCACTATGTAAAGTTTCATGATCTAATTTGAAGCATTTTGTTAAAACCAGCAGTTTACTGTTCCGTTTGGAGGCAACTTTGGATTTTTTTTCTATAGAGAAAATTTTATGTAATCGTGTTTTCGCCAAACATATGACCTAGCATCAATCCTCAACTTTAACATATATTTATTTCAAAATTAATGCTGCAGTATTTTCGGCATAACGGAGGATAATGCTAAGCAATTTGAGGTAGGGAAGAGCCTTAACATTAATCCTCAACTTTACCTTGGACTTATTTTAAACTACCTTCCGCCCGCGGCTTCGCCCGCGTGGTATGTCGATAAAAAGTAGCCTATGTCCTTTCTCAGGCTTTAGACTATCTGTGTAACAAATTTCATTTAAATCGGTTCAGTAGTTTTGGCGTGAAAGCGCGACAGACAGACAGAGTTACTTTCGCATTTATAATATTAAGTAAGGATTAATGCTGCAGTATTTCGATATAACGAAGAATGGTGCTAAGCAATTTGAGGAGCTCCACAGGGCGCAACAACTAATTGATTAGCATACGAAAATATTGTTGGAGCTGCTGAAGATTGTAAAAACTATCTTTATATTGTATAAATTCAATCTCCTAGTATTGTATAACTGCATAGCACATGTGTGTGAGCACTATGTACTTACCTAAGTACTTTAAAGCTACCATTTACTAGGTACGTCTTTCATTGACTTGAATGTGCCCTGGCGGCTGAAAGCATGTCATGCTCACTTCAATGTCTCGCTGGTGGTGGCGTGTGTGTTGGATCATTAAGTTCCCTTCAAAATGGTTGAGCTGAATGGTGCTGATCCATGCGTCATGTTCGTGAACGGGCGCCATCAGTAGGGACTGGTCATCTCTTAGCTGCCACGGCTTATTTTGATTTATTTTAATTTTTGAATTGTTTTGTATCGTTTTATCTTTTATTTACGGACTCTTTTAACCTGCACGTTTTTCTACATTGTACTCACATGTATGATTCCAACATGAATGATGTAAACAACATATTGTAACAATATTCTGATTTAAAAGAGTGTCCGTGGAGTTTCTTGCCCGTTCTTCTCCATAGGAACCTACTACGCTTTGGAATGGGCATCTAGCTTCATATTTTCTGACTGACCGACCCTTTGACAATTCAAAAGTGCCTGTAATTGGTTTATTTGACATAAATGCTTTGAGTTTGAGTTTGAGTTTGAGGTAATATAGGCCCTTAAGACCAGCTGCTGCCCGCGGCTTCGTGGACCCCAATTCTTTTTCTAAAATAAAAGTAGCCTAAGCTACTCCTTATAAAATCAACTAACAGCCAGTGAAAGTCCCGTCAAAATCGGTCCAGCCGTTTCTGAGATTAGCAGGAACAAACAGATGGACAGAAATTTTCAAAAATTGATTTTTTATTATAAGTACCGTATTATCATCTGCTTAGTCTTTTCCCAACTATGTTGGAGTCAGCTTCCAGTCTATCCAGATGCAGCTGAATACGTACAAGAGCTAAATTCAAACATTGTGCTCAACACAGTACATAATCATACATTTCTAGATGTCAAGTGAATGTACCGTATGAATGTATACTTTCATAATTATGCATTTAGTAAAAGCTATTATATAAACAAAAATACATACTTGTGATCAAATCTCCATCAAAATAGAATTTCAGTCTTTCAATTGGTGTTTCCAAGTGTTCGGCACATTTCATCATTGCCAACGCAAGTTTATCTTCCGGCCTCAATGTAGTTTCAAACGGTTTCTTCTTATTCTGGCATTGGAACTTAATTTTAAGGCCGTTCTCATTTTCTTTACTATGCTCCTGTGCTAAATGTGATACGGTCTGGTTAACGATACCTCCGTCAATGAATTTCGCTATACTATAATTTATAGAGTCTGGAGTATCGTCAACTTTTAGAATCCTATCGTTATAAGTAAACAGTAACTTGTCGTTGCCCACTCCTTCCTTCTCGGTGAAGTATTCAAATATCTGTGTGAGTTTCTGATACTTGCGTATTTTGAATTTGAATATTTCTAAACTCTGCCAGTAAACTTTGACAGACATTTCTTCATTATCATCATCTAGCGGGTCCTCATCTTCAATTACCTCAACGTCATTGGTAGCGGGTCTTGTTGAAAACAACTGTTGGTTATCGGACTGGTCTGGGTACTCATCTGTGTTGCCAACGCTGTACGTAGGATAATATGGGGAAGAATTTGATGGAGCGGAGTCAAATAATGGATTGGAATTTATTCCGAACATTTCATCGAACATAGCCCACAACTCTCTCCTGGTGCGGCCGCGACCTCTAGCCCTTGCTCTAGAGCCTCTGCCTCTTGCTGAACCACCTCTGCCTCTGGTAGAATTACCTCTCCCTCTCAATGCCGTAGTAGAAGTTTCTGGCTCAGGAATTTGTGCTATGGGTGCAATGTTTTGTTCTTCAGGTGCTGTACTAGGCTCTGAAACTGCAGGACTAGTCCTACCTCTAGTAGAATTTGAAGTTCTTCGCCTGGTAGACCTCGTTTCCCGCTCAGCGGGCTCAGAAGTATCACTTGAGGCCTTCCGTTTGCTGCCGCGTCTTCGCCCGCGGCCTCTAGGTTTCGCCTTACTGTTGTTAGCTATTATCGCGTCCAGCGAGAATTCATCATTGTCTGTGCTATTTACAGTTGTATTTAAGTCTTCTGCGATGATTTCTGTAGTATTTTCAACGTTTTTTGTCAACGTTTCACTAGTTTTTGAGAGTTCGGTAATGTCATTTAGAACTATGTTATCACCATTTTCTTTTACGATTGCGCTTTTGATTTTTTTTAGTTTCTGAGCTATGTTACCGTAACAATCGTCTTCGGAGTCCGAAGAAGACATTTTTATTATGTTTTAACACAATAACATCTGACTTTCACATTACACTCGATAACAAATTCAAAATATTTGAAGTATGTAGTGATGTAGTACAAAGCGTTTGCGTTATTGCGTTCTTTGTTGCTGAAATTATCGATAGTTCACACATTCCCTAATAAACTGCGGAAAATATTTTGTCGATATAATTATGCTAGTATCATGGTGATAAGCAAAATTGTAAAATAAATTTTAGCAACGCTTATTAAATAGGTACGTATTTTGATAAAAAAAACAAAATGATTTACAGACTGATATTATACATAAAAATAATTTTACTTAAGTGAATCGGTTTTAATTACCTGATAACGGTATTTTCCAAAACGTTTATTTTACGATCGCTAGAAACCAGTTTGTAATTAAAACGTGTTTTTTTCACCCGTAAAGTCTAAAGTAATTTGAGTTTTATCGATACAGTGTGAATAAAATTGAACTTGAAGGAAATCTCTAGTAACCGGAAATGTTACGTTTACGTTTTGTTACTTTAAGGTTGATGCGCTAGGGTAGCCCGCGAAATTTAGGCCACCCTAGCGCATCCCCCTTAAGTGGTTGTATTAATTTATTGAGATTCTTTAGAGAAAAGAGTTATCATTTTCTCTGGAAATCGGAAAAGTCAATCAAACAATACATCCAAATGTTGAAGCCTGTTCGCAGTCTAATCTTGCAATAATTAAACGCACAATACGGATGCGTTCAAAGTAAAACTGTGTTTTCCTTGTCTGCAATCAACGCAATATTCTTATCAAAAAGATTATTGTGGAAAATATGTGATTATATCGGATAAGTAATGGGTGCGATAACATTCACAGTGACACATCAGCATCACACACCGGTGTGACTTCACAAACCTCAACGCTTTTTGCCAAAATTGCACGATTGCCAAAATGATGGAGAAATTGGTGAATCTTGGGGAGTCTCGACTTCTCGAGCCCTACTATGTCCAGCACTGAACGTCTTTTGCCTGAAATCTTCTTTCTTTTTCGTGTGGTTAGTTTTTTGGTATCAGAGTTTTTATGACACCCATGGGCCTCTGACTTGGCTTCACATTCCGTCGAGAAATATCTCTCAGGCATGGGGCATGCCGGTTTCCTCACGATGTTTTCCTTCACCGTTTTTGAAGCATAAGCACAGAAGCAAGTGATAGTTTATACAATAGGTAGGCATGAATCCGAAAAGTCATATAGGTCGAACTAGAGAAATAGGGTATCTACCTACAGCAGGCGTAGCATGGCGCTTTCTATCTCAACGAAGAATAGACATAGCTTTTTCTATACAAAGTGACAGTTCGTTTCTTCATTTTTGACATCCACCGTAGAAATCTTTCTACAATCTGTCATTTTGTCTTTCATTTCTAACGATCTTTGTCTAGGTATTTTTGTAGGTAGACTATTTTGGAAGAAAGTTTTCTATTCTTACTGTCAAAATCACACTGACAACCGATAAATCCTATGACAAAACAAAGAATTCTGAGTCGAATTATGTAAAAGAGAGAATTTCGTAAAAAGTGCAGTTGGCTCTTTCTTCTTTGCTGCCGTCTTGTACTGTCTCTGGAAACGTCATTTTTGTCTACTCTTCCGTCAACAAAACTGTGCTCATGCTACGCCTGCAGGAATAAAATTTATGAATAAAACACCGTGATATCTGATTAGGTATCTTTTTATTGTATGAAATAAAAAGAAATCAAAGCATTTATTTTGTTGTTTTATTGTAACTGTAAATACTTAGATTATTAGGATTATAAACTGGTTTGTATTGATTGTAAAATGTAAGCACGTAGGCCATTGGGTGTGGTTATCGAAAAATTAACTAAGGCGGAATATACGGTCTGTTCCAGGCCATTTCCCGCTAGATGGCGCTGAAGTCATCATTTTTTGTTTATTATGTTTTATTTGAAATTGTAGCATTACTAAGTCGTAGGATTAGTTCGAGCGGTACTCGGCCATTATGCTTTATTGAACTTGGTCATAATAATGCCTTAAAATCCTCCTAATTAGACACAAAGGTGCAAAATAACATCGGCCATTTAATATTCAATTTCAGCTTTGCATGAAACGGGCGTTTATAAGCCCCAGTACACGTTGGGCGAGCCATTGGCCGAGCACGCCCTTGGTAGGACTGGTTGTCAGACACTCTAATAGGTACACCCATATTTGGCCGATTGTGTTTATTTAGGCCATTGCGTAATGCACCATCGGGCAGAATTGGAATCGGTTCGAAACAAATGTCAAATCCATTGCTTCATAAGTTACGTTGTTGAGCAGATTTTTTTTCGAACTTATGTAGCAATGGATTAGACATTTGTTCCAAACCGATTCCAAATTCTGACCGATGGTGCATTATTACGCAATTAGGGTGCGGGTCTATTTAAGATCGCGCAATGAGGCCCACTGCGCAATGAGGATGCGCATATTTTTTATTTTTATGAATTTCCCATGAACCGGACACATCCAGAATCCAAATGCTGCTGAGAAAATGCTGAGGGAAAATCCCGCGAAAAACTTGCACTTAATAAAATCCATAGATTTCTATCTTTTAATGTAAATCTTATAAGTGATAGATGTACCGATTAATAAAACATCGATAGTTATCAATAAATTGGTTTACTCGTATCACGATTTTGTTTCTAAGATTTCGTAAACAGATTGTAAATCGCGTGTAAACAGAAAAAATACGCGTGATTTCTGTATCTACGTTAGTATAGTGATGACGTAGTAATCCTTACCAAAAAAAAGTCCTCCGCCGCGTCTGTCTGTCTGTCTGTTCGCGATAAACTCAAAAACTACTGCAACGATTTCCATGCTGTTTTCACCAATGGATAGAGTGGTTCTCGTGGCAGGTTTTAGTATATAATAACCGACATCTACGCGGGCTCAGCTAGTTAGCAAAAAACTAAGCAGATGTGGTTGGCGTTTCCTATCTGACTGCTCTGAGAAAAAAGGCCGAAACTTAGAGATCACAGTCTCTTTTAAAGTCCAGACATAATCTTGGTCAGATCATTGTGACGAACCACGCGGTTAGTCATAGTTATAACCTGAACCTGAACCATTTGGTCAGGGACGTAGTATTATAATATCTTTGGTCAGGGCGCCGTACCTTCTTACCCAAGCAGGCGCTTTACTTTGTGTAAAATATTCCATCACTCACTGGTCTCAAAACCGTAAAGAAAAACATAGTGAGGAAACCGGCATGTCCTAGAACAAAAAGTTATAGCCCAAACTCAAACTCAAATTCTTTACAAACTCAAACAGCTGTTACATAGATAAATAAAG
Organism: Lithophane semibrunnea; assembly: GCA_947363905.1. Classification (NCBI taxonomy): domain Eukaryota; kingdom Metazoa; phylum Arthropoda; class Insecta; order Lepidoptera; family Noctuidae; genus Lithophane; species Lithophane semibrunnea. The sequence goes on from OX376216.1 coordinate 2,397,731, forward strand.
TAAGATCCAACATGAAACCCGGTTAGGGCACGGCAACATAAAAAATTGGACAAAACAAGCATCCAGTGAGTAGGTACACTGGATTGCAAGTTTGTTAAACAAATATTATTATTATAGATAATATTACTAGTGTTAAATTATTTTATTTACGTGTATTAATTATTATATATTTTATTAATTTGTTTTAGTTATTATATTAAATTAATTATTATATTTTATTCATTTGTTTTGATAAGTTATGTTATGTGTAAGTATATGTATGAGTGCTTTTTGTATAAGTATTTTTCCAATGACCATAAGTAATTATCCATATATTATATTCACCAAATATTTCATTCTAAGTATTCTGCAACCGAGTAAATGCATTTTTGTCTAAGATATTCCTTCAATCTTTTGTTAAATATATTGAATTTGGGTTCTTCTTTAATTTTTCCGGTAATTTGTTAAAGATTTTAACTGCCATGTAGTATGGGCTATGGTAAAGCATTTTGATCCGAGAGGGTAGAAGATGTAATCTATTTTTTATGGCATGTGTTTACACTATGGATGTCTTTTGTTTAAGGGAAAATGTTGCTATTTTTAAATACAAATATGCAAAGTTCCTGTATACCGGATGACATTTTTTACCGAGCATAATCAGGTGTGTTGTGTAAGTGGAACAGAAGCCATACCCGAGAATATTTGCTTAGTACCATTGAGATTGTACAGGTTCGGAATTTCCTTCAAAAATCATGAAAACTATCCATCCTACGGCCCGTGCGTAAAAACGAATAATAGCCAAAATAGGAGATAGTAAACGGCGTAGGCTGCGATGGCGCATGAATGATAGTTGTACGTGTGTGCGAGCGAAACGCACGCACATTTCTTTTCGTAGAAACCTAGGAAGCGGCCGCCCCTCGCATGGTACAGTCGTGTTGAAAACGTTTCCAAAATCAACGCAATAACATTTATAGTCCACTTACTAATAAACTAAGACAAACCTAAACTACAAATAAAATGAACACAATACCCAAAAATTCTCAAACATACAATACAAATACCCAATTGACCAAATAAGCCTCACACCAAAAGAATAAGTAGTAAATAGGTAATAACTTAACACAAGTAAGAAAACTTAACCTACCTAAAATAATAAAACACAACAAATACTTACGTAAGTACAAATAAAAACCCCACCAATTTACCAATTAAAAAGATAAAATAATAAGTAAACCTATCCTTACAAATAAAACGAAAACAGTAACAGACTCGGAACGAACTTTTAAAACAATCTAAGTAATCTTTTTTAAATAATTCGAAACAATAAATACTTGAATAAGCAAGAATACTCGACTGTACTTCATTCAAAATGAAAAGGACGTGCATACATGCGGGAGCGAGAACATTGACAGAATGTTGTTCGGTCGACCCGTTGCTAAGTAACGTCGGCGCGCCTACGCACACACACGTACATAGAAACTTGATGTGTGCGTGAGAGTTCACTTACCGGGGTTCACGTACGAGAGCCGAGCAGCTGAGCGGTACTCGCGCGCGGGCGACACGACCGACAGACGCGCACGCGCATTGCGCGCATTTTACAAAAAATGAACTTAATTATTGTTCAAAATGTTTCGTTCTAAACATAAACTAGCACGTCTTTGCATATTGTTCGGTAAACTTCGAGGCGTGTCTCTATCACTTTTCAAAACATTAAAAGCGTTTTAAATTATTCGCTGTTTTAAATCACTAACGCTTTGAGCTTCTTCGGTATACACTAAACGTCAGACTAAACGTTTTAGGTCCCACAAATAAAAGTCAAGGGGTGTTATGTAGGTCTGGTGACCTCGGCCGCCAGTTCACAGGTGCACCGCGACCTATCCACTTATCACCAAATTGACCATCGAGATACGCGCGCACAGATCGTTTGTAGTGAGCTGGACATCCGTCATGCTGGAAGTACATGTCTTGCAGATAGGGATCAGGAACGTCTTGCAACATGGTGTCAATGACAGAACGGTTCTGCACCCAGTGACAAAACTCCATGCGGGGTCCGGGGGGGAATTTGAGGAGAACGGATACCGTTCCTTCGCAGCGACTGAAGATTTTCTTCTTCTGCGTACATTCGCCTTGCACTGGCTGTTTTCACCAAACAAGATATTCTACGTTAGAATATTCGTACATGTTTAGATACGACAAATATGACCGGGTGCACGATGCATACGTGGAAACAAACAGCGCGACGTCACGCCGCCGCCCGTGACTAATCGCAGGTGACTGAAGCTCGGGACGCGGGCGGGCGGGGGCATGCGCGAGCGAGCAGCTCCGGCGCGGCGGCGGCGGCTCAAGCGCCTGGTGATATCAAAGAAGCCGACGGCAAGTGCGGCGAGTACCTATCGGCCGCAAAGGAACGTATCTAATTCATTGATAAATTCCGTGCATTTAGTAGGGTGCGTATGATTTGAATTTCGATATTTTATCATGGATTTATTAAAAAAAAAAATAATTTCTGTTTTTATTGTTTTTGTATTAAAAGTTTACTTCAAATGGGTAGTATTTTTAGATAAAACAATTTGTTTAAAGGGTATAAAAAAAAAAAAAAAAATTATTTGACTATGCCATTGGATTCTACTCCGTTCACCTACTACACCCTATGTTTGTCGAGACGGTAAAAAAAATCATCCGGTATATATAGAAGCTAAAGTTAGGAGTTTTAATTTAACAAAAAATGGCTTGCAACTTTCTGTATCTTCTATCTATATCTTCTATACATATAATAAATCTGTAGACGAGGCGTTTCTGTACAACGAAAAAAAAAAAAAAAAAATTGTCCAAGAATAACCAACAGATTCCATTTCTACCATTTTTGGAATTTTTGTCTGTTTGTCTGTTTGTCTGTCTGTCTGTTTGTATGTTGTGTAGTTTGATTGTTCCACTATCACGTAAAAAGTACGAAATCAATATGGTTAACTTTTATACTCAAATATTGTGTGTAACTCGATGTTTCAATTAGTTTTTGTTTCATCGCAATCGCTTCAAAATATCAAAAGATATATGAATTTAAAGTGTTCAAGAAGGAATTTTCATTACGTAATGTACATCCACGTAACGACATCTATTGACGCGAAATGATACTTACTTCTTAATTACTAGGTTTGTGAGATCGTGTGTTGTTATATGACCGTCATTTTCTTTGCGCGGAAACTTAAGGGCGGGTAGCAAGCAAAATTGCCTGTCTTCAATTTGATTTTTCATGAAATTGATAAGACTTAGGTGTAAAATAAAAATAGTATGAGTAACTACATGATATTTCCAAACTTTTTGTGGAACAGAAACACAAAATATTAAAATTTTCTCGATAAAAAAATATCACGAAGTTACCTCTAATTTTCACGTATTTTCGATTTGTACTTAAAATGCTAATGCCTATTATGATAAAAATTAGATGATTATATGTATTAAAACAAGGCAAAAAAAATTGTGTAGGCTTTTTTTTTTATTCCTTTTATTTTTGGTTTTATTACGAATCAAAGCTTGTAGGACTTACGACGTTCTTAGTTCGTGGAAGAAGCCATCTTCCGTCGCACATTACGGGAACTTCAAGCATATTTTTGTTTCACAAATCAGTCGGCGTTGCTCTGTTGAGACGAGAGGACTACGCTCAAATTTTTAGCTGCGCTGATATATTATTTATTTTCGTAAATAATATTTTCGTAATTTATCACATTCCACAAAAGAAACTGAGACATAGGAAACATGAAAAAAACACTAAAACCACTTCCAAAACGAATATTACAAGTGTTATTGATTGATAAATAAATAAATACCGAGTCTAAATAAACATATAAAATTCAATGTTGATATTTGAAAACTCAAGATGACATACATTTTATTTGACAGATTTTTGACTGGTATAGTAGCACGGAGTATAGAAAGAAGTAGGTAAAACTAGCGCCATTGCTCTGTATTGCGGTGAATTTTCTTGCGGAGAAAATTTACAACATAGCCAACGAGCCCATTCTACGTTCATTTGAAAGTTCGCACTGGAGATTAAATCTTATTGCGATTTACTCAGGATCCAAATTCGTTTACTCCCATTTTTTTTGACAAACTTCTTGTAAGGTGACCCTTAGACGAACAATTGGAGCGACTGACCGCCCCTAAATAAAACTTGTTTAGAATAATACCTTTATTCTTCGATTATTGGTATAACGAACGAACTCGAACAGATTCCGTATGACTCCGGATTTTTAATTTGTCTGTCCGTGATGTCTTGTTTATATCTCTTTAGTTGACTTTTTTGTCGTAGTTGGGTTTTAGTTTTTACCTGACTACGGCGAAGCAAAAAGGAGGGTTATAATTTTGACCGGTTTCTATGTATTTATCTATGTCTGTTCCCACATATTATCTTCTAAAAGACTCATCACAATTTGACAAATGAGGTATCGTTGGAAGCTTCTTGATCGTCCGCTGGTCAAAGGCTGTATGAAGACACATTAAATTGAAAATTGCGCCCTCTAGGTGACATATCATGAACAACAAAAAATATTTTTTAATCATACCATGTTGGGTATCAAATGAAAGGTTTTAATTAGCACATTTCAAAAATAAATATTCTAACCCCAAAAAAAAGCAGCGACAATCAAGACGTATATTGCCATATGTTTATGTTAACGCGTGGGATGATAACTGCCGCTACACGCGCCGCCGCACCGTAAACAGAAAAAACGTCAGACGCGCCGCGTGACGCCACACTGCACGCGACGTGCCACGCCCCGCGTCTCCGTAAATGAGGCCTAAAGCAACTTGGCATGTTTTCAAAGCTACAATTTCAACAGTTCTTTACAAAGAGGGACCATACTAAACTTTCTACTAAGGGACTAGTTATAACAAGCGCCCGAGACGCGTATTTTGTACGCTGCGTTTCGGGCGCTCAATAAAATTGTATGAATTCCTATGTAACGAATTATATCAAGCGCTGCAGTCTAAGCGAGCGTCCATGCCGGGCGCCGTTAGGCCTGCACATGTCGCAACTTGCCACTCTCAACTTGCATCTCCTTTGTGCGATTTACAAATAAGACTGGGAGAAGGTATGCCGCGGGCATTGCTGCTGCGTGCGCCGCCGTGATGAAACGCCGCGTGTGACGCGGCTATGCCATTCGCGGGCTCCGCCGCAAAAAACGCTCCATTTCAAACAAACGCGTGTAAAATCGCGTCTCCGTAAACGCACTCATACAACGCTATATGTTTGAATTCAGTGCGAGCCGCGCCGCCCAAAGCCACGCGCGACTCCTCGCGTCTCCGTAAATGAAGCCTAACCGTGCCCTTGACGCTTGGACGCGAGTTCCTTTTTCACTATTTTTCCTTGTCATTTTCTCCGCATTAGTAATAAACTTAAAAGAAACACGGTTCAAAAGTTACAACAAAATGTGGAAATCTTGTTGCGTTTGACGAGCGTCCAAAACGCGCCGGGCGCGCGCCCAAAACACAGCGCAGGTACTGAGCGCGTACCTCGGGCCCTTGTTATAATTAGTCCCTTTGGTACTTTGGCTCCCATTTACATAGATGAATAGATGTCAATTCTTTTAGTGGTGAATCCGACAATCCTACATTTATTTCTTTTGTACAGAACTCGGCCTCTTTTTCACATGTTTCAAATATTTTCGAAGGGGATTGTTCGCGTTTGGCGCAGGAAAGGTTTTCATGACACATGCCATATTCGTTGCACAATACAGTGCAAAATTCATTATACGAATATTATTTTTTACTTGGGTATCACTTTGCACGATCCTCCAAAGAGAGAAATCCACGATATAGCATTATATTTATTACTTGGTAACACAGTTTTCCAGAAAGACGTCATTAGGTACAATTTGTACAAGGTCCTAAATAAAATTTGGTAACATTTAAATTTGAACTTTTTCACGTCAACATTGAGTTTCTAGTTCCAAAACATGAACATGATCTATAGTTCTGAATTCAAGCTTAGCGTATCGTATATGCAAAATAAACTACAGAAGATTGAAATTCGAATTCTATAAACGCCAGACGAAAAGTTTCTGCTGGCGGGAAGGCATTGTGTTTTGTTTTCGTCGTGTTTAATGAGAGGGGTAGGTAAGGGTTGCGCGGGTGAAATATGATTTTTTGCTGTCAAACTACTCCCCCTTAACGCGATACATTGTGTATTTGTGTATAGAATATAACTCTAAAGTTAGATTAATTAAAATTTTCCAGATGCGTTGTTTATTTATTAGTTTAGTATTAGTGCGATAGGTGGCGCTACCTATCTTTCAAATCTTGATAATCATGAAAGAATAGTGACAAATGTTAATTTCTTAAAAAATATAGGTATTTATTCTTTAATTTTTCACTTTTCTACATAGTTTATTTAGCTTACAGAGTGTTCGAACGTTTTCCCATATATTTTGACAGTATCATTTCGTGCTCGATAGATGGCGTTGTTCGTTTAATGTCATTTTCTGAATCGCGGTGTTAAGACTCTCCGTCTTAGAATGACTTTCGCCCAGATATTCCAAATAATTTTTAGTATAGGTATCTTTGTTTTTGACTTCTTTAGTGTCGATAATATAATAATATAATATAATAAATAAATAAATAATAAATTGTAGGTATGGATGGGTCGTTATGTGATTTTCGCGAAACGTAACGTAACAAGTGACTTGGAACGCGTCACCTGTTTTGAAAACTAGTGATTTTAGTAACTAGTTATTTTTCAAATTCTATTCGTGATTATATCGAATTATTACAGTTATTTGTGAAACGAAAATATAAATGGTTACTTAAGTAATACGCTTAGATTTAAGTTTTTTGAACAAATAAGTTTTGTAGCTACAAGTAGTTACATGATTAACGTAATACAAATAAACTTCCCTTCATACTTTATTCAGGCTAAAGAAACGACATGCGCTCGCAACGTACTTTTGTTTCGTATCTCGCTTTTCATTCGATCACTGCATTGCAATGAAACTAGTTACAAAAATCACGTGTTTGTGTGTGGACTCGAAACTAGTGATTCGGTTACATGCCAGGTAGCCAGTTATTGTAACTAGTGACGTGAAATAACGCCCATACCGAATAAATTGTTGGTTGGGTTGGGTTGTCATTCGTTGAAAGTATTGATCAGTGATCTGATTGGTTTTGATTTGGTATTTTGGTTGGTTTCGTTCATTCAAATTAAGAAGTCAAGAAACGAGTCGTTACAGATCGATTCAAACTTAATGGCGGCTCGGAAGTTAGCTTTTAGCTGCGCAGTACCCCACCCCTCACCCCCGCTGTCACATGAAATTGTTACTGCGCAGCGACTCGCCTCATGTTCCGAGCCGCCATTAAGTTTGAATCGAACTGTACTATACTTCGTAATTTGTTCGTATGATTCGTGACCATCGCTCATTCGATTCGATCGTTGTTGGCATGTGTAAGGCCTCGGCCTTGAATCTTGCGGGCAGCGGGGCGGATGGCGGCTCGGAAGTTAACTTTTAGCTGCGCAATACCCCACCCCTCACCCCCGCTGTCACATGAAATTGTTACTGCGCAGCGACTCGCCTCATGTTCCGAGCCGCCATTAAGTTTGAATCGAACTGTATTATACTTCGTAATTTGTTCGTATGATTCGTGACCATCGCTCATTCGATTCGATCGTTGTTGGCATGTGTAAGGCCTCGGCCTCGAATCTTGGGGGCAGCGGGGCGGCGGCGGCGGCGGCGCGGGAGCGGGGCGGGCATCAAAGACCCGTTCTCGAAACTAGCTGGCAGATCGCGCGTCACTATAGCCGCGTAGTGTTGTGTTCACGATTTTGTCGTCGAGATATTTGTTTTTATTCGCGAAAGAAATGGCTGAACAATGGCGGCAACATCTTTTTGATTCAAATTTATTCCTAACGCTCAATTTATTGTGGGCAACAACACTGCAATGCAGACGCGCGGGCGGTCACCGCTTGAATGGAGTGCACCGCTCGCTGCCCGCCGCCTCGCCGCTGCCGCGCCGCTGTTTTCGAGAACCGGTCCATTTGATTTTACGCATAAGATCCTGCTGCGCCCGCGCCGCCGCCGCCCCGCTGCCCGCAAGGTTCGAGGCAGAGGCCTTATGGTTGATTCGATTTGTTCGACTATCGGACAGCAATAAATACACAAATATTGGCACATGTTTCTGGGGAAAGTCAACAATATACATCGATAAATACGGTTCCCGAAGAAGAAGATGCCACACACTATCCAGTAGAGTTCTTAGAATCCCTTAACACACCCGGTCTTTCAGCACACAAAATTTGTTTAAAAGTCGGAGTGCCAATAATTCTTCTCAGAAATTTAAGTCCTCCCAAACTTTGCAACGGCACTCGGCTCATAGTCACCAATCACCAACAAAACGTCATCGAAGCCGAAATCTTAACAGGTTGCGGCGCCGGTGATGTTGTTTTTATTCCAAGAATTCCTCTCATTCCCAATAATTTCCCGTTTAGTTTTAAGCGTGTGCAATTCCCCGTCAGCCTGTGTTACGCCATGACCATTAACAAAGCTCAGGGCCAGACATTATCCGTTGCGGGGGTGGATCTTAGTATTGGTTGCTTTTCCCACGGCCAACTTTATGTAGCTCTTTCGCGTGTGAGCAACCCTAGCAACTTTTTTGTGTACGCTCCAGGTGGTTCCACCGCTAATATTTTATAAAGAGAAGCATTTTCTTAAATAAAAACACAAGTTTTTTGGCAGTTTCTTACTAGGAAAAATCACCAGCCCTGGTCGAAAGATTCCCCCTTTTTAAATGAAGGTACAACTTTTCTAAGCGACATATTATTGTTTTCCGACATCCATGCGAACGAAGTCGCGGGCACAGCTAGTTATTAATATGGGCCAGTATCCTCACACACTCACTCCCTCTCACAGAAAGAGGAGGCCTGTGTCCCAGCAGTAGGAACGTTATAGGCTGATTATGCTTATGCCTAACTTAGTTACTGCGATCAACTAAGTGTAGGTTAATAATAGAGGCTCATTTATTTAAAACAGCGTACAATAAAAGGTTAAAAAGTTCTTAGAGGAGCCGCGAGCGATCCATAAAAAAACCCTATCGCATCGAAATTCGATAAAAATCATAAATATTTCAATGATTTGTATCGGGTATCCAATAAATTGGCGGTAAAACTATTATAAACTTCGATTAATCAAAATCTCAATAAAATCTTTAAATGACTAGCGCTATCTTAATAGATCTACCAAAAAATAGGTTCATTTAAAATGCCGGCTGTAGGTATATACAACGTGCCGCTACAATGGCATTAATACGTGTTCGGTATACGAATTCGCGTATGCGTCTTATGAAAATATTTAAATTTCATTAATCGTTATTACTTATTGATTTTTTTACAATCTTTTAAATTACCATGCTGGAGCAACCTGTACTTAACGAGCTGCAGCGAAGAGGTCATTTGCCGGGGTGACCCCGGCAAATGACCTCTTCGCTGCAGCTCTCATCATATTTATGCGAATAGAAGGAAAACCGCGCAATTTTTTAGAAATTAGGCTTACGTTCTATCGCGATAGAACGTAAGCCAGCTTCATGAATGAATCTTTGACACAGAGTGATCTCAATTTTGGTTATGTTTTTACCCGACTACGGCGAAGAAAAAAGGGGGGTTATGATTTTGACCGGTATGTATGTCTGTATGTATGTATGTATGTTCATCTGTTCCCTCCTATCTTCCAAACCACTTATCACAATTTGATAAATGAGGTATCGTTAGAAGCGTCGTGATTGTCCGCTGGTTAAAGGCTATGTGTGGCTGTGTGTCACATTAAATTAAAAATGGCGCCCTATAGAGGACATAAAGTGAGGAACTTATTAAAAAAAATGGTTTAATCGTACCATGTTGGGTATCAAATGAAAGGGCTTAATGAGCACATTTCAAAAATATATATATTATAACAACAAAAAAATTTAAAAAAAATCAAGTAATGAAAACTAAAACCCAACTTACAACTTAAAACTTTTACGACTTAAAAGGTATAAACAAGACACCACAGACAGATAAATTAAAAGTCCGGAGTCGATTTATGCCCTAACACGTGTGACTCCGGATTTTTAATTTGTCTGTCTGTGGTGTCTTGTTTATACCTTTTAACACTTTTAGTGCCAAGCACCCGACTCACGAGTGCAACGATAGTTCGTTCGCGCGCCCACAACTCGCATCCGGGTCGTACATATATATAGATATACGCGGCGCGCTAATGAACTCGACTGACTAATTGTTATAGATATATGAGACACACTTTATGGCATGCTAATTTGTATGCAGTCTATGTACTTGGCAGTAAAAGTGTTAAGTCGTAGTTGGGTTTTAGTTTTGATTAAGTACTTGATTTTTTTATTATTTCATTTGTTTGGAAATTTAAATTTTTAAATTTACGATTTTTTTTTTAAATTATAATTTTTATGTTTACTGGCCACACCCGTTTGTTAAATTAATGTCGCCATTGAAGCTGCACGTTGTATCTATGAATTTGATATGAAATTGGTGCCGGTAACATTCAAGAACTTATAGAGGTATGAGGAACAGGGTGTAAAGTTCCTCATCCCCCATAGAAAATGGAGGAATCTCCGACCAGGGGGCTTTAAACAGACACTTTGGCAGAAACATAATAGGAAAATATTAAGAATCATCGTAAAATGTCAAAACAATTCAATTAGGATCTGCGCGCGAGTCATATTATGAAATAATTCATCTGTTTGACAGTTTTCTATGGAGATTCGTAAAATGGTCCACACATTATGAATTGCTTTTGTGTCTAATTAGAGGAATTGTTATAATGATAGCTGGAAATTCAGGAAATGAATTGCTCTTAGAGGAATTGCTAATGTGGCCGTTTTCACGGGGTGTACGCACGGGTACACATCAAACTATACATTTCCTTGCGTACCTTTTCCGTGTGTACCTAGTGTCTGGTGGACTGTTGCCCGACGATTTTGATGTCTTTATGTATCTTTTTCGGGATATCTTTTAATCATTATGCTATTCACGCGTCGAACTTTGCTTGCGCGATCCAAGGTTTAAGGGCGCACCCTACCTCAGATTTTATCCCGCTCGCACCATACTACTCGCGAACTGAGTGAGAACGAGACAGAGTGAAGCACTAGCGGCTCTAAAGCATCGAAAAGTTTAGGTAATTGCTTTTTACGGTGAAAATAATGGTAATAAAAAAAATAAATAACATAAGACCTGCTTTATAGATAGTTCAGGTATTATGCAAAGATTTATGATCTAATTTGAAGTATTTTTTGAATACCAGCGGTTTATAGTTCTGTTTAGAGGTAACTTTGGATTTTTTTTCTATCGCGAAAATTTTATGTAATCGTGTTTTCGACAAACATAGAACCTAGTATCGATCCTCAACTTTAACATACAACGTGCCGCTACAATGGCGACATTAATTTAACACACGGGTAGGGCTAGTGGCCAGTAACCATAAAAATTATAATAAAATAAAATAATTCGTAAATTGAAAAAAAAAAATTTTCAAACAAACTAAATTATAAAAACATAACCAAAATTGAGATCACTCTTTGTAAAAGATTCATTCATGTAGGTACCTCCCAGCTGGCTTACGTTCCATTGGTCAAGATCTTTTGTCGGCATAATTTCTAGGAAATTGCGCGGCTTTCCTTTTATTCGCCTACATATGATCCGTGACCCCGGCAAATGAACTCTTCGCTACAGTTCTTTAAGTACAGGTTGCTCCAGGATGGTAATTTAGAAAATTGAAAATAAATCAATAAATAATAACATTTAATGAAATTAAAATATTTTTCTAAAACGAATACGCGAAATCGGATACGTGTGTTAAATTAATGTCGTCATGGTAGCGGCACGTTGTATATTTATTTCAAATTAATGCTGCAGTATTTTCGGCTTATCGGAGGATCATGCTAAGCAATTTGAGGTAGGGTACGCCCTTAAGTGACGTCAGTATGATGCGAAGTTCGCATGTGGCGTTGTAGATGCCGCCACAATATGGAGTATACTTTTAACAGAACAATTTCCAGAGACCCAAGTCTACTAATTTACAAACGTGTCAATGGTCTCGCAATGATGAGTTTTTGACAGATTTGCCATACAAAATCTGTCAAAAACTCCTTGCCCCCAGATTGTTTGCGAGTGCGAGGAATATTTTCTTCTCGCTTTGACGGATACCGGCTGTTAGTGCTAAAATCAAGCACCATAAGTAAAGTACTGTCTCTCTCCCACAGCAAAACTCCTGACCGCAGTGGTGCTTCTGAATGTGGCTCTTGCTGCAGAGCTACCAAAGAAGAACGCGACAGAAGATAGCAACTTTAAAGCCTTCGACCCTAATGTGGACCCGAATGACCTGAGCTGTGACCCTGAAGGACATGTGAGTATTACTTGTACCTACATTCTTGGTTTCTTGAGGAGCTCGTTGTTAAGTAATAACAGCCGCACGGGTCGATCCATCAGGTTAAGCTACGCTTGCCGAGGTTGTGGATGGGTGGCCATCTTTACATATCGAGACTCCTCCGTGCCTCGGAAAGCACGTTAAGCCGTTGGTCCCGATTGTCATTTGTGGATCTTTGACAGTTGTTACGGGTCTTCAGAAGCCCGAAAGTCTGACAACCAGTCATGCCAAGGGGTATTATCCAGTTACTGGGTGGAGGAGGTCAGATAGGCAGTCGCTCCATGTAAAATACTGGTATTCAGCTGCATCCGGTCAGACTGGAAGCCGACCCCAACATAGTTGTGAAAAGGCTAGGCTGATGACATTCTTGGTTTCTTGAGCTTCAGATCTGCAGATCTACGCCGCGGTTACTGCCGCGACTTATAAGTCGACCGCGGGTAATAAGTCGTAGGTTCGAACCCAAACTCGCACTTTACTTTGTGTGATTCATCACCACTGAAGAAAAACATCGTGAGGAAACCGGCATGTCCTAGAACGAAACATTCGAAGACATGTGACATCCACCAACCCGCACTGGACCCGCATGGTGGATTACGGCCCACTCCCTCTCACAGAGAAGCCTGTGTATGTTCCAGCATGGGAACACTATAGGTTGATTATGATACGATATGATAAACTTTGAGGTTCAAAAATGCCTTTTAATGGCCTACTCGAAATAAATGATTTGACTTTGAATACTACTGTACCTATGTACAACACGAATCAGTAAATTGCGCAAAAGGGATGTTGCCTGAGTAAAAAAAGTAGACACGTATATTTTGGTTTATCATAATATTATTAATATAAAAAATATTTACATAAAACGTTTTACGTCACAAATCTACCGACAAGTGACGTCATGCCACATTTTAACTCAATGTATTGCCGTAATTTTTTGATTCCTTAAAAAAATAAAAAAATCTTGTCCAGTCGTTTTTAATAACATACCGATATCCCACGATCCGCGATTTTGCGGACGGACACCGACGAGCCCGGACGACGGACCGTGGGTGTTCGTGCGGGGTAGCGCAGACATCGGAAGTTCCTCGGTGCGCGGTGCGTGGCGGTCTATGGTCGTCTGCCGTGCGTGTCCGTCTGCAATATTGCCGATCGTCGAATTCCACCAAAAGAAAGACAATTTTTTTTTTATCAACATCCCTCTTGGCAATTTCTATACAATCTTGGAATTGCTGTAAATTAAGCTTGTAATCACGTTTCTCTTCTTCCAGATCTTCTTACTTCTGCCTCACTTCACGGACTGTACCAAGTTCTACATGTGTGCTCACGGCGAGGAGGTAGAGTTCTCCTGCCCGGGTGGATTGATCTTCGATTTTCAACTGCAGGTAATTATAATATCCTCTTCCATAACCCTTTATCAGCCAGTTCTCTCTCTTGCATCCGTATCCGTTAGCTCATCAAGGCAGCCTATCGCAGTCCACTGCGGGACATAGGCCATAGGCTGCGCCACAACACCCTGTCCCTTGTCTTCCACATCCAGTCTGTCCCAGCCACTTTATTTAGGTCGTCGGTCCATTTAGGTAGTGGGCGTCCCACACTACGATTACTGATACGCGGTTTCCACTCCATACTATAAAAATATCACCAAGGAAACCAAGGAACATATACCTACTCACCTACGGCGAGATGGAAACTTGAGCGATGTCAGCTGTCAATCAATTCAAGTCCAGACAAGAGCCGCAATATTCCATACTTACAAAAGAGATTATAGTTTAAATAATATACATAAATTTAGAGAATGTTTACAAAATCTATCGTGGTCAGATGTATATGTAGAAAATGATGCAAATACGGCATTCAATCGCTTTCATGAACTAATATGCCTATTTCATAAACTCTGTTTTCCAAAAGTAAGGGTTAGGATAAATACAAACAATAATAGTAAACGAACGTGGATGACTAAGGGTCTTAAAGTATGTTCTAAAACTAAACGATTCTTAAGATATCAATACTATAAGAATAAAAATAGAACTAACAAGGTTAAATACACAACATACTCCAATTTATTGCAAAAATGTATACATAATGCTAAGCGGAATGCTAATATTAAGTTTATAAATAACAATAAAAACAAATGTAAAGCCACGTGGTCCGTTATAAAGAATGAAATACACAGTATGAACTCTGGGGACAATATTGATCACATACAGATTGACAACGCTATACTCACAAAACCTGCAGAAATAGCCTCTGCCTTTAACAATCACTATATAAACGGTTTTCCAGTACAAAATCGTATAAATAGTCATCGCAATGAAAACATCACTCCTAACTCGATGTTCCTCACTCCTATGTCTGAAAGTGAGGTAAGGCAACATATATTATCATTAAATAATACCAACTCTGAAGGCTACGATGAATTAAACACCAAAATCATTAAAGCATGTGCCAATGAAGTGAGTGGAGTGTTGACATATCTGATTAACTTATCCTTTTCACAGGGAGTATTCCCAAACGCTATGAAATTGTCCATTGTTAAACCATTGTTCAAAAAGGGTGAAAAATATGATGTGAACAATTATCGCCCTATAACGCTAATACCCATCTTGTCAAAAATATATGTATGTACCATAGATTAATAAACTACTGTGAGAAATTTAATATTATAAGAAAAGAACAATTCGGTTTTCAAAAACGTAAATCTACTACATACTAAATGGTATAAACAATAACCAGTTGGTAACAGGACTATTTTTTGACTTATCAAAGGCGTTTGATTTGGTTTCACACGTTAACCTATTACAAAAATTGGAGGCTCTCGGAATTAGGGGACTGCCACATCAATGGATATCTTCATACCTAACTGACAGACAACAGTGTGTCACCGTCACCAAAGTCGACGGAAATGGAGATATGTTACTGTATACGTCTGAGTATAAATATATCAAACGAGGCGTGCCCCAAGGTAGCATATTAGGGCCCATCTTATTTCTCCTCTACATAAATGATATTGTTAATGTGACTAAGCACAAATGCTTTCTTTATGCTGATGACATTTCTATCATTGTTACTGCTGACAAAAAATATAAATCGATTACTGACCATGAAATTGTCATAAATAAAACAATTGCTGACTTAATTAATTGGTTAAATAACAATAATTTATCTATTAATCTTGACAAATCTGTATATATACAATTTAACAAATATTATAATAATAAATTCAATTTTAAGATGGATATGCCAAAAATTAACCAGGTCACAAAAACTAAGTTTTTATTTTTAGGTGTAGTAATGGATGAGCATTTAGACTGGAAGGCACAGGTTGAGCATGTATGTGGAAAAGTAAATAAATTTGTATATGCCCTTAGAAAGATTAAGAAGATAACAAATATAAAAACGGCTGCAATGGCATATCGTGCGTATGTGGAATCCTCGTTGCGGTATGGAATAATAAAATGGGGAAATAGTACCGACTTTAATAGAACATTTATCGCTCAAAAGAAATGTATACGAGCCATATACGGGATTCCATCAGATGAATCATGTAAACCAATATTTAAAAAGCTTGGTTTGCTACAATTGCCTTCAATATATGTGTATGAAGTATGTATGTTTGTACAGAAACATAGAGAACTGTTCAAAACAGCTGAAGATGTATGTTCACGAAGTCGGCGTGACCAATTCAGGCTGGTACTAGACGAGATGCCCCGGTGTCCTAAATATAATAAAAACTGTGTAGCTATGTGTGTGCGTATATTTAACAAATTACCAAATACGTTTAAAGATCTAAATTACAGACTTTTAAAAATTAAATTATATAACTGGCTGAATGAAAATAGTTTCTATAGTGTTAAAGAATTTCTCGAACATAAACTGTAATGTTGATACTATAATTTTGCATGCTTTAATATTAAGCAAAACATGATTGGACTCAATTTGTACTGTAACAACTTTTAATACCGTGTTTTCTGCAAATAAATATTATTTATTTATTTATTTAGGAATGACAAGCATTAGGTGAAATTCTAAGCATGACAGCTCACTAGCTCATTTCATCTAAGTTTTCGTATTGCGTAACATAATTTCTTTACCGATTAAAACTAATTTGTTTCAATTGACAGTTCAACAACATTCATTGAATAGTTTTGTATCTTTTTATCTTTTATTTACGGACGCTTTTAACCTGCACGTTTTACTACATTGTACTCACATGTATGATTCCAACATGAATGATGTAAACAACATATTGTAACAATATTCTGATTTAAAAGAGTGTCCGTGGAGTTTTTTGCCCGTTCTTCTCCATAGGAACCTACTACGCTTTGGAATGGGCAACTAGCTTCATATTTTCTGACTGACCGACCCTTTGACAATTCAAAAGTGCCTGTAATTGGTTTATTTGAAATAAATGCTTTGAGTTTGAGTTTGAGTTTGATTGCCTTATTTACGTTGTTGAGCAGACTTTTTTTTCGAACTTATGAAGCAATGGATTAGACATTTGTGTCAAACCTATTCCGCTTCTGATTGATCGTTTATTACGCAATTATCGTGCAGATCGGCGACTCATTTACAAAACTCACAACACAAAAATAAAGCGTACATCATTAGAAGGTCAATGAGTTTTAGAGGTATGAGGAACAGGGTGTAAAGTTCACTCATCCTATAGAAAAGGGAGGATCCTCCGACCAGATGGGTGTCGTGTCTGGCGGGCAACTGTCCAACGATTGATGTCGGAATCTATACTACATAAAAGATATCTCTGCGACTTTATGTCAAACTGAAATTCCTAGAATTCATTTGAGTCCAATTCAATTAAATTCAAAATCAATCCAAATCATGATGATCGCAATAATTCAAATGTGAAATTGATTTGATTCAATTTGAGGTTTTGTTTCATTTTAATGACAGCTGTCGCGGATATTAAGCTATCTTCTATTAGTATAATTGTCCATAGCGCGGTAAACTCTAATTGCGCGATGCAGGATTTATGTGACGTCAGGATTTTTGTGTGACGTCTGGTCTTTGATGCGTAGTACGCATGTGGCGATGTAGATGCCGCCATGTTTTAAAGGATCAATAAAATATTCCCATATTAATTACCAGGTCTGCAACTGGGCATGGGCCACGACCTGCCAACTGAGGACGCCTAAAGATGAGGATGAAGGGTCTGGAGATGAGGCTGATAGCCTTATTGGATTCTTCTCCGATGAACTGGAACAGCATCCCGTTGGTAAGGATAACTTCCAACTACTCTCTTAGAATATAAAATTACCTAAATATTTAACGCTTTGTCTCCCCTAAGGGTTAGGCATAGGAGGCCTATAGTACATACGCCCACATTTCGCCAGTTAAAGTCCCATGTAATAGGGGGCGAGCCTATTAAAATTATACGTTTGTAGAAATCATCATCATCTGCCTAGTTTTTTTCCAACTGTATTGGGGTCGGCTTCCAGTCTAACCGGATACAGTTCAATACCAGTACTTTATTCGCACGCAGAGAACGAAAGTGACCTATCTCAAAATTTTAGTAAAATGAGTTAAATTTAGGTCTTTACCTATGAAATTGCCGTTTTGTATGAAAAACTTGAAACGAATTTTTTTCATGTATTTTTTATTTGTATTAATCGAAGTAATCACCCATGCAATCAATGCATCTTTGCCAACGCAGTGGCAGTTTATTGATGCCCTTCTTAAAGAAATCAGCTGGACGGGAGGCAACAAATTCTTCAAAGGCATTTTGTACTGCCTCTCGGGTATTGAATTTTTTTCCCGCCAAGAAGTTATCCAAATTCTGGAAAAAGTAGTAGTCTGTAGGCGCAAGGTCTGGTGAGTAGGGCGGATGACGGAGAGCTTCCAACCCAGTTCTTGCAACTTGGAGACCGTCTGCTGTGCAGTATGAGTTCGCGTTATCGTGCAGGAGCAGCGAAGACGAGCGATTGACCAATGCTGGTTGGAGATGTGCCAGCTTCTCCATCATTGTGTTCAGTTCTTCACAGTACACATCTGCAGTAATGCTCACCCCGTTTGGTAAGAAGCTGTGATGAATCACACCGGCGCTAGACCACCAAACAGTGATCATCACTTTTCTAGGGGTAAATTTTCGTTTAGAGCATTGTTTAGGTAATGAACCAGGATCCAACCAACTTGCAGAGCGCTTGCGGTTATCAAACAGAATCCATTTTTCATCGCAGGTAACAATGCGGTTCAAAATTCCTTCATTTGTGTGTCTGTTGAGCAGTGCAAGCCACGCCTCGACGCGTACATCGCGCTGGCGATCATTGAGTTCGTGGGGCACCCATTTGTCAAGCTTTTTTACCTTGCCAATTTGACGCAAATGGATCAATATTGTTTTGACGCTAACGTCGAAAGCTGCTGCTAATTCAGCCGTAGATTGTGTATCATCAGCTTCCACAATCGCCTTTAATTCGTCATTGTCGACCAAAGTCTTCGGACGACCGCGAGGTTCATTTTTCAGGTTGAAATTTTCAGAAAGGAAGCGAGCAAACCAATAACAGGTGATGCGTTGGTTTGTAGTGTTAGCTCCGTAAACGTTGTTGATGTTGCGTGTCGCTTTTGCCGCGTTGCTGCCACGACGGTACTCATATTCCATAATTACTCGAATTTTTAACGTATCCATGATGACGAAAAAGATTGAAATGCGATGAAAATGTAACACTAATCATTAAACAAATGACTTCTTTTGAAAATGAATTCCATGTTTTTAAAATAAAATTAATTTGAAATTAGAATTCTTAGCCAAACAAAAATTATTTTGATTTGAAATGGCCAGTACTGCAGAACGGCAATTTCATAGACAATACAAACGGTAAAGACCTATTATACAAAATGACTCAAAAAAAGTCCACTTTATTACACTTATATTTAAAAACAGACCATTAATGGTCTGGGAGGGATAGAGGGCTTTTCGGTCTCTTTGTTTTTGAGCGCTTCACACTCCCCGCACCAGAGTGAAAGGGACGCAATCAGTAGTGCACCGCGAGTGGATGTAGCAGAACGTGTCAAGTTTAGTACCGTAGCGACCAATTACACTTTTTGTCAGTTTTGTGCCAATTTGTGGGCGTAAGTTTTGCGTACAATTTATAATCATTAAGTGACCAATTTATGGTATAGGTCACTTTCTTATTTCTTATATTGACAACCTAGGTGACATAAAATCAAATTCGGTCACTTATTTATTTAGGCATGAGTTAAACGCACGGAC
Source organism: Lithophane semibrunnea (assembly GCA_947363905.1). NCBI lineage: Eukaryota > Metazoa > Arthropoda > Insecta > Lepidoptera > Noctuidae > Lithophane > Lithophane semibrunnea. Next base: position 2,417,345 of record OX376216.1, read on the forward strand.
TCATTTCTGTCACTATTTTTCCAGAAGTTATTTTATATAGAAAAAATAGTATTTTTTAATTTTTATGTAAGCATATTTAAAGTTATAAAGCCAAATAATATTATACAAAAGAAATTCGTAACTTTCATTTTCATATTAAAAAGTTATTTTAGAAAGTATAGAAAATGTTCAATCAGTCGAACACATTTTATTCGATTCCCAAAAATCGTAAATTTTGACTTGAGTCACTTTCGTTCTCAGCGTGCGTTATGTGGAGCGACCGCCTTCGGACCACATGTTACTAGGTAACAACAGGATACCCCTTTGTAAAAACGAGAATAGTTTTTCAACAAGACAGTCCATAACACTATACACCATGACATTCTCAACTTTCAGCACTTGCTAATAAGATTGTTTTTTCTTTGCAGACACCGTAGCGAGCGTGCGACCAATTTCTCCAGAGCATGGCAAGTACAACAGCATCCTCAACTGCGCAAGAGCAGATAATGCTGCGAGACAGGTGCCTTACAAGTAAGTACCAGTTTTGTCTGGTTGGTTTCAAAGTTAATTCCTTCCTTTCTTGCATCCTCTTTGAGCAGTGGTGGCCCAGTGGTAACGGTCACGACTTATGAGTTGCGCGCTTTACTTTATGTAAATTATTTCATCGCCACTGCTCTCAAAACGGTGAAGGAAAACATCGTGAGGAAACCGGCATGTCCTAGAACCAAACATTCGAAGACATGTGACATCTACCAACCCGCACTGGGCCCGCGTGGTAGATAACGGCCCACTCCCTCTCACAGAGAGGAGGCCTGTGTCCCAGCAGTGGGAACATTATAGGCTGATTATGTTGCACCCTTTTTGTAGACGTGGAGAAAGTTCATGATATAACATAACATCACGCTTGTAATACCCGAAGGGTTAGGCAGAGGTGTATCTACAGGGTGTTAGGGTAAACACCGTTATCCTTGCAACCAGTGGTTTGGTTTCATTTATAGAACGTAAAATCAATGGAAAATTACAACTTTATTTTTTTCGATCAATATTTTACCACAAGAGACGCAAGTTCGTTGCCCTATGCGCTAGGGCAACGAACTTGCGTCTCAACACGGGCGGGGGGTACGGGATGTGACTTGACCGGCAGCGAGCGCAATCCCTCCCTTAGTCAGTCAGCTGTTTCGCTAGCAAGCACGGTGTCAGATAGAAACTTTTTAAAATCTTTTAATGAAAATAAGGTTTTTTTTTTGTTGTGTTCGGTCATTTATTTTTATATTTAAGTCAACTACCCATGGACAAGAGTGTTTACCCTTACATCCTGTATAGTACACACACATTTCGCCAGTGATGTTTAAGTCTTATGTACTAAGGGGTGAGGCTCTTGCCATCAACCGGGCACAGATTCGGACTCCGGATTGCTACTGAGAAATTTCCATATAAGAAAACCAATGTACATAAACAATGATACTTCGCCCGACCAGGGGGCCCTACCACCACCGCTTACAACAGTATTATTTTAATATTACTTCTGTGTAGGAAAGAGATGAAGCTCTACAGGACGTATATTATAGCTCCATCTCTTCCCCCCACGAAGTAAGATAAGATAATGCTGCTGTAAGCGATAGTGGTAGGCTCCCTAGGAATCGAAGCCAAGACTTCTGGCTCTTCGGCTCAGCAGTAGCACCTGGGGAAGCGGTCACATTTTATATGAGAGACTATTAAAAACACTTTTTGAAAAATTGAGGAGCTCGTGGCTACTTAATAAGAGCCGCACGTTTCGATCCATCAGGTTAAGCTACGCTTGCCGGGGTTGGGCCGTGGATGGGTGACCATCTTTACATACCGAGACTCCTCCGTGCCTCGGAAAGCACGTTAATCCGTTGGTCCCGGTTGTCATTTGTGGATCTTTGACAGTCGTTACGGGTCGTCAGAAGCCCGAAAGTCTGACAACCAGACTTACCAAGGGGTATCGTATTACCCAGTTACTGGGTTGGGGAGGTCAGATAGGCAGTCGCTCCATGTAAAATACTGGTATTCAGCTGCATCCGGTTAGACTGGAAGCCGACCCCAATATAGTTGGGAAAAGGCTAGGCAGATGATGATGACTAATAAAAACCCTTTAACTTACCCAGGGGTGACTGCCAAAGGTTTTGGAGGTGCGTCGCAGGAGTGCCCCAAGTGGCGTTCTGCTCCGATGGACTATTTTTCAATGACCAGACTCAGCAGTGTGACTTCGAAGCCAATTCGAAGTGCGTGCTGGCACAAGAAGACGAATTGAAGAGTGAATTCATAAGATACGAGGAATAATTTGAATCTGCAGACTTCTGATGACTTTTAGAGTGTGATGCAGACTTTTAGAGTGTTGGTTTTTGACTTGAATTTGATACCTGTCAGTATTCGATTTTCACTACGAGATTTTTTTAATTTTTTTAAGTACTTATAGGCGAATTTCATCAAACTTATACCGAGTGTATGTCTTATCCTGCGAATAATTTTTGAATTTTTTACAGTTTTTTCATCCAAAAACTGTCAGACGACAATTTTATTCCACGGATAAAAGGTATCTGACTGTGATAAAATCAGCCCTAAATCATTTTAGTATTAATATTTATTTTTCATAATTACCCAGAAAACTATATTTTTCAGACAGTTTACTTTTTTAGCTGAACGGTGTCAAAATAATGGTCATAACTTCATTTCCTACATCAGTAATTATAATATTATACTTATAAAAATATGCTTGCTGGCTCATTCACCATGGCTCATTATGCTCTAAATAACTGGATAACTTTGCAGCTCTGCAGTGAGTATTATTAGTGATAAAATGAGGTTTAAGTCATTTTGTAGAGTGCAGAGTTTTATTGATGAATAAATGGTCATTTCTCCAAGTTTTTGATAGTCTATTGAGCTTACTCCGCTGTCAAATTTCATGTTAATTGATTTAATTGGCTTTTGTTATTTTGGTTAGACATACAATCACTGCCGATAATGTGCGCTTTGATCATTTCTAATTTGATGATATGTAGGTATTATCGTGGACGTCCACGCCCAAATTTATGGAAATTTCCGTTCTCGATAACGTGATAACGTGCAAAATATGTGCACTGAGCACGTTATAACGTTTTTGTGATCATATTGTGCACGTTATAACGTTATCGTGAACGGAAATTTAAAAGTGTCTTCATATTTTTCCATATATTTTGCTTCTCTATGTTTTGTGAACGTCCTCGTCATTATATTGCGCAAGAAATTACAAAAGCGCACAGTTATTACGAGTTTGGCAGCTGTCAATTTCGTTAACATGAGTTTGGCAGCGTATTCACTATTTGTGTTGATCAGACTTTCGGAGACTGGGTGTTATTTTTCATAGCGTGTCTGTAGATCATATAAATAATAATAATAGGGAATATGCATGTGATTCAAATATGGGTCAAATATTTTTTTTTATAAACTATGTTACTTCAGAATGATGCCTCCATCAATATTTTTGAATAAAATTTCTTTTTGAGCGAGAAATTAATTTTTAAAAACTCCCAAAAAACTGTGGGTAATTCAAATACTTGAAAAGGCTAAGAGCGGATGTGACGTAACAATCTGGAATAACAATCAAAATGTCAATATCAAGTCAATCAACAAGTGTCAAGTCAATGTCAAACGCTCATAGAAAAAGGAGTGTTTGACGTTGACTTGACAGTTGCTTGTCTGTTTTCACGGTCTGTGACGTCACCACACCAAGCGCGCCAAATGGAGGGCGTTTAAATAGCCCGGATCGGTTGGATATTTTTAAACATTTTTTTAACTACTTTAAATTGCTTTTTTGCCGTCGAATTTCTTTTTACTATTATTTGACGATGTAAACTATCGAATAAAAATATTTAAAAAATACATGCATATTCCCTATTCAGTAAATTAAAACGTGTAAAAAATTATACCAAAACTGATTTTTATACCATTGTGTTAAATTTAAGTATTTTATTGTATAATTAAGTATTCGTTTTCATCCCCAATTGTACAGTATAATGGTTAAATTAATTTATATAAAATGTGTTTTATAAAATAAAAAAACAAATAAAAAGAAATGTTATTCTAGAAGATTTTGGTTTTGATTTTTTCTGTCAAAAATATAACATTTATCAAATGCCGACTCCTTTTTTCGGCAGTTCAACTATGATCCAACTTTTTTGCGATTACCTGTGAAACTAAGCGCCTTATCTTTTTCATTCTGGTGGTGTAGTGAGCACGAAAGACAGAGTTAACAATAAAACACGCCATGCTACTTGCACTAGCAGCAAAATGAAAGCATGGCACAAAGAAATTGAAACAAAAAAATGTGTGTTCTCACCGTGACGACATTTTGACAAGAGGAAGTATATAATATTGTCTTTGTATAGAGTGAGAACCATCCTCTACAATCTATGATCTATGAACGAATAATTTAGAGTGTACCATGTATGTTTCAACCGTTTCACCAATTATAAACTAGGCGACTTCTCGCTAAGGGCACCCCCTGTGGGGTGCAAACTTCGGCAAACTTCCGCTGGGGCTCGGACAGCAAGATGGGACGGGCTGGATCATAACTGGTGAATACTGCGCGAACAATACTATTCTACAGCCGTGCCATCCACAAAGACGCGCCCCTCTCCGCGATTGCTGTACTTTAGTACGGAGCGGAGCAGAGTGGGGCGCATCTTCGTGGTTGGCACTATCTATAACTGACTGTGCAGAGTTAGTGGACAAGTGTAACGATATTTATTTAACTGTAAGTCAACTACAATAAAGTAAAAAATGCGGTTTTAATAGGGTGAGATGTGCAACAGTGAACCAGTGGTACACATTGAGCCACCCTTCTTACTTTTTAAACGCGACGTTGCCAAGCCGTGCCCGTGGACACGAAAGTACAAGTTTCTACCGCGCCGCCCGCTCCCCAGTCGGGACCGAGCTAGTGCCAAAGATGCCCATGTGGCAGACCGCATTATAATTTTCGGCGACAAAACAAAATAAAACGTAGGAACTATCTTTTCTTGTTACTTCTGTTAGGTATAGTTTTTCTGTGTGACATTTATTAAAGTTATTGTAGTGTTTATTGGGGTATCGCATAAAACTGAAGTTACTACTGTATCTCATTGCGTTTGTTTTTAACATAACCTCAAATTTTGAATGGTAGGTGTAGTACACAATGAACCACGAACGTAGTTTAAACAGTGAACCGGTTCACTGTGTACCACATATTGTGAGCCTTTAGAGCCAGATATTGCAATGGTTACAAAAAATGATATAAAATATATATTACCGAACCCCATGGTAGACGGCAGCAGTCGCAGAACAGCAACGTACAAATTTCCAATTAACCTATCTCTTCTGAATTTCCCTTTTTCAGTGTTAGATGCTTTTTCTTTTGAACTTTTTCGTATTTTGATTTATGTTTTTCTTTCATAAGAACAAAAATTTATTGTAATTATTAAGACTGATTCCTATTAAGTTGACTGAGCAAAAAATTGATCTAAGCCCACGCTATTGTTAAATTTTTTATAACAATAAATATTTTAAACATATTGTTAAAAACATTTAAGTTTAACAAGTTGATTACTTGGTTACATATACAAGACGTTTTATTGCTTTACCTTGAGTTTTGTAGCATTTATAGACATTATTTACAGTAAAATAAATAGGATGGTTCACTGTGTACATATTGGTTCACTGTTGACTTAGCCCCCGGTTCACAGTGTCCCACGCGGTGGACTCAGTGAGCCATTTCCCATCTTTTAAAAAAACTTAAATATATCATCTTTTGTTACATTTGGGTCTAAAATTAATATCCAAAATTAAAGTCAGATATATGACATGTCTTTTAGTAAAAAAAAAACTTTACTATATTAAGAAACAGTTGAGATTTGAATGTGCAACTTTTTCATGATTGACTGTTGCTGTTTTTTTTACGGGTTCTCCCAGTGATTTTCAATATTTTTTTTATATAAAATAAAAAGTGGGATAGAGGGCTATAATTTAAAACTGATTTAGTTTTTGTACGGCAACTTTTACCAACCGGGTCATATATGGGCCATGACCTTTTGTATTGAAATCTGTCATTTTTGCGAATGGGAAATGCCATCGGGGCTCACGGCTTGTTTACTGTATTTGTACTCGTCATTATGAAACTTTCACTATTGGACCAAACCAGAAATCGCGAAAAAAACATCACCTGCTCCCTATATTTATGTTCGCATAGCTCATCAAAATGTAGGGAACAGCTGATATTTTTTTTGCGATACACCGTATATTTAAGTATAAGGCAAAAAAACAATGGAAGCTTTAAAAAAAATCTTTTATTTTATAGTCTATCACTACTTTACTCCTTTTTCTTGAACAGATCCGCAGCCGGTACATCCACCTTCTCATAAGGGTAGTAGGGATGATCTTGCCAGAAACTGGGGAATACTACCCTGTAGTCTTTATTGAATTTGCCTGTAAATAAATATTAGTAATTAAAAAAACTAAGTAAGAAGAAGACTTGTCAGTGTTACTTTCGTGAACCATTGAGCTAATCTAAAGTGTACTGAAACAGTTCTGTAACCATCTTACCGTGAAAATGTAGGTGAAGTGAGCTGTCATTGTCATCGATACCTACTACAGTGGTATACTGTAAAAATCTCACTGTGAAAACTTAGATGAAGTGAGCTTAAAGTGAGCTGTCACTCCGCCTCATGTTAGGGATTGACAGCTCACTTCACCTACGTTTTCACGGTGAGGTGTTTACAGAATAGACCGGCTGATGCTTAGGTAGTGACAGTTCACTCCAAGCTCACTTCACCTAAGTTTTCACGGTGAGTTTTTTACAGAATAGCACAACTGTTCCCCTATCAACACAACTCAGCAGTCAGCAGTATGACTATCAAGTTTACATGAAGTCCACTGCCAAGCACCAAGTTATTTTCAGAAAAAGTATTCAATAAAATTAAAAGAATCAAACAAATTAAGTGAGTCTGCAGACTTTCTTAAGTCTGCAGATTGACTTCTACAATTCTGTCTTCAACACTTACTCAAAGTCTCCATTTCTTCTTTGCTCAGTTCGAAGTCAAACACGTCGATGTTCTCTTCCAGTCGGTTCTTCTTCACTGACTTCGGGATAGGAGCTACTCCTCTTTGCACCTGGAAATAAGCGTTTTTTATAGGCTGAATCAAACAATATGGATAATGCTCTTAAGGGCGTACCCTACCTCAAATTGCTTAGTATGATCCTCCGTTATGCCGAAAATACTGCAGCATTAATTTTGAAATAAATATATGTTAAAGTTGAGGATTGATGCTAGGTCCTATGTTTGGCGAAAACAAGATTACATAAATTTTCTCTATTGAAAAAAAATCCAAAGTTATCTCTAAACCGAACCATAAATAACTGGTGTAAAAAAAATACTCCAAATTAGATCATGAAACTTTGCGTTAACTGAACTAACTTTATAGCAGTCTTAGGTTTTTTATTTATTTTTAAATTACCATTATTTTCACCGTAAAAATCAATGACCTTTACTGTTCTAGGCTTTATAGCCGCCAGCTCCCCACTCCGTCTCGCTCTCACTCAGGCCGCGAGTAGTACGGTGCGAGCAAGATAAAATCCGAGGTAGGGTACCGCCTTAATGTTTTATTAAGGACCTATAATTGGAGGTGGAAGATAGGCTGCGAAATAATATTGCTACTGGACAGTAGATTGGGAGAGGCTGTGTTGAAATAGGTATAACATCCTTACATATTATAAAACGAAGTCCTCTACCGCGTCTGTCTGTCTGTTCGTGATTAATTCCAAAACTACTGCACTGATTTTCATGCTGTTTTCACCAATGGATAGAGTGGTTCTCGAGGAAGGTTTTAGTATACAGGATGTAAGGGTAAACACTCTTGTCATTCAAACCATGGGTAGTTGACTTAAATATAAAAATAAATGACCGAACACAACAAAAAAAAACGTTATTTTCATTGAAAGATTTTAAAAAATTTCTATCTGACACCGTGCTTGCTAGCGAAACAGCTGACTGACTAAGGGAGGGATCGCGCTCGCTGCCGGTCAGGTCATATCCCGTACCCACCGCCCGTGTTGAGACGCAAGTGGTAAAATGGTGTGGTAAAATTTAGATCTAATTTTTTTTTTAAGTTGTAATTTTCCATTGATTTTACGTTCTATAAATGAAACCTAACCATTGGTTTGAATGACAAGAGTGTTTACCCTAACAGCCTGTATAATAACCGACATCAACGCGGGCGAAGCCGCGGGCAAAGTGCTAGTTGATTATACATACACACCTTACATTGCGTCTTACTTGTCCCCTATAGGAGACGTCTTGACCGGTCTTGATAAATGTCATTGAAATTACCAAAGAGCCTCAGCAGAACATCTTAAATCAGCTCAAATTACAAAAAAAAACAACCGACTTCAAAAAAAACACTAAAAATGTGAAAAATAACTTTAATTTCGGAAGTCGGTGGCAAAAAACGAAAATTAATAAAAAGCAAAGACACCGACTTCCAAATATAAGTTATTTTTAACTTTTTTAGTGTTTTTTTTTAAGTCGGTTGTTTTTTTTTGTAAAAAGTTTTTATTTTTCACTTTTTAGTGGTGGTACCTACCCCACACAAGTTACAACCTGCTATGTAAATAACAGTGAAGGAGTCTAATAATTAAATCGTCTACATAGACTGTGGGAAAAATACGTAATATTGAAGCTAGCTCAAAAACTACGCAAGCAAACTTAATAAAATTTATATGGGACCATCTCGGGAGTATACCCTTTCGAACTAAAAAATAATTTTTAAAATCGGTTCATAAACGGCGGAGTAATCGGTGAACATACATAAAAAAAAAAAAAAAAAAACTATCATCCGAACGTAGTACCTCCTCCTTTTTTGAAGTCGGTAAATAAAAAATGGTAGAGTGCGTTTCATCAACTATGTAGTTCCTGGCCGTTTGGCTCCACTGATAAACTTAGGTAGCACCCTTGCTCACACGAATACGTAACGGCGCTACCTAATAGTTTTGGCATTTAAGGGGGATGCGCTAAGGCAGCCCGCGAAATTCAAATTTTCTTACGTTTTTTGCAATTTTCAGGCCAGTATCAGGTTGTATGTTGACCTAAATATGATTTGCGGCCGTAAAAAATATGGATTTACAGAATTATAAAATAATAGTCCTCCAGACCGTACTTTCGGCCACGGCGGCCAATCTCAACGGAGACTAGCCTTCGGCGCGGGAGATATTATAGTGCACAAGTGTTTGCGCAGACACAAGTGCACTCTCTCTTCCCTCACTCTCATAGTCCGATGGGACGGCAATCCGACACGACCGGAGAGAGATCAGGCGTAGGACCAACGGCTTAACGTGCTTTCCGAGGCACGGGGGTATCCCACCGCCAACTTCCAAACTCCGGGCTGTAACTACGAAATTCCTGATGGAAAAATCCAATAACACTTTGACCGACCCGGGAATTGAACCCAGGACCCCACGCCCCATTGGTCCCGTGGTCGCAAGCGCGACTGCAGAATTATAAACATTAGAGTCATTGCATTGAATGACGATTTCATGAAATTTTCAAATCCATATTTGTTATGGCCGCAAATCATATTTAGATCAACATACAACCTGATACTGATTAGATGAAAGGTCAGATTAGATTAGATGAAAGGTCATAAGATTAAATTATTTCTCGGCCTTACATAGTCAACTGATGAGTTAGCTATTGGAGGTTTTCGTCTGCCTGACCTACACTCACCAAATATCTCAGCACAATTTGCGGCACACTCTTCCCATACTTCTTCGCTAACTCCACAAGTGTGGGGTCATCGGCTCTGGGAGCTGGTGGCGCAGACTCCTGGCTGAATAGAGAACCAAAGGGTGTGTATGCCATCATCACTATGTCCTTGCTCTTGCAGTAGTCGACCAGCTTGTTTTGGGCTAGGTTTATGTTTACCTGGGGATGAAAAATGGCTGGAAAATTAGGGTTACCTAGGAATAGGATTATGATAATGTAGTGTAGTCCGCCTCTGTACATTTGTGTGCTTAAAGTATTAAATAAATAAATAAATAGTGTGCTACAATGATCTCCTGGCCCATGAATCAGTCAGAAGTTAAAAGAGTTACGTGATAGAAAGAGAGGCCTTACCTGTATACACCTAGAGGTGAATACAGGTAAGGTCTTTCTTTCAGATCGCACAGCGCTAATTACCTATATTCACCTTCCAGGTGTATATAGGTAAGGCCTCTCTTTCTATTTGCACTATAATGTGCTTTAATTAATTGAATGAATTGCACTTTATTGTGTCTTAGCAAGAGTCGCTATTTATTTAAATGAATAGCGATAGAAAATTATTTGGACTTAGTTTCTTTTCTCGATCAAGTATCTTTTTTAGACACCGTATTTTCTTGGACACAGTATCATATTGAACCAAGCATGTATTTGGACACAGTATCTTTTTGGACAAAGCATCTTTTTGAACAAAACATATTCTATAATTAAAAATATTTACAAAAAAGTTTTTTTTTGTTTTATTAGTTTTACCACAGTTTTACTTACCTCAACCTGCAGCACCGAAGGTTTAACCTCACAGTTCGCCAGGAGTCGCTCAATCATGCTGATGTTGAAGTTAGATATTCCTATAGACTTGGCTAGGCCCAACTTCTTAACTTCCTCCATAGCCTTCCAGGTGTCCAGGTAGTCTATGATGTCATAGCCGCTGTGGTCTGGCTGGAAAGGTAAGAAAAAAAAATATTTAAAAATATTGCATCAACCCTGTGTAACTGATGGAGTGGGCAACTGAAGGAACACGGGTGGGTTTTAGTCAGTAACAGTCTGACACGCCCTTCCGCTCCGCTCAGAGCGGGAGAAGTCATAGGATGATTTCCCAACTTCAAAAAAAAAAGAGGTACACGCCGATTAAAACATAATGGCGGCTCGGAACTTGAGGCGAGTCGCTGCGCTGTAACGAATTCACGGGTTAGCGGGGATGGGGGATGGGGTACTGCGCAGCGAGTAGCGCACTTCCGAGCCGTCATTAAGTTTAAATCGAACTGCTACGGTGTAGGTATCGTTCCTTTTGTCCATGTAATATGGGGTGAGCCTATTGCTATTAACCGAGCAAAAACCCAACAGTGAGAGCAGTGGCGGCCCAGTGGTAACGGCCGTGACTTACGAGTTGTAGGTCGTAAGTTCGAACCAAGCCAAGCGCTTTACTTTGTGTAAATTATTTCATCACCCCTGCTCTCAAAACGGTGAAATTCAAATTCAAATTCAAATTCATTTATTTTGTGTACATAGGTTAGAAGATGTTAAAATATAGATATTACAGAGTCCGTCTATGTCCCGCCGATAGGCATACAAAAATTCACAATTTTCTAATAAAATTAAATTATGTCATTTATGTATTCACAATTAATTAGGTCTACAATTTATAATAATAACATGTCAATTTTCAAATCAAAATCATACAGCAAATTCACAATTAATTAGATAAGTATACAATTTCTAATGATAACATGTCAAATTTCCAAATTAAATTAAATCCAACACTAATAAATTACATTACATTCATACTGCATTCACATTAATTAAATTCTTTTTCAGACAGAAAGTCACTTATGGAGTAGTACGCTTTGCTCACTAAAAAATTGCGAAGCCTTTTTTTGAATAACAATACCGGCAATTCCCTCCAAGATTTGGGTATTTTATTATAAATGACCGGAGCCATACAGTAAACACTTTTGCGCATTAGAGTTGTCTTACAAGAGTGAAGACATAGCAAACTATTATCGCGTCTATTACGTGGAATTACATCATTTAATCGTTTAAACCGATTCGGATTCGACCTCACAAACACAGCTACTTCCCATATGTACAAACAGGGCAGTGTCAGTAGTTTATGTTTCTTGAAATATGGCATGCAACTATCCGTACTTTGGAGCTTGAGCATCGCTCGTAAGCATCTTTTCTGTGCTTTGAATACAGTATCTTTTTCAGTTGAATTACCCCAAAATATTATTCCATAACGTAAGTTGGATTCTACGATACCATAATAAGCTGTAAGAAGTGCATCAACATAGATTATTGAGGATAATGTATGCAGAGCGTATGCCGATGAACTAATTTTTTTGCATAAACTACTAATATGTGCCTTCCAATTAAGTTTTTTATCTATTATAAGACCCAGAAACTTGGTGTGTTCAACTTCTTCCACCACATCATTGTTATAGTGTACCGATGAACTAATTTTTTTGCATAAACTACTAATATGTGCCTTCCAATTAAGTTTTTTATCTATTATAAGACCCAGAAACTTGGTGTGTTCAACTTCTTCCACCACATCATTGTTATAGTGTACGTGAAGGTTCATGCTAGGCATTCGTTGACTAAAATGTACAAGTTTTGTTTTTTTCAAGTTTATTTTTAAATTGTTTGCTTCTAACCAATGCACAATTAATGTTAGAGTATTATTTATATCCTTTTCATAAGTTTCTGCACTTTCACAAGATATTGTCACCGTACTATCGTCCGCAAACATTGTTAACGGATGTTCAACGCATGTTGGTAGATCATTGATATATAATATAAATATAAAGGGGCCGATTATGCTCCCCTGCGGTACTCCATACAATACCTCCCGCTCGGATGATCTAAATATCTCTTCACGCTTACTTACTCTATTTATTTGATGAATTTCCGTAATTTGTGTTCGGTTTTTTAAATAAGACTCAATTAAACGAAGAACATTACCTCTAATACCGTAAGCCTCGAGTTTGTTTAAAAGTGTTGCAAAATGTACGTGGTCAAAAGCCTGGGTCATGTCACAAAATAAACTACATACAGGTGTTCGGTTATCGACATTCTTAATAATATTATAGACAAAGTCATATACAGCCATATTGATAGTTCTATTTAGTCTAAATCCCTTTTGTTCGTCACATAGAATATTACTTTTCTCAATAAATTTATATAATTCTTTATAAATGTATTTCTCGAATATTTTGGAAATTACAGGTATAAGTGCAATTGGACGATAACTTTCCATATGGTCTCTACTCTCCTTTTTAAATAATGGCTTTATGGTTGATTTTTTTAGGGCATCCGGATAAATACCGGCACTGATACTTAGGTTAACTATATGGGATAGATGACCGCATATTTGCAAAGATACATGTTTGAGGACTTTCGTAGAAATATCGTCATATCCCACGCTACTTGTATTGTTCAACGACATTATTATTCTATGTATATTTAGGGGTACACTAGGGGCCATAAACATTGATTTATCGTTCGAGATTATTTTACAGTGAGAGAGAGATTATTTTTGAAGGAAAACATCGTGAGGAAACCGGCATGTACTAGAACCAAAAAATCGAAGACATGTGTCGTCTATCAACCCGCACTGGGCCCGCGTGGTGGATTACGGCGCACTCCCTCTCACAGAGAGGTGGCCTGTGCTGTGTCGCAGCAGTGGGAACGTTATAGGCTGATTATGAGCAAAAACTCAAACTGAACTGCTACTAAGAATTTCGTAAGTAAAACTTCTATCGGATAAACTAAATACCTAACACTATCCGACCCGCGGATCGAACCAAACCAAATAATCTAACTGAACAGACAGCTGTGCTACTGGGGAGTTTGTAGCGCCACTTCTTCTTCCCAGCTAAAGCACTAGGAAGTGGTGAAGGGCGGGCGTTTCGGGGGACTGTCTTATGTAATTTTGGCGTTCGAAAAGTGCTCATTCTTAGCCTGAATAAATGACTTTTGATTTTAATAAAATAAAATATATATTCTTCACCTGGCTTATTCATAGGTACCAAAAACGAATACTTAATTAATATTGTGCAATTAGAATTTGATAAAATTATCATTAATCATTCAGATCAGCGAGCGCCGTTTTGGAATTTCAAAGTTCACAAAAGGTTCAAATTCACATTTATTTTATCTTTAAAACCTATGAGTGTGACACATAAGGATATTGTTTCTGATAAATAAATAAGAAACAATAAAAGCAAAAGATAAAAAAAATAAGATCGTTATCATTCTTAATTTTTTTTTATCAACATCGCGTTTTTTGAAGTCCAAAGATTAGAAAATGAATAATTTTCGTATCAATTTTTCCTCAATACTTTTTCTCTCATATTTTTTTTCTTTTATCGGCAAGTCTGGTATCTAGACAAGCAATCTATAATATATTTTTTAATTGTATCAGGGTATAAGTAGGCATGACGTAATGTAATGCGTCATGATAACGTGATTTTTAAAAAGTGGGATTCCCAATTAATTTGAAGTCGGCTTCGGTTTTTTAAACGTTGTAAAAACTTTTGCCAAAAACAAACAACCGATTTCAAAAAAAAACACTAAAAAAGTGAAAAATAACTTTAATTTCGGAAGTCGGTGGCAAAAAACGAAAATTAAAAAGCAAAGACACCGACTTCCGAAATTAAAGTTATTTTTTAAGTCGGTTGTTTTTTTTTGGAAAAAGTTTTTATTTTTCACTTTTTAGTGGTGGTACCTACCCCACACAAGTTACTACCTGCTATGTAAATAACAGTGAAGGAGTCTAATAATTATATCGTCTACATAGACTGTGGGAAAAATACGTAATATTGAAGCTAGCTCAAAAACTACGCAAGCAAACTTAATAAAATTTATATGGGACCATCTCGGGAGTATACCATTTCGAACTAAAAAAGAATTTTTAAAATCGGTTCACAAACGGCGGAGTAATCGGTGAACATACATAAAAAAAAAAAAAAAACAATCATCCGAACGTAGTACCTCCTCCTTTTTTGAAGTCGGTAAAAAATAGGTAAATCTACAAATAATGAAATAAGTACGTCTTACGGTTAACGATAATAAAGGAATCAATCAATCAATATCTTTATTGTGGATCATAGGTAGGTATGTACATAGTTGCAGAGGAGCTCGTGGCTAAGTAATAACAGCCGCACGTGTCGATCCATCAGGTTAAGCTACGCTTGCCGGGGTTAGTCCGTGGATGGGTGACCATCTTTAGGTACCTATCGAGACTCCTCCGTGCCTTGGAAAGCACGTTAAGCCGTTGGTCCCGGCTGTAATTCGAGGATCTTTGACAGTCGTTACGGGAAGTCAGAAGCCCGAAAGTCTGACAAAACCAGTCTTACCAAGGGGTATCGTATTACCCAGTTACTGGGTTGTGGAGGTCAAATAGGCAGTCGCTCCATGTAAAATACTGGTATTCAGCTGCATCCGGTTAGACTGGAAGCCGACCCCAACATAGTTGGGAAAAGGCTAGACAGATTTATTGATTGAGGTAGGTACATAATTATGTCGCGCCCTAAGGGCATACAATAGTTACTTACATGTTTTTTTTTATACATAATTGTTACAAAAAAAAAGATCAAATCAAATAAGAACGAATAAGGGTAGGTCATCAGTGGGACACTGAACGCATCATGACTGAGGGGGACTGTATTGGAGGTGTATTGGGGTGATTTGTCTGATAGGAAGACTTTTATAGAGTACTTGTTTACTAATAAATCATGGGAATATATAGTATGCTAGTTGACATAAAAATAAATGACCCTGTAACAACAAAAAAAAAACCTTGTTTTCATTTAAAGATTTTAAAAAGTAAATATCCGTCACTGTCCCGATACTCATGGATACGCGTTCGAGAGAGATGCGATACAGCTTACGGCCGGTCATGTAACGTCCCGCGCGCTCCGCCCGCCCCCGCCAACCGCCGGCCGCCGTGTTGAGACGCAAGTTCGTTGCCCTTGCGTGTAGGGTGAAATATTCTTGTGGAAAAATGTAGATTTTCTTTAAAAAAAAAAGCTGTATTTTTCTATTGATTTTACGTTCTATAAATGAAACCAAACCACTGGTTTCAAGGATAACGGTGTTTACACTAACACTCTGTATACTTGTACGCTAACATGGGACTTAAAATAACTGGCGAAATGTGGGTGTTCGATAGGTAAACTCTGCCTAACCCTTCGGGGATTACAGGCGTGAATGTTGTTACAAAAAATTAAAATAAAACCTTCGTAGCAGTCTTTGGGGACGGCCGATAAAAGTGATAACCGTCCTTTCGTCATTCATTTCTTCAAACGTTTGGTGACGATGACGCGAGTTCCATGATTTTTGTTCACCCAACAAGCCTTCGGTGACGATGACACGAGTTCCATGATTTTTGTTCACCCAACAAGCGTTCGGTGACGATGACACGAGTTCCATGATTTTTGTTCACCCAACAAGCGTTCGGTGACGATGACGCGAGTTCCATGATTTTTGTTTACCCAACAAGCGTTCGGTGACGATGACGCGAGTTCCATGATTTTTATTCACCCAAAAAGTGCTCAACGCGCCTATAGAAATTTCACTTCAAAAACTACTTACCTTAAAAGTGACAGTGCTGTGAATGAGGTACAGATCCACATAGGTCATGTTCAGACGAGCCAGAGAGTTCCTCAGAGAAGAGATCACGTCTCGAGACTCGTGGGAAGGAAGCTGCAAATGGAAAATACAATGATGATGTCACAGGCAAGGCAGGCAATGTCGCAGGAAGATGGCTGACGCAGAGTGAGCCATATCGCCCGACACCAAGCCGAGTTGGACCGAGCAGTGATCCTATACAACATTATTTTTTGTTTATGCTAAACCCGAAAAGGGGTCATTGTACTCATCATTTTCAACAACTTTTTCTATGGGACCAACATCGAAATCGCGAAAAAAAAATCTGCTGTTCCATACATTTGTGTTCACTTAAATCGACAAAATGTATGGAACAGCAGATTTTTTTCGCGTACAATGACCCCTTTTCGGGTTTAGCATAAACAAAAACTAATGTTGTATAAGAGGGGTCCCACTCTGCGTCTAGCGCTCGGCGTGGCAACACGTCGTGTTCGGGCTCGTGACTGGTCAATCGCCTCGTTAAGAGGTGAAACACGTGTCGATTTCATACAGGATTTATTATGACTCTTGAGGAATAGTTAAGCGGTTCTTACCTTAGTCACAACGAAGACGTTCTCCCTGGGTACTCCGGAAGCCCTCACACCTGCACCCACTTGATCCTCATTGTGGTAGGCAGCCGCAGTGTCTATCATCCTGCCAACATTTATTACTTAACGTTATGTCTCTTTTACTCGAGGGTAGACACAGACAGACAGTCCGAAAGGGATACCGGGGCCTTTGGCTACAGGCAACTGAAGGAACACGGGTGTCTTTTAGTCAGTAAAAGTCTGACACGCCCTCGCTAAAATTTCTCCACGCTAAAAAAAAAGGGGTAAGTATTACTGTGGAATACACCCAGGGCAGGATTACACTCACGTTTTGCTTACTACCAGGATTAAAAGTACCCTATGTGTTAATCCAGGTTACAAACTATCTGTGTGCCAAATCCTCCCTTTTCTATAGTGGATGAGTGAACTTTACACCCTGTTCCTCATACCCCTAAACTATTACTAAAGGTTCACAATCTTACCTGTATCCAGCTTTCAACGCCCAGGTGACAGGGTATTCTACTTCATGCTCCTCCACCGGTTTCTGACCATTCTATAAAATATAATAGACAAAAATGATGAGCATGAAACTCAAACTCAAAGCATTTATTTGAATTAAACCATTTACAGGCACTTTGGAATTGTCAAAGAGTCGGTCAGTTAGTCAGAAAGTTGAAGCTAGTTGCCCATTCCAAAACTTAGATCTCTATGGAGAAGAACGGGCAAGAAACTCCAAGGACACTCTTTTAGATATAGACTATGATGAGATGCCCGCGGCTTCGCACGCGTAGATGTCGGTTATTATATACTAAAACCTTGCTCGAGAACTACTGTATCCATTGGTGAAAACAGCATGAAAATCGGTGCAGCAGTTTTTGAGTATATCGCAAACTCGCGAACGCGGCGGAGGACTTTGTTTTATAATATGTAAGGTATATGTAATATACAAAATCCTGGTTACAGTATTCTTGTTGTTTCTATAATGTGAGAATGGAATAAGTATGTGCTAAAAAAGATGGTGAGACACAAGAACCGTGACAACTACCTCACTAGACTAGACTACCCAACTAGTAACTAGATTTGTAGAATGATGTACCTACTACGTTTTGGAATGGGCAACTAGCTTCAACTTTCTGAGTAACTGACCTACTCTTTGACTCTTGAAAAGTGCCTGTAAATTGTTTAATTTAAATAAATGCTTTGAGTTGAGTTGATGAAATTTCATTTCTGCTAATTGAATATCGTTGCTTCTTAATTTCTGCAGGCGTCTCTAACTAAAATGGTCAGTACCTATCGTCAACGACAGTGTAATGTAGGATATAACTGCCGCACAGGTCGATCCATCAGGTTACGCTACGCTTGCCGGGGTTGGTCCGTGGATGGGTGACCTTCTTCCGAGACTCCTCCGTGCCTCGGAAAGCACGTTAAACCTTGGTCCCAACTGTCATTTGTGGATCTTTAACAGTCGTTACGGGTCGTCAGAAGCCCGAAAGTCTGACAACCAATTTTACCAAGGGGTATCGTATTACCCAGTTACTGGGTTGTGGAGGTCAGATAGGCAGTCGCTCCATGTAAAATACTGGTGTTCAGCTGTATCCGGTTAGACTGGAAGCCGACCTCAACATAGTTGGGAAAAGGCTCGGCAGATTTATTGAGTTGAGTTGATGAAATCTCATTTCTGTTAATTGAATATCGTTGCTTGTTAATTTCTGCAGGCGTCTCAAACTAAAATGGTCCGTATTATAGTGTACATTGACAGGCAGACAGACATTGATAGGCTTTAGAGAATGGAGACAAGATTACGGCTGCGTCCTATTTAGAAACGCTCGCCACACGATTATGCGATATAGTTTAATAGTGCACGATAGCAGTTAAAAATCATTTTGTCTTAAGTACCTCATCAAAACCCAAGAAGGTTCCAAGTCCTAGTGCTGGTATGGAGTTGCCATCATTTAGTGGAATCCTGTACGCCTTGCCGCCATCTTTGTTGTCACACAGCTGAAAATAAAGGCCGCAAGACGAACTCAAAAAAAAAAACTTAAATATAAAAATTGATCGATACAATAGACATAGAGCAGTGTTTTTCAACCTGTAGGTCGCCCCCCTTGGGGGGTCACGAGGCCTTACTCAGGGGGTCGTGGACTAAAGAAAAAAGGCAAGTATTGCTAGGTCCTATACTTCACACTAAAAATACAATTTCATACAAAATTAAAAATAGAATTTGCTAATTTCTAAAGGGGTCGCGTATTCAAAAAGATTGAACAACACTGCAATAGAGTGACACACATACGATTTTTTAAATTCTCGTAAAATCTCTTCCAAATGAATATTCTCAAGAACATAACAGCAAAGTTTTTGAGAGAATATTCTAGTAACAAAATGTAGCCAATCTATGGTGAGCCCAAGGTTAAATTATCCCTACCGCAAATTGCTTAGCATGATCCTCCGTTATGCCGAAAATACTGCAGCATTAATTTTGAAATAAATATATATGTTAAAGTTGAGGATTGATGCTAGGTTGTATCTTTGGCGAAAACACAATTATGTACATATAAAATATTCAAAAAAAATCCAAAGTTACCTCTAAACCGATCTATAAACCGCTGGTTTAAAAAAAATGGTTCAAATTAGATCATGAAACCTTGCCTAATAACTGAACTAACTATAAAGCCGGTCTTATGGATAGTTTTTTTGAATTACCATTTTTTTCACCGTAAAATGCAATTACCTAAACTATTCGAGGCTTGAAAGCCTCGCTCTCACTCAGCCCGCGAGTAGTATGGTGCGAGCGAGATAAAATTTGAGGTAAGGTAGGGCTTCCTGGCTTCTGTCCGCGACTTTGTCCGCGTGGATGTCGTAAGACGCCACAATAAACTAAAATAACAGCTACATTTCGTTTAGTGTTAAGCGGTTGGTCTCGGCTGCCATTCGTGGATCTTTGACAGTCGTTACGTCGTTACGGGTCGTCAGAAGCCCGAAAGTCTGATAACCAGTCTTACCAGGGGGTATCGTATTACCTAGTTACTGGGTTGTGGAGGTCAGATAGGCAGTCGCTCCATGTAAAATACTGGTATTCAGATGCTTCCGGTTAGACTGGAAGCTGACCCCAATATAGTTGGGAAAAGGCTAGGAAGATTGATTGTGATATGACTATGTGGATATTTATTTTTCGTTCTGTTAGTTTTAGCGAAGGTCTGGCAATTTGAGAACTTTATGCGACCTACCCAAATGTCCTTTCTTTGGTATTGTTCGTCGAGTCGTTGAGCTCCTTAAGTTCTGAGTTGAGCTCCACTATTACTGACAAATGCTGGCACCGACTGGACAGGTCCACTCAAATCTGTGTGGTTCTTTCCTCAAAAGACCATTTCAGACTCTAATCTACATGGTCCTCATATGGCCTAACCAAGATTATGTCTGGACTTTAAAGGAGACGGTGACCTCTGAGTTTCTTTCGGCCTTTCTTCTCAGAGTAGTCAGATAGGAAACGCCGACCTCATCTAGCTTATTTTTACAACTTTTTAATATGACATGTAAAAGTGATTCCAATATCCTATTTACAGAATAAACAATTTAATTTAATTTCATTTCACTGTTTTGCTTAGCGTTCTTTAATATTAATTTTGTGTTTGCGCGGCTCCTTAATGTCGTAGTATCGTATGTTAAAGCTTTTAACTTTCCCCGAGAATTGAGCTATCAAAATGAAAAAATAATTGTTCAAATCCGACTGTTTAGCTTTATTATTAGTACCTATAGATTATTATTTACCTATTTAAATTAAGTTAATAAAACTTACCACTCCAACTATCACAGATAATAAAATAAAAGCAAACGTCATCTTCTAAGCTCGCACTAAGAAAGACTGACCCATTCAATTCAATTCACTTGATTTACATACTGAACATTCAAATAAGCTTATATTTACATCCACTATGATTTGGAACCTTATCTTCATGGACTTAAGGTTTAAAATTAAAATAAAAGAGAGCTAGTAGAACTTTTTAGCATTTAACTTTAGTAGTGTTGGGTTTCGAGCGTTGTTAGCGACGGGTTAAAGTTGCAATTCAAATGTGGGGTGAACTACAAAAGATTTTTTAGGTGTAACTGAACAACATTAGTTTGAGCATGTCGTTATTTAATTACAACAGCATTAAGCATTAAATAAGTGAGTACTTACATATTACTTGTCATAAACAAGCAATTTGTCGTACTCCTTTACTTTTGTTTTATTTGGTTCTAACAGGACAGTTATTCTATACTAGCTGTGCTCCGCGGTTTCACCCACATCGCTCGGCTCGTAAGGGTCGTAGCGTGAGATTAGGTACCGCGTTCAAACAAACAAACTCTTCAGCTTTATTATATTACTAGCTGATGCCCGCGGCTACACGGTTATTAAATACTAAAACCTTCCTCGAGATCCACTCTATCCAATGGTGAAAACAGCATGAAAATCGGTCCAGTAGTTTTTGAGTTTATCGCGAATAGATAGACAGACAGACGCGGAGGAGGACTTTGTTTTATAATATGTAGTGATTACTATACAATCAATTTAATCTTTGTTTCCAATTTATGTTATTTTCACTCAAACAAATATCACTTAGTACCGAAAAAGTAGAAAAAAAAATTGAAGTTTTAGCGCAAACTGATGTCTATGTTTGGGTAATAAAGTTATTTTCTTAAAAACACGCAAATTGTTTACATGTTTGGAAACTAAATGAACGTTTTTTTACATTTGCCCAATTATTTCACATACTACTATCTACTTACACTAGAAAAACAGTCAAATAGAGGAATCTTAAAGTCATCGAATATTAATGTCGTCGTGCTATAGCAATTCTGATGCCAACAATCGGTTCCAAGGTAAACTAGTACCTACCTACGTGAGATGAAGTTATTAACTTGTTATAAAAACTATCGGTATCAATGTTTTGTTGTTATCGATTGTTATACACTCGTGCATAAACTATCTTTTACTTCTGGTTTGCGTAGAATAGTGTTATTAATATACAGGGTCATAAGAAACTCCACATACGTGACAGGTACCTATATCTAAGGCTTGTTTTCCTCTAAAGTGGGTGATAGACGTGCGGACTAAAACTGACACACGTGAAGCTTGCTCAAAATGTCATTAAGGCGGAGGACATCATGGAGTACGTGCGCCAAAAGACGAGATACGCGCCAAGGGTGCAGTTACTTGAATCGTGCCGGAACGTCAACTTCAAGGCGTTCGTCGTGACTGTTATCTGCCCCTCGTCATAGAAGAAGCTTCCTGAAGTCGCTTCCGCGGACAAGTTCCACAGGACAGCCCGAAGTCTAGCTAGTGCAGAGTGTACTGTACTTAAGTTTTGTTTAAAGAATAAGTATGTAAGCAAGAAGCGTTGGACATGACGGCATTGCAACAATAGTTGTTAAGTTTGTAGCTGAAACAATATCACCCATCCTAACACATATACTAAACGCATGCATATCCAGTGGAGTATATCCGGATGGCATGAAAATTTCAATAATAAAACCGTTGCATAAAAAGGATAACATAGACAATATGAAAAATTATAGACCTGTAGCTAATTTCCATATTTTCAAAGGTATTTGAAAAATTTATATATAATGCCATTCACAAATATTTAAATAAGAAAAATGTATTGTGTAATGAACAAAAAGGGTTTAGAAAGGATACGACCATTAATATGGCAATCTATGACTTAGTTAATACTGTTTTAGAAAGTATGGATGACAAAACACCAATATGTGCAATATATACCGATATGACAAAGGCATTTGACTACGTTGACCATGACAGACTATTAAACAAACTAAATGACTATGGAATCAGGGGTAACATACTTAAATTACTTGAATCTTATTTGAAGAATAGACAGCAACGTACTGAAATATCTTGCATATGTCCAAGGACAAAAATGGAGGTAAAGCACTTATCAGAACCAAGAGTTACAAAATACGGAGTCCCACAAGGGAGCGTGTTAGGTCCCCCATTATTTTTAACATATATAAATGATATACCAAAAGCAGTGCGCCATCCTATGATCCTTTTCGCGGATGATAGTACGGTGATAATAAAATGTAACGATATAGCTACGTACGAAGAGGACATTAATAATACACTAAATGACATAATCACATGGTTAAATGAAAATAATTTAATAATTAATCTACAGAAGACAAAATTTATGCAATTTTATCAAAAAATTATACCGAGAAAACTAAATATCAACTATAGGGCAATCCTTATAGAAGAAGTTAATAGTACAAAATTTTTAGGTTTAATGATAGACAATAAAATCACGTGGAAAGATCATACAGATAACATATGTAAAAAGATAAGCAAATCAGCATATGCTCTTTTTAAATTGTCGAGAGTAGTTAACCGTGAAACCATTCTAACTGCATACCATGGTCTCGTAGCATCTGTCATACGCTATGGAATCATATTCTGGGGAAACTCAACTAAGAGACTCATGATATTTAGAGCACAATAACGGTGCATTCGAGCTATGTGCGATCTGAGAACAAGAGATAGCTGTGTACCATTTTTTAAATCCTTAAAATTATTAACTTTTCCTTCATTGTTTAGACTAGAAGTTGCAACATTTGTCAAAACAAAATGCTATGCTGTTTAAAAAACTGTCTACTTAATATATAATAAGTTACCTGACTCCTTAAAGCAACTAAAGATTACGAGCTTTAAGAAAAAAATATCAATGTTTTTAATGCATAAATGCTATTACACTGTTTGATGAATTTCTTAATGACGATAATATTAATATAATGTGACTACGTAATGAATGTTTATGTATAATTTTTTTCTTTTATTTGTAATAATGATTGAATTTGTAATTAATTAATCATTTATAATGTTTCTGAAATTAACTTTAATATTATTAATTTTATTCACATGTAATCATGATATTTGCACGCCACTGGCACAACATAAAGAGTCAACTGAATTTTTATAAGACCAAATGTATGTACCTATGTTAACAAATAAATATTCATTCATTCATTCATTCAATCATACATTCATTCATTCATTCATTCATATGTATGTTTATGTTAAGGTATTTTTCTATGGGCCTTTTTTTTTTTTGAATGTGGGAAATCATCCAATGTCTTCTCCCGCTCTGGGCGGAGCGGAAGGGCGTGTCAGACTTTTACTGACTAAAACCCACGCGTGTTTCTTCAGTTGCCTGTTGCCAAGGTCTCGGTATCCCTTTCGGACTTTCCCGCAACCTTGGCAGGTTTTCTATGGGCTTGTCGCTGATCGCGGCTCGCGGCGATGACAGACGACGAGCCAAGGCGGGCTACGAGCAAAATTTCAAACCTGTTGGATCGCCGACGAACTTACTCGGCGGTTTTAAAGTCCGCGTACTTAGCATTACACACGGGCGAGTAAGCTCGCCGAGCCATAAGTACGCGTACTTGCTCGCACGTCTATCACCCCTTTTACGCTGATGTCAGTCGCGTACGTCGTCGGTCGCGCGTACGGATATACATTGTGTTCATTGTGTTTGTTCTATACAACGTGTAAAAAAACCCTGTCCGATCCGAAAGGGGCACATAGTTACAGCAATAATATTACCAGAAAAACGTACGTACAACCTGGTTTTAATCACACTAGCATTTGCCCGTCGAAAATTACCCAATGGGAACGTAATTCCAGGGTAAAATGTATAACCTATCATGGTCTTTTTTCACCGAAATCTGTTCAGCCGTTAAGGTGTGATAAGTTGACAGACAGACAGAGTTCTTTTTGCATTTAAAATAATAAGTATGGATATATATTTTGTGGCTCGTGGCTAAGTAATAACAGCCGCTCGGGTCGATCCATCAGGTTAAGCTACGCTTGCCGGGGTTGGTCCGTGGATGGGTGACCATTTTCACATATCGAGACTCCTCCGTGCCTCGGAAAGCACGTTTAAGCCCGTTTGGTCCCGGCTGTCATTTGTAGATCTTTGACAGTCGTTACGAGTCGTCAGAAGCACGAAAGTCTGACAACCAGTCTAACCAAGGGGTATCGTATTACCCAGTTTCTGGGTTGTGGAGGTCAGATAGGCAGTCGCTCCATGTAAAATAATGGTATTCAGCTGCATCCGGTTACACTGGAAGCCGACCCCAACATAGTTGGGAAAAGGCTAGGCAGATTGATTAATTGGATATATATTATTTAGCCATAAAAAGGTAGCGCCATAGCTCATGGAAATTTTATTTAGGTAAGTATTTTTTGTTGCTATGAGAGTTAAAAAAACATGCCTAACGAGTTCTGCTTTATTCCGGTATCTACTTCATCAAATATGCAGTTCATTGAACTTCACACATGTAAAATGTATGTGTTTACTATTGTATAGAATCAATTTTCGGTAACTGCACAGACAGGTGTGCTGCTGGGGAGTTTGTTGCGCCACTTCTTCTTACCATCTAAAGCACTAGGAAGTGGTGAAGGGCGGGTGTTTTGGGGGACTGTTATATGTAATTTTGACGTTCGAAAAGTGCTGATTCTCAGCCTAATTTGAATAAAAGACTTTTGATTTGTGTGTTTGGCAAAACTATATTTCCCTGACATAGTCCGACTGAATTTAATTTTCGGTTTTTGGCAATGTTCGGCTAAAATATCCATTTTCGGCAATTTTAGTTTATCCTTTTTCGGTATTGCTAAGTTAGAAATGAAGTTATCCGGACAAGAACCGGAGTTACCAACATAGCTTGCAGAGTAAGCTGAAGTGGCAGTGGGCTGGCCATGTTTGTTGAAGGACCGATGGCCGGTGGAGCAGACGAGTCCAGGGGGCCTAAAACCCTGCCAGGGTTGCGGGAAAGTCCGAAAGAGATACCGGGACCTTGGCAATAGGCAACTGAAGGAACACGGGTGGGTTTTAGTCAGTAAAAGTCTGACACGCCCTCCCGCTACGCCCAGAGCGGGAAAAGTCATTTGATGCTTTACCAAAAAAAAAAAAGGGGTCCTAAACAGACCACAACAGCAATTCCTCTAAAAGCAGTTCATTTCCTCTATCCCAACTGTCATTAGCAATTCCTCTAATTTGACATAATTTGTGGACCATTTTAATTAATTCGTAATATGAATTACACGCAGATCATATTATGAATTGTCAGTTTATGACATTTTACGATGATTCATAATATTTTCATATTATGATTCTGCTAAAGTAACCGCCTGGAGTGGAGACTGCGTAACGGCAAGCGTAGTGGGGCCTGCAGAGACAATGGACCGATGACCTTACACTGGTGACTGGGACAGACTGGATGCGGAAGGTGGAGGACACGGTGTTGTGGCGCAGCCTGGGAGAGGCCTACTTCAATGTGTAGTGGACTGGGTTCAGCTGAGTTGAGTTGTAAGCTGCGGCGACTGTCTGTCAACCTGCTATAACGTGAGTCACCAGATTGATTGCGACACAAAAATAAAACTCAAAAAGGTAAAAATAATATTTTTATATTAAAAATATACTTAAAAGAACAAAATATA
The DNA here is from genome assembly GCA_947363905.1 of Lithophane semibrunnea. Taxonomy (NCBI): domain Eukaryota; kingdom Metazoa; phylum Arthropoda; class Insecta; order Lepidoptera; family Noctuidae; genus Lithophane; species Lithophane semibrunnea. The sequence goes on from OX376216.1 coordinate 2,443,795, forward strand.
ATATATGGCTGTGTAATATTATACATCCGAGCAATATTTATTTCCTAAAATAACATTTAATTATTAAAATACACTAATAATGTCACAAAAAAAATATAAAAGCGATATTTTTTACATTGGCCAAAGCTGACAACTATATATAAAAGTAGGTTCTCTGTGGCTGACAACCCGGTCAGTGTAAAAAATTACTAGCACCTCAATTGCGTAACACTTTCAATCACAATGAAGGAAATTCCTAATTCATTGCTTCATAAGTTTGAAACATTCGTCTGTTCGACAGCGGAAATAACGCAATGAATGATGTTGAATTTTCAAAATTAAAGAGATAGCAATAGGGAATATGCATGTATTTTTAACTACACCCCTTTGCAAAAGAAACGGGCACCTTAACAGTCATTGGCTTTTGTATGGATAGGTTATTATAATATGGATAGGATATATTTTTACTATGTCATTAGCATAAATGACTAGTAATTTGTTATAATCAATAAGTGTATAGTTTTTTGGCTCCACCCATCTTCCAGCAGCGCTACAATTTTACTAGCTCTCATTGCTTTTTCTGCCAATACAATCGACACAAAGATATCACTTTTAAGTCCCAATAAGGCTGGATTATGCGACAAAACATTAATTATTCTACTAAAAATAACGAGAAGTGAGTTTTAGTTGCCAGGATAACCTTCTAACCGCAAACCTGCAAAAAGTTAGTAAAAGTCACAAACGGAAAACGGGATTATTATTGTTTTTAAACAAAAGTTTCGAATTTGGAATTAACTTTTTTTCTTACCCAGACTCTTTATTAAGTGCCAGTAACATAGTTTGGCTATTAAAACCTCTTTACAACTAAATGATTACCAATAATGTACAAAAATCAAAACCGCCCGTTTTTTTTGCAAAGGGGTGTATATTTTTTCGATAGTTAACATGGCCAAATACACACATCAACACCGTCTAGGGATATTTTATATAAAGTTCATAAACTCAAAAAATACTGGCCGGTTTTAAAATCTTTTGATGAAAGCTCATTTTGTGGGCCTATTTGAATGATTGCAAATTTAAATTTGAAAACATAAATTTAAGACAAAAGATTTGCGCGGCATAACTTTAGCGAAGTTCGAAGGTTTCAATTTACCTACCATAGTTTTAGCTAATTTTTGGTGTCAAATTAGAGTTTTAAAACAAGTTAGCAGTTAATTTAGAATTTATGTCACTGTATGCATCATGCAGGGGCGCCATTTAACGAGGGAGGAAATGTTAAGGGCGGTAGGCATGCTCCAAGCTGTGGCTACTCTATGGAGTATTGCTGAGGAGATTGGAACAAAACAAAACGTGATTTCAAGGTTATGGTCACGTTATCGTGCTACTGGTGAAGTGGCTGAAAGATACCCAGGCTGGAAGCGCATAACCACCTAACGACAAGACCGATTTATGCAAGTTGCCGCGAGAAGACAACCAATTGTTACGGCCATGCAGTTGGTTCAAAAGCTCCAGTCAGAGCACCAGTTGCTTGTGAGTGACCAAACTGTGAGGAGAAGACTGCATGAAGCTAACTTTCATGCTCGTAGACCGCTTTGTATTCCAGCACTACGCCGAGGAAATCGCGGACGGAGATTACAGTGGGCTCGTGAAAATTTGGTCTGGGAAGATAACCAGTGGTCTGTAGTGCTGTTTACGGACGAGTCCCGATTCGGTTTCCATCCCGATTCGCGAAGAGTACGCATATGGCGAGTTCCTGGTCGTGAGAGCCGTCTGCAACACCCTCAGGAAGTCCATCTATACCAGGGGGGGGGACGAATATGGTTTGGGCCGGAATTCGTGTTGGTGGAAGAATAGACCTCGTTTGGATCAGAAACACCATGCCCGCTGAAAAATACCGTAACCAGGTGCTAGTACCAATAGTCTATCCCCATCGACTACAAATGGCCCAAGAATTCATGCTCATGCACGACAACACCCGTCCGCACACAGCGCGAGTGGTGACCACCTGGCTGCAAGAGCACGACGTGTGGGTTTTAGACTGGCCTGCGCAATCTCCAGACCTAAACCCCATAGAGCACACGTGAGACATGCTCCAAAGAAGGGCTTTGAATAATTTTCCTTCAAACATTGCGTCTGAAGAGCAACTTTTTTGGCATCTTAGCAGGATCTGGGACAATATGCCGCAGCAAGACTTTGTTCACTTGATTCAAAGCAAAAAAACCATTATAGGACCGTTGTTAACTTCATGGGTGGTTTTACTGACTCCTGATTTTTCGCATAATTGCAAAAAACTAAATAATTTTGATTTATTTTTCACTTTTTCTTGAAAACACATTAATCGCGAGTTTTACCATTATTTGACTTTTTGTCTTAAATTGAATAAAATTTTATTTACGCAAAAAAAATATTTTTGTTTTAACCTGAAGTCTACTCCGATAAATAGGCTTTGTAAAAATATAAACATTTTGTATGTTATCTATAACAAATTTTGAGTAAATTGAGAAAATCTTAAATATCCCTAGACGGTGTTGATGTGTGTATTAGTAAACAAAAATTCGACGGCAAAAAAGCAATTTAAAGTACTTAAAAGAAAGTTAAAAATAGCCAACCAACCCGCTATTTAAACGCCCTCCATTCGGCGCTTGGTGTGGTGACGTCACAGTCTATGACAACAATAAAAAACGTGTCAAGTCAATGTCAAACACTCCTACAAAATACATTGACATTTTGGTTGTTGTCGTAGATTGTTACGTCACATTCGCTCTGACCAATAGCATCGCTTTTCAAGTATAAGAATTTACCAGTTTTATGGCACTTTAAAAAAAAAACTCGCTCTAAAAGAAATTTTAAACAAAAATATTGATGGAGGCATAATTCTGAAGTAATAGTAGTTTATGAAAAAAAAAACTTTGCCCTTATTAGAATCATATGCTGCAAAGTTTATTCAATATCCAAATTGAGTCCGTTCTTCCAAATACGTAGAGACTCGGGGATATCCATTTTCTCAGGGACTTTGTCGAACGGGTAATTTTGATAATCTTGCCAGAAGAAAGGTCTGACAGTTCGGAAGCCATTGTCGAATTTAGCTATGGCCTCCACGTCAGCTTTGTCCAGGGTGAAGTCGAAAATGGAGGCATTTTCTACGACTCTCGAATTTGTCACCGTTTTTGGTACGCTGACGATTCCGCGTTCATACTGTAAAAAAAGAAGAGTAAATTATAATGGAGAAAAAAATCAAGTAATAAAAACTAAAACCCAACTACGACTTAAAAGGTATAAACAAGACACCACAGACAGACAAATTAAAAATCCGGAGTCACACGTAATCTGTTCGATTTATGCTAAACCCGAAAAGGGGTCATTGTATTCATTATTTTGAACAACTTTTTCTATGGGACCAACCTTGAAATTGCGAAAAAAATATCAGCTGTTCCATACATTTGTGTTCACTCAAATCGACAAAATGTATGGAACAGCTGATTTTTTTTTCGCGATTTCAAAGTTTTTCCCATAGAAAAAGTTGTTCAAAATGATGAGTACAATGACCCCTTTTCGGGTTTATCATAAACAAAAAATAATGTTGTATAATAAGTTGTTTTAAGGCGAAAGCTTTAGGGTAACCCGTGAAATTCAAATTTTTATTTCACGGGTCAGTATCAGCTTATATATTGATTAAAATATTATTCGCGACCGTTACAAATATGTATTTACAGAATTGTAAACATTAGAATCAGCAATACAACTCTCTAAGTTCATGTAAGTGTATTGAATGACTATTTCATGAAATCATGACATTTGGCACTTATATGAAACTTGGTTGTACAGGAGTTGGTTTTTTATTTGGTCTGAGTGTAGAACGTCCACTTTTTGCCAGTTATTTTATATGATAGTCTTATGTTATAAAAGACGAGCCAATTCCTATTGACCAGCTGGTATATTCTATAAAAATCTCACTAGGAAAACTTGGGTGAAGTGAGCTGTCATTCTACCCGATGCTAGTTGTGCTATTCTGTACAAATATCTCCGTGGAAACTTAGGTGAAGTGAGCTTGAAGTGAACTATCATTGCTTTAGCATCAGTATTGCTATTCTGTAACCGTCCCATCGTGTAAAATAAGGTGAAGTGAACATGGAGTGAGCCGTCATTGTCATCTATACCTACTGATGCTAATGTAGTGACAGTTCATTTCAAGCTCACTTCACCTAAGTTTTCACGGTGAGGTGTAAAAGAATAGACCGGCTGTAGGTAGCGATGACAATGACAGCTCACTCCACGCTCACTTCACCTAAGTTTTCACGGTGAGATGGTTACAGAATAGCAATGCAAGCACTAATCCAGATTTGACTAGCGGTAAAGTAAGCAGTCAAGTCAGTGGCGTTAGTTCCGACTTCGGCCACACGCCAAAAGATCCTTGTACCGTTGTAAGTTTTCACGGTGACTTTTTACAGGACAGGAAACAAACAATAGGGTGTGTGCTATAATCCCTTTTACCAGATATCGCAGCGTGACTTGCGTGACAGTCTTCCCGTGCTTCTTCGCGATGGCCACCATTGTCGGGTTGTTGAGTTTCGGCTCGGGGCTGTTCGGGGCACTTCGGGATGGCACCATGGTGCCGAATGGCGAGTAGGCGGTGATCAACACGTTGTTTTCTTGGCAGAAGTCTACGAGCTCCTTTTGGCCGAGGTTTAGATTTATCTGAAAGAAGATTAATAGGAGTTAGTTAAGGAAGGATTTTGTAGATGAAGACGATACAATAGACGTAGAGAGTCTCTGCGTCCAGCGCTCGGTGTTCAACACGTCGTGTTCTGGTTTGCAATTGGTCAATCGTCATCCTGAATATGCCTCGTTGAGAAGTGAAACACGTGTCGATTTCTTACAGGTTTTTTTATGACTCTTGAAAAATAGTTAATGTGATTAAATAAATAAATAAATAAGCCTTTTATTTCTCATTTCCCATGCAATTTTACATATTTACTAGCATACAACAAAGTTTATAATATTGATCAATTTTTTTTTTTATTTTTTTTTTTTTTTATTTAAAATTAGTTTCTTTTTCTTTTTCTTTTTTCATCATTGTTTAATTTTATAATAATATTATTTTAACTATTGTTTAATTTTAATTACATTTTTCAATTTGTTGTTATTATAGTTAATGTGATTAGGTTACTAAATATATCTACGTCTATTGTATTTTATAATGGATTTCCGCAAAGTCACGCTTGAATCAATTAACTAAGAGCGGTAAGATTCGTTACTGCTGTTATGATCAGATTACGTTTAAAAAGTTACATTAAAGTACACAACAATTTTTTTCTTAATGGCCCCCGGCAAACTTCGTTTTCTTCAGTAGTTTTTCTGTAATAAGGTGTTTAAATTCAACAAGATATAGGCACCCCAGTTTCTACAAGTCTATTTTGATGTTACACCCAATCACTGTCACGGCTCGGCGAGGTTACTCGCCCGTGTGTCATGCTAAGTACGCGGACTTTAAAACCGCCGAGTAAATTCGTCGGCGATCCAACAGGTTTGAAATTGTGCTCGTAGCCCGCCTTGGCTCGTCATCTGCCACCGTCGCGAGCCGCGACCCAATTTGACAATGAAATTTTGAGCAAGCTTCAAGTGTATCACCGACGGCGAGCCGAGTATATGTATGGCCTCCGTATGCGCGATTCTCTAAGGGAACTGTTTAAAGATATTAACATCATGACGGTACCTTGTCAATATATCTACGAAAACATCATGTACGTAAGGAAAAATCTAAGTCTTTTTAGTAAAAGAGGTGAAAAACACAATTATAGGACTAGGAATAGGAACCAATTAGTTCAACCGGGCTTCAGACTGGCTAAAGTAGACTTATCCTTCATGGGGTACTGTTTAAAATGTTACAATAAAATACCTCCCCACATACTCCAACTGAATGAAACAAAATTTAAATCTTGTATAAAACGCACACTATGCCGCCAAGCATATTATAAATTGGGGGATTACATCACTGACAAAAATACTTGGCTCAGCACGGGTCCAGCTCCACAGGGCGCAACAACTTATTGATTAGCATACGAAAATATTGTTGGAGCTGCTGAAGATTGTAAAAACTATCTTTACATTGTATAAATTCAATCTCCTAGTATTGTATAACTGCATAGCACATGTGTGTGAGCACTATGTACTTACCTAAGTACTTTAAAGCTACCATTTACTAGGTACGTCTTTCATTGACTTGACTTGCATGTCATGCTCACTTTAATGTCTCGCTGGTGGTGGCATGTGTGTTGGATCATTAAGTTCCCTTCAAAATGGTTGAGCTGAATGGTGCTGATCCATGCGTCATGTTCGTGAACGGGCGCCATCAGTAGGGACTGGTCATCTCTTAGCTGCCACGGCTTATTTTGATTTATTTTAATTTTTGAATTGTTTTGTATCGTTTTATCTTTTATTTACGGACTCTTTTAACCTGCACGTTTTTCTACATTGTACTCACATGTATGATTCCAACATGAATGATGTAAACAACATATTGTAACAATATTCTGATTTAAAAGAGTGTCCGTGGAGTTTCTTGCCCGTTCTTCTCCATAGGAACCTACTACGCTTTGGAATGGGCAACTAGCTTCATATTTTCTGACTGACCGACCCTTTGACAATTCAAAAGTGCCTGTAATTGGTTTATTTGAAATAAATGCTTTGAGTTTGAGTTTGAGTAAGGTCGCGATCTTAAAAACCGCTTAGGTACTTTAAGTAAGCACGTCTGTCACCGACGGCGAGCCGAGTAAGGTCGCGAACTTTAAGACAGCTTACTTTTTGTACGCACATCACCCACTTTATCATTCGGTGGTTAACAAAGCCTTGGGCAGCTTAAAACTATATGTATTTTGATTTTAGGATGTCCTTTCTCAGCTCCCCAATCAACTCACCTCAATCTGGTTGGTCACCGGCGTTTAATTTTTTGTCGGCTATGACCTCGACAAAAAATTAAAAAAAAAATGGAATTTATGTCTCACCTCAATCTGGTTGGTCACCGGCGGCACCTTGCAGTTCTTGAGCAGTCGGTCCATCTGTTCCACGTTGAAGTTGGAGACGCCGATGGACTTGACCAGCCCCTTTTTCAGCACAGACTCGAAGCCGCGCCACGTCTCCAGGTAGTCGATCTTCTCGTCTACTCCGTCTTGCTGGAAAGTAAAAGAAAAGTTTTTTAATTTATTTCTTCTCCATAGAGATCTGTGGCGGCATCTACATCGCCACAGGCGAACTACGCATCAAAGACCTGGGGGCCTAAACCGGCCACATTAGCAATTCCTCAAAAAGTAGTTCATTTCCTGAATCCCATCATTAGCAATTCCTCTAATTTGACATAAAAACAATTCACATTTTTTGGACCATTTTACGAATCTCCATAGAAAACTGTTAAACAGATGAATTATTTCGTAGTATGAATTGGTCGCAGTACGTTAAATTGTCACTTTGTGACATTTTACAATGATTCATAATATTTTCCTATTACTATTCTGCCAAAATGGCCGTTTTAAGCCCCCTGACGTCACACAAAAACCCTGAAGTCACATAAATCCTGCATCGCGCAATTAAAGTTTACCGCGCGATGGACATATATACAAGATTGGATTGAAGATTGCAGTTGCCCGCCATACACAACACCCGTCTGATCGGAGGATCCTCCCTTTTCTATGGTGGATGAGTGAACTTTACACCCTGTTCCTCCCTAAAGATCTACGTTTTGGAATGGGCAACTACACTCGCGACAATCTAAGAAGTCCGTTTTGACGTTTCGTTCTCGTACATGTAATAAAACATTATGCCTTGAGAATCAGTTTTAAGCAATGTAGATAAGTCGTCGATTACAAACTCTCTTAGTATGTTTAACCTATATGTCTACCTGATTCTAGATCAGTTAAAAAAAAAAAAATTTTTTTTTTCTTCGCTACTGTACGCATTTTTATAGCTGTCAAAACGGACTTTTAGATTCGCAAGTCTAGCTTAAACTTTCTGACTAACTGAACGACTCTTTGACAATTCAAAAGTGCCTGTAAATGGTTCATTTGAAATAAATGCTTTGAGTTTGAGTTTAAAAAGTGTTCGAAAATAACAGCTGTTCCATACTCACCGAGATAGACATGGGCCAGTGCATGAGCACCAGGTCGATGTAGTCGAGTTTCAGACGCCGCAGAGACCCTCGGACTGACACCTCCACGTCAGCTTCCCGGTGGAAATGGTGCCACACCTGATGAGACAGAAGATTTTGACGTTAGTAGGAGAAAAGAGACATAACTTCAGACAGGGCCAACTACGACCAGGTTAAGCTACGCTTGCCGCAGTTGGTCCGAGGATGGGTGACTATTACATACCAAGACCCCTCCGTATCTCGGAAAGCATGTTATTCCCGACTCTCATTTCTAGATCTTTAACAGTTGTTACGGGTCGTTCGAACCACGAAAGTCTGACAACCAGTCTTACCAGGGGGTATCGTATTACCCAGTAATGGGGTTGTGGAGGTCCGATAGGCAGTCGTTCCGTGTAAAATACTGGTTATTCAGCCGCATCCGGTTAGTCTGGAAGCCGACCCCAACATAGATGGGAAAAGGCTAGGCAGATGAGGTAGCACGTATTCTCCCAAAGATGTTATTTATCTATGTAAATACATATATACCTACAATAATAGTACATACAATTTTTATAGCATTGACTGGGTTAAGCTTTTGAGCACTCGACCCTAGTAACATTTAAACCCAGGACCCAGGTATTATTTTACCTCAGCTCAGTCGTCGCTTTTGCGACCACTGGACCAACCAGTCAGTCATCTTCGACGAATAAGAATTAGGCGAGGCAATAAAATTAACATCTATTTATTATATATATGTATATAAATAAATTCCTATTTCCCTTGGTCACGCCATCACGCGTGAACGGCTCCACCGATTTCGATAAAATTTGGCAAGGAGATAGATGGCATGCCGGGGAAGGACATAGGCTACTTTTTATCGACATACCACGCGGGCGAAGCCGCGAGCGAAAGTAATTCTTAAATGAATTTAACGAAAATTAACATTCTATAATAACTTGTGAACATGTAGATTTGTAACTTTTGATAAACAGGGCCCTGGTGGGCTCAATATCCTACTTACACTATTTTACCATGTTTTAAGTCATCATCAGCCTACAGTCCACTGCTGGACATAGGCCTCTCAAATTGCACGCCATCCAGCTCGATTCTCGGCAACTCTCATCCAGCTGCTACCAGCCACCCTGCGAAGATCGTCGCTCCACCTAGCCTGAGGGCATCCTACCTTGCGTTTGTCGATTCGCGGTCTCCACTCAAGAACGCGTCTACCCCAACGGTCATCGGTTCTAGGCTAATATGGCCGGCCTATTGCCACTTCAGTTTGTTTATTCTGTGAACTATGTCGACAACTTTGGTTCTCTGCCGGATTACCTCATTCCGAATTCTATCTCTCTGAGAGTCTTCAAGCATTGCTCCATACCTCGCTGAGCGATCTCGAATTTATGGACTATACAGGGTGTTAGGGTAAACACCGTTATCCTTGAAACCACTGGTTTGGTGTCATTTATAGAACGTAAAATCAATGGAAAATTATTATTTCAATTACTTTTTACCACTAAAGTATTTCACCCTTTCACCTATGCGCTAGGGCAACGAACTTGCGTCTCAACACGGTCGGGGGGCGTGAGACGTGACCTGATCGGCGCGACCCGTCTCTCAGTCAGTCTGCTGTTTCGCTAGCGAGCACGGTGTCGCATAGAAACTTTTTTAAATCTTTTAATGAAAATAACCCGTTTTTGTTGTTGTTACTCGGTCATTTATTTTAATATTTAAGTCAACTGCCCATGGTTTGGGTGACAATAGAGTGTTAACCCTTACACCCTGTAGGACTTTAAATAATTTATACCAACCTTAGTAGTAACAAAAAGTTCTTCCCTCTTCACGACGCCATCTTTAATCTTCTTCTCTATGATCTTGCCCACTTCTGGTTCCACTCTGTAGAGGTGGGCAGTGTCTATGTGTCTGTATCCGATGTCTATGGCATAGGAGAGTGCTTCCATCATCTTGGGCATGCCATTGGCGCTGAATTCGAACTGCAAATTGTTTTATGAGTAATTATTAATAATGTATTATTTTATGTTTTTGATGCCTGTCTGTGAGTCCATCCAAACCTATATATTTTTAGTCCATACTATGTCCTACGTCACTTGATACGGAATGGGTTTAAAACAAGTAGATATTTATTACTAATTAAATGAAATTAAATTGTTTATTCTGTAAATAGGATATTCGAATTACTTTTACACATCATATTAAAAAATATTAAAAATAAGCTAGATGAGGTCGGCGTTTCCTATCTGACTACTCTGAGAAGAAAGGCCGAAACAAACTCAGAGGTCACCGTCTCATAAAATAGTCCAGACATATTTTTGGATTATTTCTATTTACAGAATAAACAATTCTGTAAATAGAAATAAAACTTCTTTTTAGTTTAGGACGTTGCCTTATGCTGCTGAAACCATTATAAATACCTAAATAGGGTAAGCATTTATTAAATTTTAAAGCACCCTATTCCATATTTTTTTGCAAGGTATGTACGGTCACGGACTTTAATTGACGAGCCACCTTCAAACTTTTCAATTTTGCAGTTTCATACATTCACGAGATTACACGATTAAACACGAACTCAAATCGCATGCTCGTAAACAAGATGACAAATAAATTACTTTTAATCGGAAATAAGTCTTATCCATAGAGGTTGACTAATAAGTTCTAAATGATAAAAATAAATACAATGTTGCATTAAGTTTATCAAATCTATTTGATTTGATCCTTTGAATCATAGCTCATTAGCTCGATAATTCTGAAAACTTAACTGAAGACAGTGACAGTTGAAGTAACGATGTCAGAGACGTTACTTTCGAACTTGTCGAAATGACTTTTAATATTTATCCGTACGCTAACGTTACTATCGCAACGGTAACCTAGCAACGATAAACAATCGTTGCTAGGTTACTGTTGCTAGACCTGCAATTGGTTGACTTTGGGTAGTCACTCTGCTGTCAAGTTTGTAGTTTTGCTCTCAGGTTAGCCAACCGGTAAAGATATGAAATATAATTTTCTTAATACGAAGACATGACTTTGCGTGTCGGGAACCGAATAAACCCGATTTGCATTACACGGCTAAAATACGAACAGTGCCAGGTGGCTCATCAATTAAAGTCCGTGAATGAACCAGAGTTTTATCTCATAAATAAAGCTCAAAGATTTGATTGGGTCGTGGGTCCGTTTATAACAAAAATGTGACAAACACAAACAGCCATAACCGCGACAAAGTATAAAGCCTCATGCAGACTGGCGCGACGCGAGACCGGTAATTGTTATACCGTGAAGTTTTCTTAGAAATAGTTTTGTTAGAGTTGCGTCGCGCCAGTCTGCACGGTGCCAAAAAACGCTCTCTAGGAAAACACCAGTTTCCTAGCATAAATAACGTTTTAGTGACGTCATTCGACGGTGAACTGCGGACGCTGTGGAGCGTTCACCGCAGTCTCAGGAAACTCTAGCTTAACTTTATTTAGAAAAGTAAGGCATACTGTCATGGCCCGGGTCGACGGCGCGTTGTGTTCCACGCGCGCCTCAAAGAGGTGTCAGCACAATTAACGGGGTCCGCTAGGACCGATGCCTGCCAGGGTTGCGGGAAAGTCCGAAAGGTATATCGTGACCCTTGGCAACAGGCAACTTGACAACAGGAACACGGGTGGGTTTTATTCAGTAAAAGTCTGACATGCCCTCCCGCTCCGCCCAAAGCGGGAGAAGTTATTTGATGATTTCCCACACTCAAAAAAAAAAGGCATACTCTCATAAGTTTCACTTTAGTGCTGCGCTGTGTGCTAACTGTCATGCTCCTAGCGAATCAACGTATTGCAATAACCACACTGACATTTGGTGACACGGTGTAGGCCTAATTTGTCGCTTGTTCGAGCAACCACCACTCACCACCACCAGCGAAGCTCCTCTGTGAGGCTTCGGCCTTAAGAACAAATAAAGCATAAAACACATTACAGGCAAAACGTGTACCAAGGTATTTACTCACATTAAACGGCTTACTCGGGCCGGTTGATTCCTAAATTAAAACAAAATGCAAAAGAATAATATAATACACTTGCAAATAAATACAAGGAAAGAAATATAAAGCTCTTTTTTTACTGTGTGTAAATAAATAAATAAAGAAAAAAATTAAAGATGTTTTATTGTAAAAGTTATCTCACTACATAGGGATGTTTAAGTATAAGGATTAATTAATTATAAAATATACAAAAAATAATTACAGGGTGAAATTAAATTCATGAGCATCAGGGGTATTCATCATTATAAACAACTTTCCCTATGGGACCAAATCAGAAATCGCGAAATAAAACAGCTGTTCCCTACATTTATGTTCCCATAGTTCGTTAATGTAGGGAACAGCAGATAGTTTTTTCGCGATTTATTTCATTGAGTAAAATGACCCCTTAAAAAGATGCCCATGAATTAAATTTCACCATTTAAAAGTACTTTCATGTAATAATTATATTAGGTAGGTAAGTATGAAACTTTATTTATGTATTGCAGATTGGCATTGTATAAATAATAGTCGACAGTGTCCAGATGAAGCCGGGCAAAGTTGATAACTATCAATGAGATGGAGAGTCTCACGCTCCATGCCCATGCAACTTTCTTATGGTGGAATACCACGATCGGCAATATTGCAGACGGACACGCACGGCAGACGACCACAGACCACCACGCACCGCGCACCGAGGAGCTTCCGATGTCTGCGATACCCCGTACGTACACCTTCCGTCGTCCGGGCTCGTCGGTGTCGTCGCAAAATCGCGGATCGTGGGATTTCGGTATTACCCGGGCATTAGGGTGTAAAATGACCCATCACATAGCCGTCAACTACGCATTCTGTACATTATAAGTAACATTGCACAAAAATAATTGCTGGGAAACGACTTATTTTTGGTGTGAAAAATCTCTAAAAAAGTTGAAACTTTGATCTTCAATATCTCCGTAACCAGAAGGTTACCAGGTATGGTCCACAAAAAAAATGATCACAATGATGGGAATGAAAAAAAAAAAAGAAAAAAAAAATATTTAACAACAAATGCTTCATAAACAATGACTTGTGTTTGGAGCCTCCGTTTAGGCAAACAATGCCTGTGTTAGGAGACTCCGCTCCTCCATATCTTAGATATATTTTACACATACAGATATATTTTACACTATCAGAATATCAGCGCTGCGGTATTTGTTTACTTTTTCTCAAATATCGTAGCATTATGCTGAGATAGGAGCCTTTTTGGCCTCGCACAGGTTTTCTTTTCCTGTTTCACGTTGTTTTATTTTATTCTATTACTAATGTTTGTTTCTATTGTTATATTTCCTGTGCGTGTTCCAAATAAAATATTTTTCTTTCTTTCTTTACAGCATTTTGTTATTCTATAATTAAACGTAAGTATAATGTGGTAAGAAGCGTGATGTACTTTAGTTAGGTGTGGCGTATGTGTAAGATGTAGTGTGGTTTGATGTGATTTGATGTTTTGCGCGGTGTGGTGTGTGGTGTGGTGTGGTGTGTGGTGTGGTGTGGTGTGGTGTGGTGTGCTGTGGTGTGGTGTGTGGTGTGGTGTGTGGTGTGGTGTGTGGTGTGGTGTGTGGTGTGGTGTGGTGTGTGGAGTGTGGTGTGGTGTGGTGTGTGGTGTGGTGTGGTGTGGTGTGGTGTGGTGTGGTGTGGTGTAGCGTGGTTTGAATAACAAGTGACTTTGGGCTACGTTGAGTGTCTTTTTACACCCGTTAATAAGGCACATCAAGCTTGAGAGACTCTTCTAGGCCCTCTAGGAATTCCAAGAACTACGGGTGCAATCAAACTAGGCTCTAGTCGGCAACTGAAGGTATCTTACCGTCTCGTCCATGCCCAGCCAGGTCCCGTAGCCAATAGCTGGCATCTCCCGGCCATCGTTCAGTTTAAATGTTGGCACATTTACCTGGAATTAGAAAACATGGCTTAATTAGTAGAAGATAAGCAGTCGCTCCATGTAAAATACTGGTAGTCAGCTGGAGCCTGTTAGACTGGAAGCCGACCCCAACATAGTTGGGGGAAAAACTGGGCAAGTGGCAAGACTTCAGAATCGGGTTGGTGCAAGCAAGCAAGTCGTCAATATTGCTACATACAGTCGCGGTAGTGTGTTCTTGACAGCAGTCAGTTTCATACTAAACTTGCGACAATCTAAGAAGCCCGTTTTGACGTTTATCATCATACATGCCGCGATAACTTTGTATGAACGTCTACGTAAGAGATCGAAAAATCAAATTCATAATCCTAATTAATTACTATGCTATCCATACCTACACTATAACAATGAGTATCATTCGAAAGCACCAAGTTTAACTTTATATTGAAAAAATGCACTCAAAAACACGAAATAATCGTTGATTTATATACTGACAGGACGTTATTACAATGTCATGTCTTTGGGTTCGTTGCTATGGCAACAGTAGTGTTGTGAAGATTTTAACCCATTTATTGACCGAATAAAATCGATTTTCTAAAAAATCGATACTTTTACAAACATTACATTTAGAAAAGAGAGTAACATAACAAATAAAATATGATCACATATATGTTTAGCTTTCTTTTGATGTTTAATATGTTATTAAAGGAAATGGTTAAAATTACACGATAACACCAAAATCACATAATAGCCGAGTCAGAAAATATAACAATAATGTTATATTTTCTGACTCGGCTATAATGTGATTTTGGTGTTATCGTGTAAACTCGTCAACATGTCTAAAAGAGGAGGGCCAATCTTCGCAGGGTGTTTGGTAGCTGTTGAATGAGAGTTACCGAGAATCGAGCTGAATGACGTGCAATTGGAGAGGTCCAGTAGTATACTGCTGTTGATGATGATGATGATAATGACGTGTAATAAAACTATATGCCTCGAGAATCAGTTTGAATTAATGTAGATAAATTGTCGATTACAAACTCTAAGTATGATTAATCGATATGTCTCGAGAATCGGTTTTTAAAATAACCGATTTTTTTTCCCCATCACTACTAACAGTATTTTGATAGGTGTCAAAGCGGGCTTCTTAGATTGTCGCGAGATTAACGACGAATAAGTTTTATGCGAATTTGATCTTTATTAGTACTTGAAATTGTCCGACTAACACAATGGCAACGCATTCTCTCGACGGTTGGACTGTAGTAATAAGTAGATCAGTTTTTCGATTGAAGATTATCTCCAGAGATCGGTTACTAAACCATGCCAAAAGAATTTAGATGTTCTTTTGGCATTCCCCACGTAACACACTGTGCAGCAGGCTAACTACACAACTCGCTACCTTGCCGACTGGCTAGTAGGTATGTTTAACATACCATGAACTCAAACTCAAAGCATTTATCCATGCTAATATTATAAATTCGAAAGTAAGCCTGTCTGTGTGTCTGTATGTTACCTTTTCACGCCTAAACTACTGAACGGATTTCGTCAAAATTTGGCAAGGAGATAGATGGCATCCTAGGAAAGGACATAAGCTACTTTTTATCGACATACCATGCAGGCGAAGTCGCGGGCGGAAGCTAGTTTCAAATAAATCAATTTATTATCTTTTGAATTGATTCTTTGATTGATTCTTTCTGACTGACCGACCACCCCTTGAGGGTGGTCGGTCAGTCAGAAAGATGAAGCTAGTTGCTTATTCCAAAGCGTAGCAGGTTCCTATGGAAAAGAACGGGCAAGAAACTCCACGGACACTCTTGAGATATACTCATATAACTAAGCTATGTGTTCGTGCTAGTAGGAGAGAGGAAGAAGGCCGGAAGACCTGAGATTACTACGGTGGCTGTCTTTATCATTGATGGGGATTGTCAATGGGGATTAGTGGAATAACCAGCCCATGAGACCACCCCGAAATCGTCAGTATGCACCAGTGCAGCGCTTGAAACTCTCGTCGAGGAGAAATAACCATGACCCTATTTAAAAGCAATCGTCGCGCGAATAAACGATCGTTTTTCGAACTTTTTATTCGGTGAACCAGAGGTCCTAGTCAAGTGACAATCGCTTCGAAAGCATTTCGTATTTCTACAACGACTTTCAACAGGATTGATATAAGCTTTTCGATAGCTTATGTCAGTCCTATACATTTTCGTCTTTTCCTGATAGAATGTCACTTTGTCTGGCACTGGGCCTCTGAACGCGTGGTCGCACCGACAGAGGGCGCTTTCCTGTTTTCCGAAAAAAAAATTACATTGCGCACACGACCGATCGCGTATTCGCGCAACGTTCGCATATTATGACGCGGCCTATCGGACTATCACAACATGCTTCTTTCAAAATATTGATAGAGTCTGATGTTTGTATCAAATAAACAACGTGCCGCTACAATGGCGACATTAATTAAACACGCGTATACGATTTCGCATATTCGTTTTATGACAATATTTGAATTTCATTAAACGTTTATTTTTGATTTATTTACTATTTTCTAAATTACCATCCTGGAGCAACCTGTACTTAAAGAACTGTAGCGAAGAGGTCATTTGCCGGGGTCACAGATTGTAGGTGAATAGAAGGAAAGCCGCGCAATTTCTTAGAAATTATGGCCGACAAAATCTTACCGATAGAACGTAAGCCAGCTGGTAGGTAGCTTCATGAATGAATCTTTTACACAGAGTGATCTCAATTTTGGTTATGTTTTTATTATTTAGTTTGTTTGAAAATTTATTTTTTTCAGTTTAAGAATTATTTTATTTTATTATCATTGTTATGTTTACTGGCCTACCCGTGTGTTCAATTAATGTCGCCATTGTAGCGGCACGTTGTATAACTATCGTTTATGTAATATTTACTTATTTATTACTTTATCAATATAAGTCCAAAGTTTATCTAGCAGTGATATCAGTTTAATAATCTACCTACTGTAAAATTAAATGGAATATGTTTATGATGGCACGCACTGCAAGTTTTTAGGCAATATTTTGCTAAGATTTGTTGATAAAACAAATTAGTTTTTTTATATCAAATTGATAGTGCCATAATATTGTTTAAAATTTTTAGCAAGTGATACTTTCAATGTTCTCGATATTGGTAATTTTTCAACATAGATACAGAAAAATACAATAGACGTAGATAATTATATTTAGTAACCTATTCCGCTTAACTATTCCTCAAGAGTCATAAAAACCCTGTAAGAAATCGACACGTGTTTCACCTCTCAACGAGGCATCCTCAGGATGACGATTGACCAGTCGCAAACCAGAACACGACGTGTTGCCAAACCCATCGCTGGACGCAGCGCTGCGTCATTCGTAATCTTTATGAGTACTTAATCTTATCTAGAGGAATAGTTAAGCGGAATAGGTTACTACTAAATATAGTGGTCCTCAGAAGTCCGAAAATCTGACAACCAGTCTTACCAAGGGGTATCGTATTACCCAGTTACTGGGTTGTGGAGGTCTGACAGGCAGTCGCTCTATGTAAAATACTGGTATTCAGCTGCATCCGGTTAGACTGGGAGCAGACCCCAACAAAGTTGGGAAATGGCTAGGCAGATTGAGCTGAGTTCACTAGACCAACAAACTCAGTTCCAGTCCAATTATTCTATCAAGCTAAGTTTGCTTAGCAATCAATTCGTAGTTTGTTCTGAACCTAAGTAATTGCTGTGCTAATTAGCGAGGCTACTAGCTACAAACACGCCTCTAGCCTTCCATTTTGTTGAGTGGACACAGTGAGCTGTGTACTAAGACGCGGACGACACGGTGAGCTGTTTACTAAGACAATATATGACTGCATACTTAATTAATGTCACCCCTCTTTCCACCGTACTTATAAAACGATTCCTAAACTATAGACTATAGCACAACACTTTTCATCACGCCTGTATTCCCCGAAGGGTTAGACAGAGGTGTACCTATAGTACACACACATTTCGCCAGTTATGTTTAAGTCCCATGTAAGGCGAGCCTATTGCCATCAAACGGGCACATATCCAGACTCCGGGCCGCCACTGAGAAATTCCAGATGGATAAACCCTTTACCCGGCCCGGGAATCGACCTCAGATAATACAGGAAACCTATAGATAATACAAGAAAATAAATTGGCATTTAAACTGAAAAAGACAGCCCGAATCACTTTAATGTTATGAATATGTCGGATCCTTGAGCTTTGAGCTACCCGGAATGATGCATGTAGTCTGATGAGAGATGTTCAAACTCAAACTCAAACTGTTCTGTCTGGTAGATACATGTATTCCTTTTCTATTGCTAAATGTTTACTATTTTTAAAATGGTATTAAGTATTAAGGATGTGGCGGTATCTACATCGCCACATACGAACTACGCACCAAAGACCTGACGTCACACAAAAATCCTGACGTCACATAAATCCTGCATCGCGCAATTAAAGTTTACCAACTTTTTTTAATCCAACATCAATCGTTGGGCAGTTGCCCCCAGACACAATACCCGTCTGGTTGGAGGATCCTCCCTTTTCTATGGTGGACGAGTTTACTTTACACCCTGTTCCTCAAAGGTACCGCTAAAAGGATGTATGTCTATGGAGGTCGTGCCTTGTGTAATAAGGGCCTAAACATAAAGACAACACAGTGGGTACCTAGGTATGCATTGTCTCTGTGAAGGCCGATCCTAACGATGCAGGCGATTATGTGTTTAGATTGTTAATACATGTCAATTACATATGTATTATGTTAATGTACTATTAACGCATATTCAACTAGGTAGCAGCCAGTTTGAAATGTTATTAACAATATTATTATGTTGGAGTCGGCTTCCAGTCCACCCGATGCAATTGAATACCAGTATTTTACATGTAGCGACTGCCTATCTGACGTCCACAACCCAGTTATTGGGTAGGAAACACGATACCCCTTGATGAGACTGGTTGTCAGACTTTTGGGCTTCTGACGACCCTAGTTTGTGTCCGGTTAATGCCAAAAGGCTAGCCCCCTCTAAATGGGAACATAACTGTTGAAACGTGAATGTACCATAGACACATCTCTGGCATACAGGCGTGATGTTATCATTATGTTTAGATACTATACCTACGTAACGTGCCAATCATAATACAAGATTAGATGACTTGTAAAATGATTGCACATTTAGAAAACATAATAAATTTTTTATCAATTTATCATCAAAATAGTTGATGATAGCTAGTAATTTTGTCCTCAAAAAAGATGCTGATTCTTTGCCCTATCTTTAGGGCAGCATAATACTTAGAATCGGCACTTTTTGGAGGTCAAATTTTATGAAATACAGCCAACAAGTGTTTATCATATCTTTAACCGCCTCAGTCTGTGGTCTAGTGGTAAGACCACCTCACAGATCCAGAGTTCGGTTGGATTCCTAGTGGGGGCAACATTTTCTGCTCTGTTTGGTTGGTGGTAGGGCTTTTTCTACGTCCGCCTGGCTAGCTACCACTATCGTATCTAAGTCTGTCGCTATAACAAGAATGTTAACATTGTTGTATTTCGGCAGTTAGAGGTAAGATAGCCAGTTCCTCTGTGGTTGAGGATTCCGGGTGATGCTCGCTTCCACCTTCGGCCTGATCATCACTTACCATCACGTGAGATGAAGGCCAAAAGTTTCACAGTTGTGTAAAAAAAAAATGTCCAACGGTTGGGATAAAAATTGCCTAAATAACTACGTCACTGTCCGATTAGCTTTATTATCTTTTAATTTACTAGTCACCGTAATGCGCGACGTTATAAAATATGTGACGTTAAAACAATATTATTTATCCTTTGTACTATTCCAGGTCATGGTCTACCCATGTGCCAAATTTCATTTAAATCCGTTCAGCCGTTTTAGCGTGAAAGCGTAACAAACAAATAAATAAATAAACAAACAAACTCACTTTAGCATTTATAATATTAGTTAAACAAATAGTCAAATATGATGTTACCTACAATGCCGCCTTGAGGTATCCCATAGCTAACCCTTTCCGTATAACTTATATAATGCTAATTTCACCGCAATATTAAAATAAATTATGGGTTAGCTTTTAAGAATATCGAACAAATGCCCACTTAGTTCTTGTGCTTCTGAATTTAAAGTCAGTATGGGGTTTGAAACGGAGTCAAATGTCTTAGAAAGATCTAAGAATACGAGTATAATTATAATATGAATCACTTTATGCTTTTTCATTTACAAAATGTAACATGGGGCGGGAGGACCTCGTGGCCAAGTAATAACAGCCGCACGGGTCGATCCGTCAGGTTAAGCTACGCTTGCCGGGGTTGGTCCGTGGATGAGTGACTATCTTTACATACTTAGACTCCTCCGTGCCTTGGAAAGCACGTTAAGCCGTTGGTCCCGGCTGTCATTTGTGGATCTTCGACAGTCGTTACGGGTCGTCAGAAGCCCGAAAGTCTGACAACCAGTCTTACCAAGGGGTACGGTAGTACCCAGTTACTGGGTTGTGGAGGTCAGATAGGCAGTCGCTCCATGTAAAATACTGGTATTCAGCCGCATCCAGTTAGACTGGAGGCCGATCCCAATATAGTTGGGAAAAGGCTAGGCAGATTGAGTTCATTTTGACAGTTCAACAACATTCATTGATAAGTTGTTGAGCAGACAAATTTTTCGAACATATGAAACAATGGACTAGCAATATCCATAACAATCATTCAAATTGTGATTGTAAGTGTGTTATGCAATAAGGGCTATCGAATCATAATACTTAATTACCGGTTTACCACGTACTTACTATCGAATTGTAATAATTAATTACCGGTTTACCTAATCCATAAATTCAAGATGAGTAGCTTAGTAAATAATTAAAAAGCGATGATATTGATATTTGAAAAAGATGGTGATAACCTCATCCACATCTGTTGCGTGGTGTAGAACAACGTGGACATACAGACAAACACGAAAAGCGACTTTATAATTTATTAGATCCCCACCTATGAAATCAGCGTTTTGTATGGGGAATTTTAAAGAAGTTGCATTTTTCATACTAACATTTTCTTAATTTATATAACAACCATGAACACTAATGTTTTAAAAGTTTTATGCACTAATGTTTAAAAACTAAGATAAATTTCCGCCACCTAGATTAAGCGACAAAAATAAGTTTTGGCTAAGTTAAAAAAAATTGTAGTCATTTCTGCTAACAAAATGAGGAGTCATTTATGTTTTTTATGTTTAGAAAACTTTATGTAATAAGGTTTATTTTACTATTGGTAGTAGTCTATGATCGTCATTATTCGATATAATACCAAGCAATTGATGAATATTGTAAAACATAGAAGTGACGAGGTTCTCTATTTGTGAGAAAAAAACGCCAATTTCATAGGTGGGGACCCAATATGTATAGCAGAATTGTTGTCAAGTAATAGAAAAAAAAAGTACTTACTCGCGCCATTTTGTGGTAGTTCCTTCCTTGACAACGGTTCACAAAACACTGGCTTGTCTGTGACACTGGCTGACGCTGGATTGCCCGCCGGCGATGTAGCACGGTTTACACATTCGACCATAGATTATGTAAAGCCGGAGCCAGACATCGTCACATATTTGATCAAACACTTTGATAGACTTTGGCTCACACATTTGAACACTTGTTTACTTTTACAAGCCAGATACAGTCACATATTTGATCAATGTCTTTGATAGACTTTTCTCACACATTTAAGAGGGCATAAGAGCGCTCAGCACAAATTCACTTTTTATCTCGCATGCAACATACTACTGCCAGACTGAGTGACAGCGAGTTGGCTCCAAGACTCGAATAGTTTAGGTAGCTGCTTCTTTTGGTGAAAATTATGGTTGTTTTAAAAAAAAATAAGATTAATCTTACATGCTGCTGGGATTCAGGAAGTGAACTGCTTTTAGAGGAATTGCTAATATGGCCGGTTTAGGCCCCCCTGTACACAGAAATGGTACGTATACACTAGCGGTGATACCGACGCGGCCATACAAAATCCTCCTTTGGTGTCGCGCTGCGAATCGCCCCCGCGATATGGCGCTAGTGTGAAAGGTGTTGCACTTGCGGTGGCGATAATATCGCAGAATCGGAAACCTTTATTTACGAGACACTGCACTTGCAGGCTACGCATACATTTAAACTTCGAACGCTTTGATATGTGCTACGCACACATTTGAACGTTTAACGCTTTGATGTGCGCTCGAAAAACCAACACCGAATGGAAAAATTGAAATAAGTTATCAAACTTTGATGAAATACCCAAACACACGTGCCTCACAGGTGTCAAACAAGTGTTCAAATATTGTTGCTACATCTGGTGCAGGGTTGGATGTGCGCTCGAAAAACGACACCGAATGGCAATATTGAAATAAGTGGTCAAACTTTGTTCAAATACTCAAACATGAGCCTCACATGTGTTCAAGTTTTCAAATAAGTGTTCAAATGTTATTGCTATGTCTGGCGCCGGCTTTATACAGATAAATAATCTACTTTGAACTTGGAATGCATCTTATCGCTCCCGTTACAAAAATAGATTGGGTATTTCTACTGCGATATCGATAAAAATCTGGCCTAGAGGTCGCAAGCCAAGCGCACTGTTGACGTCTTGGGTTCGAAGCCCGAGTCGGGCAGAGTTTTTTTTGTGTTGTGCCCGGCACCCCATTACGTAACGCACTTTCCATCACGATTTGAATGATAGACTTTTGTACGCTTAGTACGCACGAGATAACGCATTTAATGTTGTTGAACTGTCAAAATGGAAGCCATTGCAACTTACGCAGTTACCTCACAATTAGGTACGCGGTACGACGGAAAAATTACACCGCACACCCATAGACATGCCCGTCGCATGTGGACTATGAGATAAAAATATCCATATGCTGCGGTGACCGTATGGCGACTGAGATATAATTATGGTATAGTTTGAACAACACGACGTTTCTCACCACACTCACTCACTTGTTAGTTCGAGATTCATTCATTTGTATGTCACAGTGAAGCGGTACAAAATGTTATTTTGAGGTGTTGGGACGTTCAATCATTTTGTATGGGACATTTGAAGTGCCTCTTGTATGTCCTACCCAACACTAATCTATAGATCACTTGTCTACGATGCGCACTAAGCGATTTATGCGATACGCGCACTCATGTAATATTATATCCCTCACAGCCTACGCCTGATTTTAAGCGACACAAAAATAAAACTCAAAAAGCTAAAAATAATATTTTTTTATTAAAAATATACTTAGAATAACAAAATATTGATGCCTGTGTAATATTTATTAATTTTATTATCTATCCAGGCAATATTTTTCCTAAAATAACATCTTTAATATATGTACTAACAATATCACAAAAAAATAAATATAAAAGAGATATATTTTACATTGGCCAAAGCTGACAACCCGGTCAATGTAAACAATAACCAGCACCTCAATAGGGAATATGCATGTGATTCAAATATGGATCAAAAATTTTGTTTATAAACTATTCTACTTCAGAATTATGCCTCCATCAATATTTTTGAATAAAATTTCTTTTTGAGCGAGATATTATTTTTTTTAAAGTCCCAAAAAACTGTGGGTAATTCAAATACTTGAAAAGGCTAAGAGCGGATGTGACGTAACAATCCGTGATAACAATCAAAATGTCAATGTCAAGTCAAGCAACAAGTGTCAAGTCAATGTCAAACGCTCATAGAAAAAGGAGTATTTGACATTGACTTGACAGTTGCTTGTCTGTTTTCACGGACTGTGACGTCACCACACCAAGCGCGCCAAATGGAGGGCGTTTAAATAGACCGGATCGGTTGGATATTTTTAAACATTTTTTTAACTACTTTAAATTGCTTTTTTGCCGTCGATTTTTTTTAAACTATTATTTGACGATGTAAACTAACGAATAAAAATATAAAAAAAATACATGCATATTCCCTATTGCGTAACACACTTTTAATCACAATCCCAAGGATTTTGTAGGAAATTCCTAATTCATTTTTGCTCAGTTTGACGATGGAAGGCCTGTGTGAAGGATGATATGGCTAGAAAGGGTGTGACTACCGAGATGACGGCTAATAGAGAAGTATGGAAGAAAGGGACATGTTGCGCCGACCACAAATAAATTAGGATAAGGGCAGGAAAATGATGATGAGACATTCGTCTGTTGGACAGCGTAAATATCGCAATTAATGATGTAGAATTTTCAAAATACCTTTAGCTTTGCAATTGTTAGTGTGTTACGTAGTTACGCCGCTGCAACATAATCAGCTTATAATGTTCCCACTGCTGGGACACAGGCCTCCTCTCTATGAGAGGGAGTGGGCCGTAATCCACCACGCGGGCCCAGTGCGGGTTGGTAGATGTCACATGTCTTCGAATTTTTGGTTCTAAGACATGCCGGTTTCCTCACGATGTTTTCTTTCACCGTTTTGAGAGCAGTGGTGATGAAATTATTTACACAAAGTAAAGCGCATGTCGGGGTTCAAACCTACGACCTACAACTCGTAAGTCGCGGCCGTTACCACTGGGCCACCACTGCTCGCTGCAACGTTTAATCAATATCCAAATTGATTCCACTCTTCCATTTAAGAAGCGACTCGGGGATATCCATTTTTTCAGGGACTTTGTCGAACGGGTAATTTTGATAATCTTGATAGAAGAAGGGTCTGACAGTTCGGAAGCCATTGTCGAATTTAGCTAGGGCCTCCACGTCAGCTTTGTCCAGGGTGAAGTCGAAAATGGATGCGTTTTCTACGACTCTCGAGTTTGTCACCGTTTTTGGTACGCTGACGATTCCTCGTTCATACTGTAAAAATAAAAAGTACTAATAATGGAGATTTTTTTTTGTTTGTTACGCGATATCTCCGCCAATTATGAATCGATTTTGATGATTTTTTCGACTTTTCAATTATCGTTTTTTGTCAATGCAAAAAACGATAATTGAAAAGCAAAGACACTAACTTCCGAAATTAAAGTCATTTTTCACTATTATGTATATTTTTTTGGAAGAAGGTTGTTTTTTTTTTTGTAAAAAGTTTTTTGATCACTATTTTCAAGGAGTCGATCTGTCAGAAAGATGAAGCTTGTTGCCCATTCCAAAGTGTAGTAGGTACCTATGGAGAAACGGGCAAGAAACTCCACGGACACTCTTTTAAATCAGATTATATTTAAAAGAGAGTTTAATCATTTTCTTTGTGTGTGATTAACCAGGTGGTGATTAACCAGGGGGCCAAGTCTACTAATTTACAACCGTGTCAGTGGTCTCACAATGATATTTTTGACAGATATGCCATACAAAATCTGTCAAAAACTCATCATTGTGAGACCACTGACACGTTTGTAAATTAGTAGACTTGGCTCCCTGGTTTTATACCGCCCATGGACCTCTGACATGATTTCACTTGCCGTCGAGAAATATCACAACAATGATCTCTGGACACGTGGCCTAAATCGGAACTAACGCCGCCATCTTGTTTTTTCAATACAATTTGAGGGTCACTGACCTGCAAATTGCAGAAAATGTACAACCCGTGCGCATTAACATGGCACCTGGCTCGGAACTCAATACTCCCCCCGCTACCCGCGCTGCGCCCCGCCGACGCCGTGCGGGGAAGCGAGGGGAGGTACAAACGTCATTGAGCCAGGTGCCATGTTAATGCATACGGGTTTGTAACAAAATTTGAATTTCGCGGGCTACCTTACCATATATCTCAGCGTGACTTGCGTGACAGTCTTCCCGTGCTTCTTCGCGATGGCCACCATTATCGGGTTGTTGAGTTTCGGCTCGGGGCTGTTCGGGACACTTCGGGTCGGCACCATGGTTCCGAAGGGCGAGTAGGCGGTGATCAACACGTTGTTCGCTTGGCAGAAGTCTATGAGCTCTTTCTGACCGAGGTTTAGGTTTACCTGGAAGAGAGATAAATATTTTTGTTTAGGGTTCTATTAGATATGACGGCGTCAGCGATGGCTGAGCGATAGTGCCGTGCCATCATCATCTCGATTCGTTGGTACAGAATCCATAGTGCAGGTTTACACGATGATACAGCAATTGTAGGAATTTCACTTTCAGAATAATCATCACAGTAGGTATAATGTTCACGCACTACTTTCTACGTTCGGGCAAACCGACAGTTTCGCCTAGGAGAAGTGAAGGTCTGCATCCGTTCCTTGCCCACGCAAGACTGCCTCGTCGTTCAGCCACTTCCCTTAACACGATTCTGTCCACATGCCGCCCCACTCTAATGAGCGCGTCACGGAGTTTACCCTCACTTTAGTACTACAATAATCAATTGAGAGACTATTATCGCTCAACTTTTATAATCTGCGACAGGTATAATTATCTTCATCTTATTGGCACGAAGTAAATGAGAGTAGGTCATACCGCGGTAAGACATTAACCAGTCAGCCAGGTGGTTGCGGGGCTGACTTTCTGGGTTGCCATTATAGAGGGTGAGATTGAATTCATGGGCATCCTCTAAAGGGGTCATTGTACTCATCATTATGAACAACATCCACTATGGGACCAATATTGAAATCTGTTTTTTTAGGAACTTTGGGTCCTTATAGGATGTCCTTCTTCGCCTTCACATCACATCTATCTCCTCATCATCTAGCCTTTTTCACAACTATGTTGAGGCCGGCTTCCAGTCTAACCGGATGCAGCTGAATATCAGTATTTTACATGGTGCGACTGCATATCTGACCTCCACAACCCAGTAACTGGGTAATACGATACCCCTTGGTAAGACTGGTTGTCAGTCTTTCGGGCTTCTTACGACCCGTAACGACTGTCAAAAATCCACAAATGACAGCCGGGAGCAACGGCTTAACGTGCTTTCTGAGGCACGGAGGAGTCTCGGTATGTAAAGATGGTCACCCATCCGCCAACCCCGACAAGCGTAACTTAACCTGATGGATCGACCCCGTGTGGCTGTTATTACGTAGCCACGAGCTCCTATCCTATCTATCTAACTATAATTATAATAATTATTATAAACACTAAAGTTTGTAAGTATGGATGGATGGATGTTTGTTACTCTTTCACGTAAAAACTACTGCATGGATTTGGATGAAATTTGGCAACCAGATAGTTTATAACCTGGATTAACACATAGGATCTTTTATCCCGATATTCCCACGGGATAGAGACTTACGTGGGTGAAACCGCGGGTCGCTGCTAGTCTACTATATATCTCAAATTTTGTTGGCCCAATACTTTGCAACTTAAAAGATAAGACCTAGACAAAAAAAAATTAAAAAAATGGAATTTATGTCTCACCTCAATCTGGTTGGTCACCGGCGGCACCTTACAGTTCTTGAGCAGTCGGTCCATCTGTTCCACGTTGAAGTTGGACACGCCGATGGACTTGACCAGCCCCTTTTTCAGCACAGACTCGAAGCCGCGCCACGTCTCCAGGTAGTCGATCTTCTCGTCTACTCCTTCTTGCTGGAAGGTAGATGGTATTTGGAGTACTTGAATTATGGGGTTGTAGGAATCAAATCATTTTTTTTCCTCAGTTGAAATATGGAAAGATGCCTAATACTAATAGAAGTGATTGGTAGAATTTTTAACCGACTTCTTCAGAAAGGAGGTGGTTCTTACCTCTTATTACCCATGTTTGCTAACGAATAAATGATATGATTTCTATGTTCGTCAGTATGTTTTTTTTTTTGTATATATATGTTCATCGACATTTTTGCCAATTTTGAACCGATTTAAAAAAAAAAATTGAGTTCGAAAGGTTATACTCCCGAAGTAGTCCCATATAAATTTTATTAACTTTGCTTGCGTAGTTTTTGAGTTAGCTTCAATATTACGTATTTTTCCCACTTTGTCTATATAAACGATATTATATTATTTGACTGTCACTGTTATTCACATTGGGATCGCCTTTATGCTGCGCTATAATAAGTATTTCTTTTCCGTAACAGGTTACTAACTCACCGAGATAGACATGGGCCAGTGCATGAGCACCAGGTCGATGTAGTCGAGTTTCAAGCGCCGCAGAGACCCTCGGACTGACACCTCGACATCAGCTTCCCGATGGAAATGCTGCCACACCTGAAGAAGAAAAAGATTCTGATGTTAATAGGAGAAAAAGAGGGCTACACAACATGAAATTTTCCTTTTAAAATGAAGGAGAGCAATAGGAAGGATTTTTGAAAATTCATCCTCCAAAAACATCATCATCTCCGCTCTTGTCCCGGCACAACGATGTTTTCTTCTTCCACTCTCTCCTGTCAACTGTCACGCTATCATTCACTTCCTTCTCTTTCATATCATTCCTCACACAGTCCATCCATCTTTACTTTCGCCTCCCTATCGCCTACCTATCCCTTTTCATCCATCAATATTTATTGTCCTCCG
This sequence comes from Lithophane semibrunnea, assembly GCA_947363905.1. NCBI lineage: Eukaryota > Metazoa > Arthropoda > Insecta > Lepidoptera > Noctuidae > Lithophane > Lithophane semibrunnea. The sequence continues at coordinate 2,472,146 of OX376216.1, forward strand.
TCAACCGTCACGCTATCATTCACTTCCTTCTCTTTCATATCATTCCTCACACAGTCCATCCATCTTTACTTTCGCCTCCCTATCGCCTACCTATCCCTTTTCATCCATCAATATTTATTGTCCTCCGTCAACCGTCACGCTATCATTCACTTCCTTCTCTTTCATATCATTCCTCACACAGTCCATCCATCTTTACTCTGGCCTCCCTATCCCTTTCCATCCATCAATATTTATATTCATCACTCTATTAGTCACATGCGTTTCGTCCCTCCTCATCACATACCCGTATCAAACGATTACCTTTCAACTTTTCTGTCACTGGCGCCACTTTCAAAAATCCCCTTATGTACTCATTTCTTATTTTATACATTTTCGTTACTCCATACATCCTTTTCACCATTCTTATCTCCGCTGCCTGAAATCTTTTTTCATCTGACTTCTTCACTGCTCCGGCATTCCGATCCATACAGTACAATGAAAAAAAATAAGGGATGTTTGTATGGAAGTTCATCAGTTTTGCCGATGGGAAATATTATCGGGTACAACGGCTTTTATTAGATAGGTGATTATTTATTAGGAGGCGAGTGTATTGCCACTAACCATATATGAATTCAGACACAAGGCGGACTGCTGTCTTCCTAAATGAACCGCATAATTTAAATTTTCCCGTGATTGCGTTCGCAATCACTAGAAAAACAAACCAGTGACATTTTTAGAGTAACAGGGTGTAAAGTCCACTCATCCACCATAGAAAAGGGAGGATCCTTCGACCAGATGGGTGTTGTGTCTGGCGGGCAACTGCCCAACGATTGATCTTGGATTCTTGTATATAATATGTCCATCGTACGGTAAACTCTAATTGCGCGATGCAGGATTTATGTGACGACAGGATTTTTGTGTGACGTCAGGTATTTGATGCGTAGTTCGCATGTGGCGATGTAGATACCGCCACAATTTGTATAGTTGAGATGTTGAGATACGGTGTGAATATAAGAAACTATACCAACCTTAGTTGTAACAAAAAGTTCCTCCCTCTTCACGACGCCATCTTTAATCTTCTTTTCTAAGACCTGCCCCACTTCCGGTTCCACTCTGTAGAGGTGGGCCGTGTCTACTAGTCTGTAACCGATGTCTATAGCATAGGAGAGTGTCTCCATCAGCTTGGGGATGCCATTGGGGCTGAATTCGAACTGAAAGGTGTTTTAAGAATATTTATTAATAATGTATTCTTTTAAGTTACCTATGAGGTGCGGAACATACATATGGGGCGGGGCACGGGCGCGGTGAAGGCGAAATATGAAAGGAGCGGCGCAACGCCCGCGGCTCGGACTGTCTGTCGCCTTGCCCGTATCACGCCACTTGTGTATGTCCAGTTAACCAAATTGTCACACTTTATTAGCCATTTCATACAACTGTCAAAGAATGACAGTTGATTAAACGGATAATTTTAAATCAATTTACTTTACAATTAATTACCCGGAATTTAGCCACTATGAGTAGCTTCCATCGTAATTCGTATGAACCCCCGACACGTAGTGCAGCAGCCAATCGCTTAGTCACTGCACCGACTGTGCCATCTTAGTTAGGCCGAAGACACACAGATTAATGCTTCGCTTAGTGCTTAGGGTTTTCACAGATTATGTCACTTTTCTAAGAAACTGACGCGTGTCATACGAATATGAACCTTATTCTTATGCAGCTAGACAAAACTATTCGCCGGCATATTTTTTAGAAAACAAAACGAGACAAAAAAAAAGTTTTAATTTCTGCCACTTTCCATGTTAAATAATACATAATTGATGTCACCGAAAATAACGAAATAGTGAAATCACAAATCACACGAAATGAAGTGAATGGACGAAATCACGAAATGTCAAAGGAGATTGATAACTGTCCCATACAAGCTTGGCCCAGAAATGAACACAAATGAAACAAAATGTATTATGATGATTTAACAGTGTTTCATAGGGGTCCATATTGGCTCACCTAAAGTTCTTTACCCGAAATTGTTCTTCCTAATGATTTGTAATCCGAATGATCACTCTTCCTAAAATTTTTCATCCTAAAGTTTTCATTCATACTATTTGTAGTGCTACCGGCGATGTTCATAACACTCATGTTTCCGAAAATTGTAATGAATAATATCATTAATGTAAATATATTTAAACTCCTACTGTTTTTTATCATAACGCTTTTATCCCTAAACACAATTACCATAATATTTTCACTCATATTCAGAAGGTCAGAGTGTAGTCTAGGACCGATTCGGTTCTGGCACTTCGCCGGCCGCTGCCGCGGCACGCTCGCTTCGCTCGCTCGGCTCGTGCGTAGTTGGTCACAGTTCTAACCTAACCTAACCTATAGATCCATTCCACAACGTTTTTACGACAAACGGTTAGTCGGAGACAAAAAACACCAAGACTCTTTTAGCCTTATATTTACGCAAAATTAATGTATATAATACTGATTATTATGAATAAAAGGAAATCTACACAAAAAGATATGACTGTGAATAATAGTGTAAAAGATGGTTATGTTGAGAAAATATAGGAAAACAAATAAAAGTATAAAAGATGTTTATTGCTACTGACATTATGAAATTGAATGCTTCGGAATTATGAACATTAGAGACAGAGTAGTTAGGAATTGTGATTGTTAGGATGAAAAATGTTAGGAAGAACATTTTCGGATTTCCAATTATCGGAGTTGAAAATTTAGGTGAACTTTGGCGCACCCGTTTCATAGCCCTGTATATTTTTGTTCGCCGTAAAACTTTGTGAAGGGATGTTATGATCCTTGCTGTAGGCCTTATGGGACCTAGCTAGGGTCACGCCATCTACAATTAGCTTTGACCCACCTTCCCCATAATATGTCACTTGCTGTAGATACGCTACTCACCAAGCATGCTACTAAGCGAGGCTCCTCTGTGTGGCTTCGGCCTAAAGAAACAAATAAAGCATAAAACACATTACAGGCAAAACTGTACCCAAGGTTTATGTAGTTACTCACCTCAAACTGCTTATTCGGGTCCTTAGATTCCTAAATAAAAAGAAAATGCAAAAGATATATAATGTACGTGCAAATAATTATAAGGACAGAATTTAAAGAAATGTTTTTTACTGTGTGTACAGCTACATAAATAATAAAATAAATAAATACCTAAAGCAAAAATTAGAGATGTTATATTGCAAAGCTTATCTATGTATAAAGGGCTGCTTATAATGACGAATTAATTAAAAACAGGATATAAAAAGACCCATCATCAAAATTAAGTAACGTTGCACAAAATTAATTGCTGGGAATCGACTTTTATTTTTGGTTCTGTTCACGGTTGTGCGCAACGTAACGCACGCAAAACATTGTGTTTATGAGTGCATGCAATACTTATTTAAAATTAAGGTTGATGCGCTAAGGTAGAGTCTCATGCTTCATGCAACATTCTTCAGGCTCATGCAAACTTGCGCGATATACCGAGCGCGACAGGCAGCGAGAACGCGCCCGCGATATCGCGCCTGTTTGCAGGAGCCTTTACCCGGGCGGGCGCGGCGTTTATAATATGGTACATTAAGCTTGAGAGATAGACTCTCTCTTGCATTGATGTAAGTGCATGGAATGAAAATTTCATAAAATCGTCATTCAATGCACTTTCATGAACTTAGAGAGTTATATTGCTGATTCTAATGTTTATAATTTCTGTAAATCCATATTTGTTACGACCGCAAATAATATTTAGATCAACATACAACCTGATACTGACCTGCAAATTGCAAAAAACGTAAGAAAGTTTGAATTTCGCGGGCTACCCTAGCGGATCCACCTTAATTTCACTCTGTATGATAGAATACTTGTACAATGGAACTTCTACTGAAACTCGATGACTATACTACAATGCAAAGCTATGCTGCTCATATCCTGGGCATTTTAAAAAGTACAGAGGGTCCAGACAAGTGCCAATCGCTTTCAAAGCTTTTCGCAAATACGAAATTCACGCGAACTGTTATAAGGTCTTCTAGCGTTTGGTTTTAAAAAAAAGATTTATTTACTGGAAGATATTTTGGTATATTACATAACCAGGATAATTGTTATTATATATTAAGGATACGCGAGAGACCCATGGGCAGGACCGTCTGTCCAGGAGGTAAGTAGTGAACTGACTCGAATGAACTACTATGACGTATCAAAACTAAGTTGGCAGCGCCGCCTAGGCGCTGATTCAGCATTAACCCCTACAAGGCTAGGGTATAACACCTCCCCCTTTAAGAAATAACTTCGGGGTTGCTACGAAGTTATGTAATTATTTTGTGTAAGATCAAAGCAATCGAGTATTTTAGATTCTAGTTCTAATAGCTGGAAGGGAGATTTCTTCATTATCAGAATTACTGGTTTCTGTATTAATTTTGCAAATTGATTCTGGTTTTGATGAGAAAGATACTTTAACTGGGGTTCTGCTGCCGGGTCGTATACATTTATAAACTTTAAAACATACAAATGACATTATAAGGATAATAATTAATAAAGTAATAATAGAGTAATGCATCCCATATTTTAAAATGTGTGGTTGATTGTCAAGGACGTTATCTATATTACTTAATTGTTTTAGAAAGATATGCTTATTAAACTTCAGATCATCTAGATGTGTTTAATAGTTTAATAGGGGATACATTATTGATTGATTGGTTTAATCTCATTACATTACAGCAAGTGTCATTTAATAAGTTAAAGTCAGGAAAGGCTATAGGTGTAGAAATGTTTAGTGCTGTATATTTCGGGATTAAAGTGGTTCCTTTACAGTAACCTATGCAGTTTTTAGGGATTGTAAGTATTCCGGTACCTAAGACATTAATTTCTAATAATTTTGAGTTTCGGCATTCTATTGAAACTCTATTAGACACCGACTGTATGTAAATCCATTTATTATTCTCTATAGGTTTCCACATATCTAAGTTACCATAAATAAATCTAGTTTCACAATATTTTGGAGTTTCACTGATCACTTTTGACATATATTCACTTTCACAAATAGGTCTGATATCTGACGCATACACAGTTGTTATGTCGCACACATATTTTCCCGCAGTGATGATTTTGCAACTTTCCAAATCGTTTAAAGTGCTGTATTGGGTTTTGTCTTTGGTCATTGCAATATATTTGGAACTGGGTAAAATTAAACTAAAAGTATTAGGTTTACTTAAATTGTGAGGAGTAGGCAGAGCAATGTTATGAAATAATACATATTCTTTGATAGACACTAAGGGTATTTGTAACACGAAAAATATCTTATTACTAATATAATAACTAACTATTCTAGATACATTCAAGATTAAATGAATAGAACTTAAATCTAAATCAACAGGTAGTTTTAAGTCATTAGGTAGATGCTGATAGTTATCGGCAAGCTCCCGGAACAATTGTTGTGACGTAATCATTGATGGGTGTAGAATATTTTGATTACTAAATAGGACCGCGTTTGTTATGTCTTCCAGTTGGAATGACATAGTTAAGATTGATACTTCTAGATTATTGAGTATGTGAACAATTTCTAATCGTAGTAATAATACATTTGTTTCATTAGTTACTTTTACTAGATTGGTCGAGAGTTTGTCGATAGCTTCTTTTAAGTTGACCTCATTAACTTTAATTTTATTAATGGAGTTATTAAATGATGAAATTGTTAATGTAGATAGTAGAATATTCTCTTTCATTAATGAAATCAACTTCTTTTCGTTATTTTGTAATACATTTATAGCGTCATTGAACCTGAGACCATCGTTTTCGTCCAGATTGCCAAATATTTGTTTAAACAGAGTACCTAGTCCTCCTGCCCAAGCGCGTTTTGACCGTTTTTCTAACAAATGTGAAATAGATAAAAATTCTTTATACATGTCGCTGTAGCGGGCATTTAAGGGTTCTATTATGTTATCGCAACTATTTTCTATCAGACCAATTCTTTTGCATAGACGTTTAGTAGTATTAAGAGCAGAGTTTATATTTTCAATATGCGGCCCTATGTGTGAGATGTCTAAGGGCATCACGACGTTCAGCAGTCCACTGCTGATTTTCAATGTGCCGAGGTAATCGAGATAGAGGCCAGGACTTGACTTTATCTGCTGGACGTAGTAGTCCTGTTGACTTCGAGCATGACTCAGAGTTCTGTGAATTAATAGCTACGATAAATGAATATAATATGAGTACTTATAAAGTAACCTACCTAACTATACCTGCCTATGTATAATACTTAAGTTTAAACCTATAATAAAAGATACTACGAGCTACTTCTGACATCAGCTGGCTTCACATCATCAAAATGATGGGTGACATGACGCCGATTAATAAGTAAGGTAAGTGTATTGTTACTATTAACCTTTACTACTTTATAAGGACCTTTCCAGAGAGGGGAAAGAGCCTTACGTAGTCTCAAATGGTTTTTGAGATACACGAATTCACCGATTTTATAGCTAACTGACCGAGTATGGTTATCATAATATGACTTTGAGGTTACTTTGGATTTCCTTATGAAATCTAATGCTTTTCCTCGTGAATATTTTAGTCGGTCCTGTAGCATACGGACATACTCTGGGTAAGTAGCTCCTGGGCATTCATCATAAATAGAATTAGGGGTAAAAGGTTTACTACCGAACATTAGTTCATAAGGTGTATAGTGAGTTGTGGAATGAACGGCAGTATTATAAGCGAGCATGGCTGTATATATGTAACGAGGCCAATTTGATTGTCCTTCGTTAGTATAAGACTTGAGATATTCTTTAAGAGTTGAATGGCTTCTTTCCAAGGCGCCTTGGGTTTGTGGGTGATAGGGTGAAGACCACAGATTTTTTATTTTCAGGAATTCACACGTTTTTTTAAAGAGATCTGATGTGAAGTTGGTACCCTGGTCGGTGAGAATCATTTTGGGAATGCCAAATATGGATATATAGTGGAGCAGACACTCGCTTGTTTCTTCTGCTGTGGTACTACGAATAGGATATGCGGAGGAGAACTTTGTAAGGTCATCTTGGATTGTTAATATAAATTTTAATTTTGCAGGTCCTGCTTCAGGGAGCGGACCTACGATGTCCAGTGCAATTCGTTGACACGGTTCAGTTGAAGTGCTGGTAATTTGCATAGGAGCACGATTAATTTTCCTAAGTGCTTTATTTTCTTGGCACGACTTACATTGTCTTACGTATATTTCTATATCGCTACGCATACCTTTCCAATAAAACATTTGTTTTATCCTATTGTACATTCGTGATGAACCTAAATGACCTGCTATGGGAATATCATGGTTATCATGCAAGATCTTTTTAATTTCCGTTGGAGCAGGGTATATAATATTGTTATGGAATATATTAACCTTGATTTGCGTGTCGTGGAAAAGGTAAGTGAGGATATTATAAACTTTAACAAATGAATGTTTTTCAAACGGATTTTTCAAATCAGATATACCAATTTCATTAACGTTTCCGAATATTATTAATTCATTTCTTATTCTTTTCAGGGTTTCGAAGATTTCCGGATAGGAAGCTTCATCAAAATGATGGACTTTGGTAAACAAGAGGTAATATATTTTATTATTTATTTCTATTTTCAGGGACGAGAAAAGTTCTTTCTCGGAATCATGTGTCTTGATGCTAATTTCAGGATCGATCAATATATCTTGGATGTATGGATTAGATTCGTCTAGATCAATAGACGTGGGAATTAGAATTACTTTTGCAGGACATTTTAGGAGGCTCTCATTGTGTTCTACAATTTCAGTGTTAAACGATTTATCTTTATTGGCCATAGATTTCAGGAACAAGGGATAATCATCCACAGGGGTATTCGGACTAGCACTTGTGGATGGTCTGGGACTATGACCAAGTTGGGGATCAGAAGCTGTTGCTTCATCCAATACAGGATTAGGTAAAGTAATTGTTTCATTCTCGATTTCTTCTCTGACAGTGTCTGGGATGTTTGAAGGTAAGTTTATATCGGGTAACGGCAAGAGATCTTCGATTGGATCGAGAAGATTAGGGGAATTTTGTATATTTGCATCAGGATTGAACGAAGGTGGATCTATTATTAAATCCATTAGGTCTCTATCTAGATCTTGATTGGATTCTTCTTCATTAATCGGGTTAGAAATTACAGGATCCGTATGTTGGACAGGATTTACAGGAAAACGAGATAGGGCGTCAGCATTAACGTTAACTTTTCCCTTTTTATATTGGATATCATATTCGAATTCTTCTAGTTTTAAGCACCAGCGAACAAGTCTAGATCCTGGGTCTTTACAGTTAAATAGCCATTGTAATGGTCTATGGTCTGTGAGGATTTTAAACCGATGACCATAGAGATACGGTCTGAATGTTTTGGTGCCGAAGATAATGGCAAGGCATTCCTTTTCCGTGACGCTATAATTGCACTCTGCTTTGTTAAGCGTGCGGGATGCATATGCAATAGGGCGGTCTTGTCTATTGGGCCCTGGGATAGGATTGCGGATATGGCGTAGTTCGAAGCATCACAGGTTAGAAGGAAAGGTTGTGTAAAGTCTGGATAGGCGAGGACTGGGGCAGAAACGAGCTTGGATTTTAAGGATTCAAAAGCAAGTTGATGCTCGTTTTGCCACTCGAAGGCGACGTCCTTTTTTAGCAAGGACGTTAAAGGTTTAGCCAACATGGCGAAGTCTGGTATAAACCTTCTATAATACGATACTAAACCTAGGAAGGACTTTATGTCTTTTGGAGATAGAGGGATTGGATACTCGGTCACTGCACGGATTTTATCGGGATTTGGTTTGACACCGTCTTCGTTGATAACATGTCCTAAATAAGCGACTTCTTTGCGAAGAAATTCGCACTTTTCTGGTTGTAACTTTAAGTTGAATTTACGAAGTTTATCGAATACGGCTGTCAGGTTATCGACGTGTGAGGTTAGGTCATATGAGTAAATTACGATGTCATCCAAGTAAACGAAACATTTTGTACCTTGTAGACCAGTAAGGCAATTATTCATTAGTCTTTGGAAGGTGGAAGGTGCGTTTTTTAACCCGAACGGCATACGCGTAAATTGGAAGTGACCTTGAGGTACGGAAAACGCAGTTTTGGGTGCGTCGTCCGGAGATATCAAAATTTGATGGAAACCGGATGTGAGGTCCAGGGTCGTGAAGTATTTGCTACTTCCTAATTGATCAAGGATCTCGGATATTTGTGGTATAGGATATGTTTCGCCGATAGTGATATCGTTCAGTTTCCTATAATCGATTACTATTCTCCATTTACGTTGTCCTTCGGGGTCTGCCTTTTTGGGAACTATCCAAATCGGCGAACTCCAGGGTGAGGATGACGGCTCTATAATGTTTTGGCTCAGCATTTTATTGACCTGAGTTTCGACTTCCTTTTTATGACATTCCGGAAATCGGTACGACTTCGTGTGGATAGGGATATCGCTACTTGTTTTAATTTTATGGTTGAGGGCTGTAGTGTGAGTTAACTGATCATCTGGTAGATGAAAAATATCGGAATATTGAGAACACAGTTCTGTGAGGGCTTCAGACTCCTCTTGATTCAGATGATCAGTTCGTAGTGAGTTTAAGACTTGTATGGTTCGATTGGATATTTCTCGATTATTCATGCTGACCTGAAGGGCAGCATGTAGGGGTTTGATTACAAGTTTTAGATCGGGATTAATTTTTATGAACGACAATGAGGTATTGGCTATCGTTAAATTAACACGAAGGTTATCCTTGACCTTTACGATGCAATTAGAAATAAGGACACATTCTGATAAATGTTGATCCATAATGATACCTTCCTTTAGATCGGTATCCTGTACTGAACACTCAATAACAGTTTCAGTACGTGGCGGGATAATATAGAATGGGTCGAGGAAGTGTAATTTAACTTCCGATTGTCCCATTTTGAGGGTATCGGTTGTATAGTCAATTTTACAGCCGAAGAAGGTTAAGAAATCTGATCCTATGATACCATCATAGGGCAAACTTATGTCTTTAATGACATGAAATCGGAATGATGTGACTTTATTGTCACTTAATGTTAATTTTAATTGGAAATGGCCTTCGGTTTCAGTTGGCTCGTCACCGGGATCAATGCCCTTAAGTTTGATTGGTTCTTTCACCAATCGTGGATTTTCCTGGATACTGGAAAGTTTTAATAGACATATGACGGAGCCCGAATCGACTAATAAGGATAAAGGGGTGTCTGAAACTTGTGATCTTAAAAATACGTATGGTAGAAACCTCTTGGATGTATCTAGGTTTACCTCGTATATCTCAGTATTGGTTTCGTTGGATACTGGTGAAAATTCTGGATTTTTAGTTCTATGACTATCGATTTGGAGCTGATTACCATGTCGATTGGTCTGTGATGAGTCAAAGTTAAGGTCGTCAGTTCGGGGCTGGTTACCCTGTCGGTTGACCTTCCTTGGATGAGGATGAGGATTAGGACTGTCAGTTTGGGGCTGGTTACCCTGTCGGTTGGTCCGTGATGAATTTAGGTTAAGGTCGTCAGTTCGGGGCTGGTTACCCTGTCGGTTGACCTTCCTTGGATGAGGATGAGGATTAGGACTGTCAGTTTGGGGCTGGTTACCCTGTCGGTTGGTCCGTGATGAATTTAGGTTAAGGTCGTCAGTTCGGGGCTGGTTACCCTGTCGGTTGACCTTCATTGGATGAGGATAATGATTAGGACTGTCAGTTTGGGGCTGGTTACCCTGTCGGTTGGTCCGTGATGAATTTAGGTTAAGGTCGTCAGTTCGGGGCTGGTTACCCTGTCGGTTGACCTTCATTGGACGAGGATAAGGATTAGGACTGTCGATTTGGGGCTGGTTACCCTGTTGATTAGTCCTACGGTTTGTTTTTTGTTGTTGGGTGCCGATGCTTATGCTTCGTCCCGTGCGGCACCCTCGCGAGACCCCATTTCGTTTAAACCATTGGAGTCATGTGTATAGGGTGAGTAGAACTCATCCGTAGGTTCGTCATCGGATGTTTCGCGGATATGGTTAACATTGTTATTATTATTCCGAATATTACTATTCGATTTGAATTGGAACTTATTATTATAGAACTCGCGCTTTTTGCACTCTTTTATTTCGTGACCAGCAGTTTTACAATACCGACAAAATAGTGCATCGGTTTTATTTGGATTTGACGTAGTGGATTGTGTGTAATTTGGTTTTGAAGGCCCTGGTTTTGGTTTGTTATTATTAACAAACTTTTGTTCAACCTGTGGACGCTTATACAGGCTTTGTTGAATGCGTTCTTCCGAAATCGCTAAATTAATGGCTTCATTTAATGTTTTGGGAGATCTGCACCTCACAATGTTTGATATACGGGGGTGTAACCCCATAAGGAAATGGTGGAGGGCTAAGTCCTCCATAGCTGCGGTACGACCAGGCAATTCCTTTGCCTTAGTATTAGATAAGGATATTTCGGTTAACAGTTGTGAGAGGTAGGTCTCCACGCGAAGCGAAAATTGGCTAACATTATCATGCGGGCTCTGCTTGCTTTCCTGAAGATCGGTGAGAAGGTGAGCATAATGTTTTCGCTCACTAAATTGTGCTTTTAGGAATTCTCTAAGTTGTTCCCATGACACGAATTCTTTTATGGAACAAGCAATTTCCGCTTTTCCACCTAACTGGCTGAGAATATATTTAAAAAGGATTGGTTTTTGTGGTTCTGATGCAAGGTCATACGCGTTGTTGCAATTTATGATGAATGAGTTGACAGCTTCTCGATTGCCATCAAACGATTTTACAAATTTAAACAAGGTATTTAAATCTAGTTCGGCCATTGCGCTGCGTGCAATAACAGCCCTCGTGACCCTAGGACTAGGAGATTTAGTAGGTGATTTTTCTGTATCACTTGGGTGCCTCTCCGAAATTGGGATATCAAGTTTCAATTTATTTTCTGTTTTAGGCACTATTGGCATATTAATTAGGTTGTTCAACCATAAATGAAAAGAAACGGGTCACAGGTCTCACAATAGTAGTAACATTAAATTAATCTAATTAATAAGTCGCAAATAGACAAAAGTTTAAAGAGTGATAAATAGTATCTCAGCTTTAGAATAAACAATGACCAAAGACTCACAGTACTAGCAATGCGTGGGCGACGGATGTTATGGCGAACAGGAGCATTCCGTTGCGATAAGCCGCGTGCCTGCGGCTGGAGCTTGAGTCACTAGGTTCTTGAATAATAATAGATGCAGGATTGGATTATGCAGGAGTTGCAGCACGACGCGATGCTCAGGATAGTTGACGGTGGATGTACTAGACCACTACACAATAGTTTTCGCAGGATATTTTATTTTCACCACACTGGCTGTTTATTATTTTAAGGACACACACATAGGATATTATAGTTCACGTTCACTACAATTTTGACTTTGCAGGATATTTAATTACGCTGGATATTTTAGCGGCGAATTAATGTTTGTAAGGTCACTGGGGATTTCCGTATCCCACCGCTGCCACCAATTTGTTATAAGGTCTTCTAGCGTTTGGTTTTAAAAAAAAAGATTTATTTACTGGAAGATATTTTGGTATATTACATAACCAGGATAATTGTTATTATATATTAAGGATACGCGAGAGACCCATGGGCAGGACCGTCTGTCCAGGAGGTAAGTAGTGAACTGACTCGAATGAACTACTATGACGTATCAAAACTAAGTTGGCAGCGCCGACTAGGCGCTGATTCAGCATTAACCCCTACAAGGCTAGGGTATAACAGAACGAAGCCGCGGGCGAAGTACTAGTCGCTGATAAAATGTCACTAAGTCTAGGCCCTCTGGGCATTCCAAGAACTACGGGTGCAATCAAACTAGGCTCTAGTCGGCAACTGTATTACGGTATCTTACCGTCTCGTCCATGCCCAGCCACGTCCCGTAGCCAATAGCTGGCATCTCCCGGCCGTTGTTCAGTTTAAATGTTGTGACGTTTACCTGGAATTAGAGAAAATGGCTCAATTAGTAGAAGATAGGCTACTCATATACTATATCATCATCATCTGCCTAGCCTTTTCCCAAATATGTTACCCTATATTTACACTTAACACACCACACACTCACTTACATCACTCACCCGTCAAACTGTAGACTTAATTAAATTATTTCATAGTCTAACTCATTTAATTGTTGGATGCTCATAATAATGTTTTGTAAGTTTTTATACCTAATTTTAGAACGGAAGGGCGCTGATTTCCAAGATACAGGTTTTTACCTAGTTTGGAATTCAGGAGTTCATACACTTTTAGCCGTCACTTACTTACAATATTTGTATCCTAGTTCTTAAGAATATATCTGTATTAGGCTATATTTTATTGAGTCCAAATAAACGTTATGTTATGTTGGGATCGGCTTCCAGTCTAACCGAATGCAGCTGAATACGATACTAAATACATTGGTAGGACGCTAAGTCATTTTAACAAAAGATTCTCTCACCTTGATCTTTTTAATACCAAAAAAGGTACATTCAAGAAACAATTAATAACATCGGTAGGTGATGAACTGCCTAATAAACCTAAATAAAAAAATAAAAAAATAAAAATAAATAAAAAAAAAAACACAACTTACACACCTTTCACCACTCCTCATGCACACTCCCACACACTCACTCTCACTGTACACTTAGCAATGCTTAGATGGTGCTAGCATTTCACTACTCACTTTGTATGTTTGTTTCTGCTGCATATTGTATGGTTATTAAATTGTAAATCCGTAATTGGCTGTAAGACTAGTTTATATATTCTAAGTTATTATCTCAAAGAGCTGTGGATTTTGTAATAATAAATAAATAAATAAATAAATAAATAAATAACGTGCAAATCATAATACAAGATTAGATGACTTGTAAAATTATTGCACATTTAGAAAACAAAAACCGGCCAAGTGCGAGTCGGACTCGCGCACGAAGGATTCCGTACCAATATCTATAAAAGCAGCAAAAAAATCAGTTTTATTTTAATTGAATTATTTATTTTTAAAATGAATATGTAACTAAATATTCTGTGAATATTTCAAGCGTCTATTCCTGTTGCCGGTTTCAATATCGAGCAAATACGAGCAAAAAATTCCCGTCTGTTGTATGGGAGCCCCCTTAAATATTTATTTTATTCTGTTTGTTAGTATTTGTTGTTTTAGCAGCATACATCATTTGTGAAAATTTCAACTGTCTAGCTATCACGGTTCATGAGATACGGCCTGGAGACAGACGGACAGACAGACAGCGGAGCCTTAGTAAAGGGACCCAAAGGGTCCCGTTTTACCCTTTGGGTACGGAACCCTAAAAATAATTTTTAGCGTCATACTTAGCGTGTTATGATTTGCAAAACATACAAATCTTGATATAATATCGATGTACCTAATTATCAATCCGGTTTGATAAATATATTATTTGTACCAAGCATAACCTAATCAGCTGGCTCCGAATAATCAATACTTATCTATAAGTTATAAATATTGCTATTCACTTGACGAAAATTGTCTGTTGGTGATGAGTGTGACGATAAGACTGTGATTTTATGGTAAACACGAGTTATCATAATAATAAATCATACGTGTAGAATCAGCACTTTTTGGGGGTCGAATGTTTGAAATGTGTGAAAAATAGGCCGAAAATGACAATGACAATTCATCATTTCCTGGTGTTTTATTTGGTCTGAGTTCCTGGTGTGCTGGGGTGAAATTTGCGCAATTTTCTCAGTACCTGTGAGAACTTTGTTAACTGTTTTAGACTAATCATCGTAACGTACCTAATATGAGATAGCAAATTGTGTCGTTAAAACATTGATGATATCAATTAATCATCAAGATGGTTATATGGATATTTGCTGGTACTTTTGTCATCAAAAAAGTGCTGATTCTTTGCCCTATCTTATGATATCGTTAAGAATCAGCACTTTTATGAAATATTGACCTAATACTATTATATCATCATGTCATTTCATAATCTCTAAGTTCATAAAGTGTATTGAATGACTATTTCATGAAATCATGTTATTTAACAGTTTTTCTAACTTAGAGAAGATTGCTGATTCTGATGATTATAATTCTGTAAAGCTATATTTTTCAACTTACAACCTGCAAACTGCAAAAAACATAAGAAAATTTGATCGTCGCGGGCTACCTTAGCGCATCCCTCTTCCCCCTTAAGCTTTAAATTGGTTGTCGTGATATGGGCATGTGATGCGGAGGAATTAGGACAATGTCGTGAGGAAAGTTTTGAGTATGAATGTGGATAGCTACAAGAGTAGGGGAAGACCAAAGAAACGATGGATGGACTGTGTGAAAGATGATATGGCTAGAAAGTGGGGTGACTACTGAGATGACGACTGGGGAAGAAAAAGGGCATGTTGCGCTGACCCCAAATAAATTGGGATAAAGGAAAGTGAATGATAATAATGATGACCTTGAATAAAATACTTTCTATTCTAGGAAGTGACACAAGGACACGATTTTCATAACATTACGATTACCATTACAGGATATTTTACTCAAAACAATATTGTGGAAATATTCAATTAAGATGTGACCTACAATGCTGCCTTGAGGTATCCCATAGCTAACCCTTTCCGTATTAACAAAATGCTAATTTCACCGCAATATTAAAATAAATTATAGGTTAGCTTTTAAGAATATCTAACAAATGCCAACATAACTCCTGTGCTTCTGAATTTAAATTCAGTATGGGGTATGAAACGGAGTCAAATGTCTTAGAAAGATCTAAGAATATGTAATATGAGTTACTTTATACTTTTTCATTAACATAATATAACATGTGGTGGGAGGGGCTTGTGGCTAAGTAATAAAAGCCACACAGGTCGATCGATCAGGTTAAGCTACGCTTGCCGCGGTTGGTCCATCTTTACATACTCAAATTTTAAACGTTTTCCTTTTTACCAGAAAACCACGTTTATCAGTTGTTTAGCGTAAACATCTTTGATACATGACATT
The DNA here is from genome assembly GCA_947363905.1 of Lithophane semibrunnea. Taxonomy (NCBI): domain Eukaryota; kingdom Metazoa; phylum Arthropoda; class Insecta; order Lepidoptera; family Noctuidae; genus Lithophane; species Lithophane semibrunnea. Next base: position 2,488,093 of record OX376216.1, read on the forward strand.
TCTGTATGGAGTTTGATATAAAACTGACATTAGACACGCGTTGAACAAGTGTCTAAGTTTTTGTGGTAAGACGGTCTTACCACAAAAACTTAGAAACAGACAGGCTTTATTTAAATTACCTACCTACTGAAATTCAGTTAATAATGCCTATGACTAGAGTGAAACTTGCTGTAAAAATTATGTAGGTACCTACTTAGATGAAATTAAAATCATGTTTTAGAAATCGACATTGAGAAACCGCTGCTGGCTAATCAGGAACCAATTTCACGAAATCGCTCATATCCTTATTTTCCTGCAATAATTATGTCCTGCGACCAAACGGCTTTTTGCGGTTTGAAAATTTTAGTTTACTATTATGTCCAAACACAGATTATTTATCAAATAATAATAGGGAATATGCATGTATTTTTTTATTCGATAGTTTACATCTTCAAATAATGGTAAAAACAAATTCGACGGCAAAAGAGCAATTTAAAGTACTTAAATTTTTTGTATTTTTTCCAACCGATCCGGGCTATTTAAACGCCCTCCATTTGGCGCGCTTGGTGTGGTGACGTCACAGTCCGTGAAAACAGACAAGTAACTGTCAAGTCAACGTCAAACACTCCTTTTTCTACGAGCGTTTGACATTGACTTGACACTTGTTGATTGACTTGACATAGACATTTTGATTGTTATCCCGGATTGTTACGTCACATCCGCTCTTAGCCTTTTCAAGTATTTGAATTACCCACAGTTTTTTGGGACTTTTAAAAAATTAATTTCTCGCTCAAAAAGAAATTTTATTCAAAAATATTGCTGGAGGCATAATTCTGAAGTAATATAGTATATACAAAAATATATTTGACCCATATTTGAAACACATGCATATTCCCTATTAGCTAGCTAGGTAAAGAAGTACTTCTACAGTATGCAAGGGTAAACACCGTTGTCACTCAAACCATGGGTAGTTGACTTAAATATAAAAATAAATGACCCAGTAACAACAAAAAAAAAACCTTATTTTCATTAAAAGCTTTAAAAATTAAATATCCGTCACTGTCCCGATACTCATGGAAACGCGTTCGAGAGAGCTGCGAAACAGCTGACGGCGGGTCATGTAACGTCCCGCGCGCCCCGCCGCCCGCCCCCGCCAATCGCCGGCCGCGGCCGGTCGTTGCCCTTGCGTGTAGGGTGAAATATTCTTGTGGAAAAAAGTAGATTTTCTTTAAAAAAAAAAAGTTGTATTTTCCCATTGATTTTACGTTCTTTAGATGAAACCAAGCCACTGGTTTCAAGGATAACGGTGTTTACACTAACACCCTGTATATGTAAGAAAATCTTTATAAGAACTACGGCGTTAGTACACACGGCTACACATCGAGCTATACATTTCCAGTTTATGCTGATCTCGCATTGTGTAGGATTTTCGTACAATGCGAGGTCAGCTTATACTGGAAATGTATAGCTTGATGTGTAGCCGTGTGTACACCTGTTTTAATCAATTCCTACATAATTTACCGGTTAACCTAATCCATAAATTCAAGGTAAGTAGCAGTAAATAAAAACAACTACATCTAAAGCCAACTTCTAAATTCAGTCCCAATTTTATGAACAAAGTTCTATTGCTAAAATATGTATTTATTGATGAAAAATGAATTGAACAAAGATGTATTTACCTACACAATAAGTACATGACGATTTTACGATTAGAATTATTGTTGCAGGTAATAGAAAACATTAAAAAGTAGTACTTACTCGCGCCATTTTGACTAGTTACTTCTCTGACAGTTCACAAACACGGCTGAATTGCCGGCCGGCGATGCAGCGCGGTTTATAAACATTCGACCATAGATTATGTAGCGCAGATAAGTAGATACCTAATTTACTTTGAACTTGGAATGCATCTTATCACTGCCGTCAATACCTACCTACATTGATTGGGCATTCCTACTAAGATATTGATAAAAATCTGACTTGGAGGTCGCAAATGGCCAAGCGCTACTGTGGGACTAAAACGGCCCCATTAGCAATTCCTCTAAATGCATTTCATATCCATAATTTCCAGCTGTCATTAGCAATTCCTCTAATTTGACACAAAAGCATAATACGTGGACCATTTTACGAATCTCCATAGTAAACTGTCAAACAGATGAATTATTTCGTAATTATGAATCGCACGCAGATCATTATTATGAATTGTCAGTTTGTGACATTTTACGATGATTCATAATATTTTCCTATTATGATTCTGCCAAAGTGACTGTTTTAAGTCCCCTGATGAGGTGGGTTCGTCGAAGCTCGAGTCGGGCTGAGTTTTTCTCAATATCAGTCCGGAATCTGGATTTTATGGCCAACACCCTAATTACGTAACGCACTCTCATTCACGATCTTAATGATTTGGAAGGATAGTGCTAATCCAATAGGATCTCGTGGCTAAGTAATAACAGTCGCACTGGTCGATCCGTCAGGTTAAGCTACGCTTGCCTGGGTTGGTCGGTGCATGGGTGACCATCTTTACATATCGAGACTCCTCCGTCTCGGAAAGCACGTTAAGCCGTTAGTCCCGGCTGTCATTCGTAGATCTTTGACAGTCGTTACGGGTCGTCAGAAGCCCGAAAGTCTGACAACCAGTCTTACCAAGGGGTATCGTATTACCCAGTTACTGGGTTGTGGTGGTCAGATAGGCAGTCGCTCCATGTAAAATACTGGTATTCAGCTGCATCCGGTTAGACTGGAAGCCGACCCCAATATAGTTGGGAAAAGGCTAGGCAGATTGAGTGCTAATCCAATCTGCTCAAAAAAGTAAATAACCCAATGAATGTTTTTGATGCATATTCCCGATTTGTGTCATAAGATAGAAATAATAATTATGCTTAAAGTTCCCGCTGCGACCGAAGACGACTTTTTCCTTGGAATAAGAGTGTCATATAAGGTAAGTGATGAAAGGGTCGTGTTAAATTAAAAGAGTCAAACCAAACATGCATCGCAAAATAGGTAATTTCGTGTTGTTTCTTCACGACAAAATTTTAATATTTTAGGTATGTTAAATTTTCCACAAAAAATTTAGACTTTTCATGTAGTTACGCATATTATTTTTACACAAAAATTTTTGGACATATCATATAGATAATCATACTATTTTTATTTAGTCATCAATTTCATGAAAAAACAAATTTATGACTGGGCATTTTGCTATCAGCTTGTTGTTAATAGCAATAGGCATTCCCTATATATAAGCGTTGCATGACGTTAACATGACGAGCGAAATATAGATAATTAGGTGGTGGGTGCATACGCGACCCAGAGCGGGGCAGGGGAGAGCAGCTGCCCCCCCCTGGATTTGGTAAACCTAATTAACTACCTACTATTGTCGATAAAAGTTCAGTATTTCAGTTTAGTTATTATGTATGTTAGTCATGTTATGACTTACTTTACAATTTATGATGCATAAATTTTTGATAAAACCGCGTTGTTTTATTGAAAATTTAATGTTGTAGCAAAATATGCGAACGCAGCAGGCAAGCACTCAGTTTATACCTAATTTTTAGCAGGATCTCCTGCGGGTGTTTCCCGTACGCACTAAATACACCTCCCTCATGTTTAATGTAGGTGCAAAACCCTTCGTGTGCTCGCACTTTGCCGGTTTCTTGTATAAAAATGCGTTGCGGTTGTAATGTGGCATTAGCTTTACATGTGTGGTGGGTACCCCTAAAGTTCGTTTTTTTTTATACCAGTCTAATTTGACATTTCAAGTGATTGTTGTTTTTTTTTTCAATTTAGATTTTCACATTTGCACCTGTCAAATTAGTCACTGGGACTAAAATACGAATTGTGTCTACACCTCTACGCTCTTTAGTCTATGGCCGTGCTGTGTTAATTAATTAAATAGACTGGTACTATTTTCATAGCACTCGACGACGACGGTTGTTGCAACTTGCAATAAAGACGTAAACAAATCCTAAATGACTTCGAGATAAGGATAATAGGACTGTGCCGTTGTTTGTTTGTTTTTGCTCGGCTTGGTTTGGATTATACAAGCTCATTAATGTAAACTTTTTGAACAAAATTAGTAGCAATATCTACTTAACTACTTAACTTGTTTTAAAACTGTTTTTCTTTTCGGATGTTGAAATTATTCCTTCTTTTTGAACGTGCAATGAAACGCAAAGTTTAAAATAATTAATTGATTCAGGCGTGACTTTGAAAGTTATATGTAGGTACCTACTATTAAAGTTGGTATCTCGATGTCAAAAATATCCAAAAAAATAGAATTTTATTTTTGTTTAGAGCGCCATCTTTATTCATATCTATGTACTAACAACCAATGAATGTTATTAAGGTTGTAGTTGTAAACGTTACTCGCCGCTAGATGTCACTTTTCTATAATTGGAATTTTTAGTTCTTCTATTCGATACTAGATGGCGCTGCCAGTCCCAATTCATTCAACAAGCTAGATTATTATCTAGCAAATTGCCTCCTAAAGATGCATATCCGAGCAAGTCGGCGAAACGTTTCATTGAATCACATTATACACATCGAAACGTATTATTATACTCAATAATACACTCTTTATTGCACCATTTTCTTTTATTCTCGCTCTGCATTCCTCATTAGAGCTTTCGCGTTCAAACGTAGCAATTATGACTAATTGACATTTATTATCGGGCGTTTCTTGAAAGAACGAGGTGTAATGAGAGTCTAAGCAGTAATTTTGAAGCAATACTCCTGAGAAATAGTTCGTATTTAGTTATTTTTTTGGATTTATTTTATTGTTTCCGTGCGTAGCTAGTCAAAATTGGTAGGTGTGACTTCCTGTTGGAGCTATAAATTGGGTATGTAGCTTTGAGATTAGCTTTAACTGTTTCTTTAACTGTAATATGTTCTAGGGAGCCGCTTCTGTTCTACTTTTTTTAATGTCAAGAGTTTTAAGGTCGTGGGAAATGATTTTCCATGGAAATTTACCGCCTAGTGGTTAGACCACCTGTCTCAGACCCAAAGGTGGGTCCGATTTCCAGTGGGGGCAAAATCCCGGGGATGGTTGGTGGTAGCGCTTGTTCTAAGTCCGCCTGGCTAGCTACCACCATCCTATCTAAGTCTGTCGCCATAACAACAATGTTAACAGCATTGTTGTGTTTCGGCAGTTACAGGTAAGATAGCCAGTTCCTCTGTGGTTGAGGATTCCGGGTGAAGCTCGCTTCCACCTTCGGCCTGATCATCACTTACCACCAGCAGGCGTAGCATGGCGCTTTCTATCTCTACGAAGAGTAGACATAGCTTTTTCTATACAAAGTGACAGTTCGTTTCTTCATTTTTGACATCCACCGTAGAAATCTTTCTACAATCTGTCATTTTGTCTTTCATTTCTAACGATCTTCGTCTAGGTCTTTTTTTATGTAGACTATTTCGGAAGAAAGTTTTCTATCCTTACTGTCAAAATCACACTGACAACCGATAAATCCTATGATAAAACAAAGAGTTCTGAGTCGAATTATGTAAAAGAGTGAATTTCGTAAAAAGTGCAGTTGACTCTTTCTATTTTGCTGCCGTCTCGTACTGTTTACAGGAAACGTCATTTTTGTCTACTCTTCCGTTGACAAAACGGTGCTCATGCTACGCCTGCTGGTGAGATGCAGGCCAAGAGATACCACGTCGTGGTTAAAAAAAAATGCTTTACCTAAATAAAATTAATTATTTTTCAGATTTGCAGTTTGATGACATCTCGTACCGTGGCTTGTAGATTACACGAAGCAAGTGAATGGATCGACCCGTGCGGCTGTTATTACTTAGCCACGAGCTCCTCTGAACAAAGCTTAACAAACGAAAAAAAAAAACAAGTCATAGATACCGTTTTGTCTTTTAAAGTCTCGAATGTACCAAAGTGACTTGTAAGTTAACTTTTTTAATTAAAAAAGGGAGCGAACATAACTATCTGTTCAGAAACGCGCGGAAAGAAAACATTGTCTGTGTTTTACGAGAAAATAAGACTTATTCCCAACTAGCTAAGATATTTGGGGTCTGTTTAGATCGGGCGAGTTACTTGCGCTAGTAGGTAAAAGCTAGGCTAGTGCGCTTCGTGAAAAAAGGTTATTAAAACTGTTAGTCTTTACACGACTAAAAAATAATGTCTTTTCATGCTACGGCTACACTTCGCGTTATCGCGAACTTTTCTTCGTGCGCACTCTCTCGCATACTCCTCGATTATTCGCTCAGCAACAGAGAGCGCACGAAGAAAAGTCAGCGATAACGCAAAGTGTAGCCGTAGCATAATACGTACGTTGAAAAATGGGCACAAAACATGCCGATTTTTAATAATTAGGTTGGTATAAAAGATTCAGGTACTACTTAAATATATTTTTTAATAACCATCATAATAAATGCTTGTAGGTATGTAAGTAAGTACTATTAAGTTAAAAATAATACTCTTATTGCAAAAACATAAAACATTTACAATACATTTTGATCGAATAATAACTTGAATCAATTTTATAGAGCATTCTATAAATTTGTACCCAAATAAAAAAAGTCAAACTTGTTAAAATATTTTATTACATTACTTATAACTATTTCGAAACATAATAAAAAAACATAGGAAAATAAAAAAGCAGTTTCACAACTAAAATATAAAATTGGTTTTCATAAAAACTTATTCAATCACGTTACAGTTTCAATTATTTATAACTAGTTATATGAGTGTTATATTGTGATTATAAGTGGATTGGTATTGTGGCTATATAACAAGCTGTTATAACAATAAAAGATAGATGTGTACGTATTAGGTACTGCTAAAAAGACGTATTGTCATTTATAATGGCAGGATGCGCAAATTATAATATATCTATAGTAATATAGATAGATATACAGGGTGTTAGGGTAAACACCGTTATCCTTGAAACCAGTGGTTTGGTGTCATTTATAAATCGTAAAATCAATGGAAAATTACGACTCTTTTTTTCTTTTTTTTTAAACTACATTTTACCACAAGAGGCGCAAGTTCGTTGCCCTATGCGCTAGGGTAACGAACTTGCGTCTCTACTCGGGCGGGGGATGCGGGACGTGATCTGACCGGCTGCGAGCGCGACCCCTCCCTCAGTTTGCCAGCTGTTTCGCTAGCGAGCACGGTGTCGGAAAGAAACTTTTTAAAATCTTTTAAAGAAAATAACTTATTTTATTGTTGTTTTCGGTCATTTATTTTTATATTTAAGTCAAATACCCATGGTTTGAATGACAAGACTGTTTACCCTTACAGCCTGTATAAAACGTTTATTTGGTGCACAACAAAGACATAGCACTACATACAAAAGCACGGTTCTATAATAATTAATTACATAAATAAATAGCTACAAGGTGCCAATATACAACAAAAAATAAACAATAAAGAAAACAAGACACTAGACACTATCTATAACTAGCGTCTGCCAGCGGCTTCGCCTGCATTATATCTTTATAAATGATAGCCTATGTTACTCAGTGATAATCTAGCATTCTACTGGTGAAAGATTTTTTTAAATCGGTCCAGTAGTTTTTGAGGTTATTCATTACAAACAAAAATACAAATCTTTCTCTAATATTATTAGTGTACCTATATTACCTATACCTATATTTTATATACGTTGTGCTGCAAAAGAATATGAACTAAAAACTATATATTGTTGTATATACTTTTTTAATTATTACATTTTCTTTCCTATTATATTTTCATAATTATCAATTAGTCATGACTTAAAATTGACAATTATTATTATTATTTAAAAAAATAAACTTTAAAAGACTTAAAAATAACAGATCACTCAACTCGCTTTTAAAAGTACTGACTCTATCACTCTACTATCCAGTCTAAACTCAGCATCCGTCTTAAAAACACTTAAAAAAGGTGACTAATTAAAAAACTCCCTTCCTAGGGGTGGTTTTTTATTTTTCTCACCCCCCTCCCCCCAGGTGGGTAGGAATGTAAGGGGATGAAACTTACAGAGGATATTATGTTGCAAAGAAAACGTTCCTACAATGAGTTTTTATACAAATTTTGTAAAAGTAATACCTGAAGCTATTTCTATTTCTTAGTCTTAAAAAAAACGTGTTGAATTGTCGATGGTATCTACTAATAATATTGTCTTAATAAGTAACTAAGTTAAGAGTAAAAAAAATGCTTTAAGGCCTTAGCACACTGGCGATTTGCGAGCGAGTTATCAGAAAGAAAGAAAGAAAATAAATTTATTTGACCCAGGAGGGCACTCAATATTCATAATTATCATTCTTAACAGAGAGGCTATTGTTCAATGCGCTCGCTAAGTGTGCGTACCCTGTGTCGGTTGGATCAGCCCGAGCATGCGCTGCGCGCTGTTTGGCCCGAGCAAATGCAGTTTCATTTTGCTTAGCCGAGGCGTGCGTGGATATCGTACGAGGCGCACACCTCGAACGTGCATGCGCGACTACGTCTACAATTAATGTAATGCTCGCACTGAGGCACTTTGATCTTGAAGCATTTGCCGACATACGTTGGCTCGCCTTTGCACGTGCGTAGCACATGCCTCGCCACGAATATAAAGGTATACACCTTGCGAGGCATTCGCTGTGCTCGCTGTGTGTTCGCGGCGCATGCCTCGTAAAGTCTGTACGGCTTAACGTGTTCTCCACGATTGCGTAACGAGAGCGATTGACGATGACGTCGAATATAAAAGAGAGAGCGAGACAAGCGAGTGTACAATCAATCTGCCTAGCCTTTTCCCGACTATGTTGGGGTCGGCTTCCAGTCTAACCAGATGCAGCTGAATACCAGGATTTTACATGGAGCAACTACCTATCTGACCTCCACAACCTAGTAACTGGGTAATACGATACCCCTTGGCAAGACTGGTTGTCAGACTTTCGGGCTTCTGACGACCCGTAACGACTGTCAAAGATCCACGAATGACAGCCGGGACCAACGGCTTAACGCGCTTTCCGAGGCACGGAGGAGTCTCGGTATGTAAATATGGTCACCCATCCACGGACCAACCCCGGCAAGGGTAGCTTAACCTGATGGATCGACCCGTGCGGCAGTTATTACTTAGCCACGAGCTTCCGAGCTACCGAAAGAACGATCTATCATTATTATAATAATAAGTACCTATAAGGCCAGTGTCACACTAATTAGGTAGGTTTAATGATACCAACGCCACTAATTTTGTCATAATTATATCTTACGCCCACCAGTGACTTACATTTTTTTAATGTATGTAAATCTTCTTGTTTGTAATCGCTGCAATGTTATTTTTCAGAAACTGGCCAAAATATTGTAACAAAAAATGAAAAAAAAAGACATTATTTTTATTATAAGTCCATACAAAATAAACACCATCACTTATTTTGTTTGAAAAAGGCAATTTTAAACATCCCATAAAAATAATGAAACTCAATTAAAAGTTCTTTAATCAATGAAACTTCTCAATTATTAGGTCACATTTTCTGTAGTTAATAAATCAAATAATATTAATAATTGCGAACGGTATAGTGATTGATATCACTGAAATATTTTCATCTGTACATATATATACATATTTCCGAGAACACGCAAAAATAAAATTTCCGAGACCACAGACAACAGAATACCAACAGTATACTAATTAGAGCCACCCAATGCTTTTAAACTTAAAATGGCGGCAGGCTTGTCCTATCACAAAAAATGTTACTCAATTAAGACGTGCAAAATCACGGAGTCAATACAATGATGAACAAACAGTCAGACATTACAATATAATAAACTGCCGACGAATATAATAAAACCAAGAAAAGTATAAATAGGAAAAAAAATTACTCGGCCAGGGCTCCGCCCCGCTGTGGGTATGTCAAAGCCACGCCTATAGAAGGGGGGTGGGTAGACTCATTCGCCAGTCGCCGCCGATTCGCGTATAGAGTTAGCGCTCCAAACGTTAAAACCTCTTTTGTAAAAATTCAATTAACTGTCAAAATTATTTTTTATCTGTATTTTTTTTTTGTCTATGCAATTATTCCCGCGCGATTTTGACAATTCTGTTTTTAGATTTTTAAGCGCGTTCGGTTTAGTGTCTGTGTGATTAGTGAGTGTATGGACTGTTAGTTCAGTATAGGAAAATTATTGTTATTAATATGAAGGATTGATTTAGTGTATCAAGTGGGATTTTGTAGAAACGTAAGTACTTTTTTATTCTTATTAGCCTAAAGCTTGTCACTAACTTTACCGGCCTTCACGGCAACTATTAAAAATAAAATGAAGCACTTGATTCAATAGTCGTATTAGTGTTAAAGTATTGAACTAATTTGAATCTGTTCATAACATTTATAAAGGTATTGCCAAAATGTTTTCTTAAACCATGATTCACAGGCGTCTATTTAAGATTTCGTAATAAATGATGACCTGATACATTAGCGTTCCATAAATTAATTTATTACATTTTCTAATTGTCTATGTGGGATGCTTACTATGATTTATTGATTTTGTAATTTACAAAAAGTCCTCGCTTTACTATAGGTACTTAAACATGCGAGATATTTAAATAAGTATGTAAAAGACTGGGATTAATGTTGTGTATGGTTAAATTGGTAGGTACACCTTTAAATAAATAAATCTAGATTTAAATCGAGTAAAAACTTAAAGACCTATTTCACAATTTTTTTCGCAAAATTAGGTAGGTAATGTTAGTAGAGAAATAATTTGATAAAAATCTATTTCTTAACATCCAAAAGCATTTTTTCGCAAAATGATTGAAAATAGAACGGGTTCTATAAATGACGGAGTCATTTATAATTTTGCTAAGCAACATATTATTGACCAATGAATCATCAAGCTTATTGATTTTGGCAAAACCACATGGTAACTTTTTCGATAATTGATTTAACTTTTTTTAAATATTTTATTAAAGAAAAAGATGATATGTTTCCGGCTGTCATCAAATTGCATTGTTAACAAATAAATCTAAATCTACAAATGCATATTATAAATTAAAGTCGCTTTTCGTGTTTGTCTGTATGTCTGCGTTATTCTTCTAAACTACGCAACGGATTTTGATGCAGTTTTCACCATCATTTAGAGAATTTATTCCGGAAGGTTTATGAGTATAAAACATTAATATTAAACTTACTTATAATAAATAAATCTTGATGTTTTGTCAAGTCGTAGAAACCGTAATATTATGAAGAGAAGAGATTTGTATTTTTGTATGTAATGAATAAACTAAAAAAACACGACCTATTAAAATTTTTTTTTCACCAGTAGAATGCTATATTATCACATTTATCTCTGAGTAACATATGTTAATAATTTAAGATATCACGCGGGCGAAGCCGCTAGCGGAAGCTAGTATGAAAAAACTTTTAAGCATTTTACTTATTTAAGTATGAAAAAGAAGACTATCTTTCCGCCTGTCATCAAATAGCCATTGTTATCAAATAAATAAGATAATAATTGAGACGTATTTCTAAATAACAAAAAACATCTTTAATAGCCAAAAAGGTGATAATTTATAACCAATAATATTCTCGTAGTTTTTATTTTGGTGATTAACAAAACAGGCTTTTATTAGGTATATTTTTTTGAAGGAAACGACAGCTGCGTAAAATAAAATAATATTAAAAAAAAATTAAGTAGAAATTATAATAAAAGTGTTATATTTTTTGTTAGTTTTTAATCAAGTAGGTGTATTCTAAGCACCAGTTATAGCAAATAGCCACGTGCGAGTCGGACTTGCTCACAAACGGTTCCGTATTACCAAAACCATTACAGTTTACGTTTTCTAATAGTTACTATGATAAAGGCCATTTTAACACATAGGATTCTGTGAAAATTTCAACAGACTACCTTTTATGCGGTTAAAAGATACATTCCTGAGACAGAAAAACAGAAGGACAGACAGACTGGGATACGACTCCCAATCTGTCTGTCCTTCTGTTTTTCTGGCTTAGAAATAGGGTCCCGTTAACACTGTCTTGTTACGGAACCCTGAATCGAAACCTACATTCTTGCGAATAAATGGATTTGATTTGAAAATACAGTACTTATACATGTTATGGACGCACTTCTCAAAGAAGTTTGCTAGTTACAGCTGAAATCTGTAAAAATCTAGACTGAACACAAATGGGAAGTTAGGCTTAAGAAAGGGCTGAAGACCTAAAGTTCTATGATTTGAATACTCCGATTATGCTCCGAATAGAGCATTGGTTTTAAGGCCCTTACATACCGGCGCGACATGTCGCGCGACGTGACGCGCCGCCGCATTGTTCGCCGTGAAGTTTTCTCAGAAATTGTTTTGTTAAAATTCGCGTCGCGCGATAAGACGCGCCAGTTTGTAAGAGCCTTTATGCTATATACCAATTTTTATTTTAGTTTTTTTATAATACAACATCACGCATGTGTTCCCCGAAAATAGACTCCGGGCACAAAACGATAGTTTGGTACGTAACTGAAAAACTCTTTTTCCATTTTCATATAGGAAGGTGCTGTGAAATGTTGTTATAAAAAAAAAAAAACATTAATACCTAATAATAATCTACTAATTAATTCTAATTACTAAATAATAATAATAGGAGGTTCCTTTCTCAGTATTTTGGGCCCTGTTGCCGTAACCGCTGGGCTACTATTTCTTTTTTTAATGTTTTTATATTTTATATTTAAACATGTAATTTATAAGATAAGTATTTAAATGTCATAAAGAATAATTATTATCAACAAAAACAATAGGTTTAATAAATTACGATAAGAATTATGTACGTCTAGACAAGGAAAAAGAAACGCTACAATTCATAGCTTACCAAGTAATATAATATACAGTATACATACATAATTATAAATTAAAGTAAATTTTCGTGTCTGTCTGTATGACCACGTTGTTCTTCTAAACTACGCAACGGATTTTGCTGCGGTTTTCACCGTTATTTAGAGAATTTGTTTCGGAAGGTTTGTGTATAATACATTAATATTAAACTTACTTATAATAAAGAAATATCGGTGTTTGGTGCGAAGCAAAGGCGGTCACTTGCATTATAAAATAAATTATATTATAAATAATTACCTACCTATTTATACGTACCTACCTATTTATTAATTTATCGCAAAGGTCTGTATTTTTTTTTATTTAACACTTTATCTAAACAATATCATGCGTAAGCAAAAATAATATGAATAAAATATAATAATACACTATTAAACAATGCATATTCATGCTATTCATTAATCTATAATGTTTTTAACCAATTAATCATTTTAACGCATTAATTAATATTGAAATCAATGTACATTATTTACACAGTTGTGTATGATTGTACATACATGTGTCATACAATAGGGTGCGACCACCAGTTGGCGGCCTTAGAATATTTTAATAAATAATGTAACTTAATCATAACATAAAGTACGAGAAACCTTAATATATATTAATCTGAGGGTGATAAATAAATATGATGAATAATGGATTGAACTGCAGGTTATAAATTATTAATTACCTACTTTGTTAATAAAGAATTAATGGATTAATAAACACTTCACACTTCTAGACAAAACACTACTTCAATCTGTCTAACCTTTTCCCAACTATGTTGGGGTCGGCTTCCAGTCTAATCAGATGCAGCTGAATACCAGTATTTTACATAGAGCGACTGCCCATCTGACCTTCATAACCCAGTTACTGGGTACAGCAGCACGCATAGCATGACTATAAACGTATAAACGGGTTTTGTCGACGGGAGAATAGACAAAATGACAGATAAACAATCAAAATCTGTCATTTTGTCTATTCTTCCGTCGACAAAACGTGTTTCTATTGCAGTCATGCTGCGCGTGCTGCAGTCGCATTACTGGAAACATGCAACTTCAACTACTATAGATAATTAACATCCAGGGCCTAGACAAGTGACAATCGCTTCGAAAGCGTTTCGTATTTCAACAACGACTTTCAACAGGATTGACATAAGCTTTTCGATAGCCTAAGTCAGTCCTATCCATTTTTGCCTTTTCCATCATCGTTATCGCTGATAGAATGTCACTTTGTCTCAGCTTCTGAAACGCTGATCAAATCACTAATCAGCAAATATGCTGTCATATCTCGTGTCGGCTGTTATGATTGGCTGACCTAAACAACTCTAACCGATCATATCACTTGACATGAAATTAGATAACAGATTAACTGCAGGCTTTTAGGACGGCGGGTGATTATAATTGCATCCTGATTTTAACCTACTACGTATTACAGTACAAGATTCACCTAAATATTAGTTTATCCTGATAAAGATTCTGAATCTGGAGAAGGTGGATGTTTGACATAATAAAGAACTACATTTCGCCTTTTATTAAGCCACATTTTGTAATGGCAAGCCATTGCCATCAACCGGACAAAACTCTAGACTTCGGGCTGCTACTGAGAAATTTCAAATGAAAAAACATTAGCACTGTTCGACCGATCCAATGCTTAGCTGTCTCGGTTGCGACCACGTGATCAACCAGGTAGTTAGTACCTCCGATAAGGACCAGGCCCGGGTCGACGGCGCGTCGTGTTCCACGCGTGCCTCAACGAGATGTCAGCACAATTGACGGGGTCCGCTAGGAGCGATGCCTGCCAGGGCTGCGGGAAAGTCCGAAAGGGATACCGGGACCCTTGGCAACAGGCAACTGAAGGAACACGGGTGGGTTTCAGTAAAAGTCTGACAAGCCCTCCCACTCCGCCCAAAGCGGGAGAAGTCATTTGATGACTTACCATCCTCAAAAAAAAAAGGTAGAAGTACCTAAGGTTTTTATTATTCATAATTACATAAACTTAAACCCTTTTTCCTATGGGAGTAGGCAGAAACTGCAGAATGCGACATTTTTTTAATTTTACCTGATGATAAGTGATGATCAGATCGCAGGTGGAAGCGAGCTTCACCCGGAATCCTCAACCACAGAGGAACTGGCTATCTTACCTTTAACTGCCGAAACACAACAATGCTGTTAACATTGTTGTTATGGCGACAGACTTAGATAAGATGCTGGTAGCGGGACAGGTGGACTTAGAACCAAACCTATCACCAACTAAACCGGGTAGAAAATTTTCCCCCCACTGGGAATCCTACATGGGACCTCTGTGTTTGAGACAGGTGGTCTAAACACTAGACCACAGAGGCGGTTAGAATAGAATACTAAAGAGTATTATGTACACCATAAAAAATACAGATACAAATGTAGAAATTTAACATAGGGTGACACAATGGACGGTCTTATCGCTAAGAGCGATCTTTTACGGACAACCTTTGGATGGATTAAGGCGCGAAGGAGAGATAATACTGCAGGTAGTCAGTGGTGTACCATTTACATATACAATAAATACATACACACATAAAGCATATACTTATCTATATAAATAAAAAGCGGTTAAGCATGCTATGCTCCTTACATACTCTTTTTACTACGTTTACGTTCATACATCTGGACATTCATTACATACACGCACGCGCCGGTTGAGAGTACACCTGACCTTTTTGAAGAATATCACCAATAAAATCACTATATACTACTAACCACGAGGAGCTCATGGCTAATTTTTAACTGCCGCACGGGTCGATCTATCAGGTTAAGCTACACTTGCCGGGGTTGGTCAGTGGATGAGTGACCATCTTTACATACCGAGACTCCTCCGTGCCTCGGAAAGCACGTTAAGCCGTTGGTCCCAGCTGTCATACGTAGATCTTTGTCAAACGTTACGGGTCGTCAGAAGCCCAAAAGTCTGAAAACCAGTCTTACCTAGGGGTATCGTATTACCTAGTTACTTTGTGGAGGTTAGATAGGCAGTGGCTCCATGTAAAATACTGGTATTCAGCTGCATCTGGTTAGACTGGAAGCCGACGCCAACAAAGTTAAGAAAAGGCTGGGCAGAGTGATTGTCCTTCTAGCGCGTCCCCTCCCCACGTAAATAAGGTTTATTTTGAACAATACCACACAGTAGTCTGTCAGCATATGACTGTATGCACTTTGTTATGGTTGTCAACTCTCGCAAATTGTAGAACCCAGCGGAAGGAAATGACTCATTTTGGTGCTTATTCGATAAATTATCGAGTCCTTAGCTACGAACGAACAATTGTGAACTTGTCGAGTTATAAACAATCGTGTTATTGAAATGGAAGACGTAGTTGGCAATTATTTAGCGAAATTATTGAACAATGGCTGTGGACGTGTTTGAAGTTTGTTTTTTTCGGTTAATAGTGACTAAGTCCCTATTTGAAGTTCAAGATCAAAATCTGAGGTGGATTTAATTTGATATCGATGTTTAGAGGTATGGAGAACAGGGTGTAAAGTTCACTCATCCTCTATAGAAAAGGGAGGATCCTCCGACCAGACGGGTGTTGTCTGGCGGGCAACTGCCCAACGAATGATGTCAAAATCTTGTATAATTATAATTATGTCCATCGCGCGGTAAACTCTTATTGTGCGATGCAGGATTTATGTGACGTCAGGTCTTTAATGCGTAGTTCACATGTGCCGATGTAGATGCCGCCCCAGATGCATCGCTCCCTTGCTCACAGGTACTTGTACTTCCTTGTTAAATATAGATACATAACACAGCACTTACGTACGGTTTACAAGATATAAATAATGAATTACTACATCTATGGCTAGGTAGTAGGTAATTAAGTATATCTATAATTAAAAGAAAAGATGAACAGTAGAAGACTGACCATAGAGGTATTATCATCACCAGTCTAGTATGTGTATATAAAGTAAAAGTAAAGTAAACTTCATACTTCAACATCATACTTTTACTTTACTTACTTTATGTGTATATATGCAAAGACAAATGAACCAGATGTATGAACGTAAACGAGGCAAAAGGAGTATGTAAGGATCGTAGCAGTTGGCGTTCTATAGTTTCTCTGCCTACCCCCATGGGAAGGAGTTTATGTGTATGCAAAGATGTCAGATACAAGCAGATATTTTTATTTTTTTAAATTTTAGTAAAAGAAAAAGAATAACATTTATACCATGCCCCCTCTAAAAAGCTTATTTTATTCACTGAAAACAGTGAATAAAAAGCACTTTTAATCACTGTTTTGGTGTTTGAATTTAGAACACCAATTTGTTCGAACTCCATCCCAATGATATACAAACTCCTATTTGATTTGATTTTCGAACAGGAGTTTAGCATTAGAATTAAAACTGTTTTGTGTTCTTTGCTGTCATTATTAAATGGGCGCTATTTTAAATATTGTAAGTTGTACGAACAAAAAGTTTAGGGTTACTTAATAATAAATCGATTGAAAATGTTTTCAAGTGATGAAGATGTGTTAACACCTGAGTTTATGAAAGAGAGGGCGGCCGATATAGTAGAAAACTTGCTACCTAACAAATTACAGCTGCTTTACATCAAAGCCTACGATTAGTTTTGTAAATGGAAAAATGAAAATCAAGCTTCTGGCACATTTTCAGTCTGTTTTCCTAACTTATTTTAATGAGTTGTCGAAGAAAAAGAAGTCATCGACATTATGTAGTATGTATTCTATGCTACGGTGTAGGTACTATAAAACCAAGGCATAACATTTACATAACAACATACTCGAAGTTCTTTTTCTCGTAGTCATGGTATAAAGTATAGTATGCAACTCTTGAATAAAACGGATTTATATCGAGGGCCATGAATTACTCGCGACGTTCAGGATTCTAACACTTGAATCACTCGCTATGATCGTGATTCAATCATCATGAATCACTCCCTACGGTCGTGATTCAGTCGTTAGAATCCTTCACTTGCTCGTGATCCATCTATGGCCCTCGCTTTAAATCCGTCCTTTATTCACTAATTGCATAATATACTATTATTTGGACACAGTTCGTGAAACACAATATACAAAAAAATAAAAAAACAGAAAATAATGTTTTAAAAATAATGTGTGCCTCACGGCTGCGCCAAAAAGGTTCATTTCAGCATTAATGCCAGACAAACGATGGTGTCAAAAAAAAAAAAGAAAATGGTGCTGTCTCTGATTTTGTTGTAATTGTACATACTATACATATTTCTTTCTAAGGGCGAATTTCACCAAACTTTTATACCGAGTATAAGTCTTATCCTGCGAATAAATTTTGAATATTTGACAGTTTTTCCATACAAAAACTGTCAGACGCCATTTTTCCACGGATAAAAGATCTGACTTTGGTAAAATCAGCCCTTAGTATCATTATTTAAATTCCTAGATTCTGGCTACGCCTATCCCAGATATACTGGGCATTCTGTATTAAACTTAAAATACCTTACACAACTTTTTTAACAAACGGAGCCGTGGGCAGAGGTAACACTAAAAATAAACAAACATGAAGGGGTTACTTTTCATATGTTTTGAATACTTTTCATCGTTTGTGGTTACGTGAAGGTGAATACAATGAATGGGTGTTGTTACCACAATTTTATGTGTAATGATTCATTCAAATATTACTTTATTATAATAACAGTTTGAAATGGTATTCATGTTGTTTTCTTGTAATGGGTGATTTTGTTTATTTGATTGCTTGTGACTCTTTGTTATTCTACTAGTGACTAGACTTCGTCCCCGTAATAAAATACCATGACACTCGGCGATACTGTAGCTTCTAATTTGTGAAAAAAAAAAACACAATCTGAGCGGTACTTCCGAAGATTACCCCCTACATACATATTCACAAATACCACTTTGGTCCCCCACCTATGAAATTGGCGTTTTTTTTTCACAAATAGAGCACCTCGTCACTTCTATGATTTAAAAATATTCATCAATGGCTTGGTATTATATCGAATAATGACCATCATAGACAACTACCAATAGTAAAAAAACCTTATTACTTATAGTTTTCTAAATATAAAAAGTACCTTAAAAATGACTCCTCATTTTGTTAGCAGAAATGACCACTCTTTTTTTTTAAGTCAGTCCAAACTCATTTTTGTTGCTTAATCTAAGTGGCATACGTCATCTTAGTTTTTAATAATTAGTGCATAAAAGTTTTAAAACATTAGTGTTCATGGTTGTTATATAAATTTTAGAAAATGTTAGTATGAAAAATGCAACTTCTATGAAATCTAATATTAGTTTATAAATAAATATTTCTAACTTTGGGAAATCTTAGCATTTCTTTAGGCGTAGTGATATACAAAATGAAAATATTAATTTTATAAAAATAAAATACAAATAGGACATCAATCTAAAAATTAAAAGTCGTTTAATTTCAGAGACAGACTACCTTTTTTTACATTTAATATTAAATGACACCTACTCAATATCGGTAATATCATAATATTATGGTAAAAACCCTGTAAGTGATCGAAACCAAAACAAAAGTACAATAAATCCAAAGAAAACCATTTTCCGGTGTCCCCACTACTTAGTGATAAATAATTACCTAACCCATTAATTGGGCTCCTCACCCTAATTTAATTTTGTTTATACAAATGCTGTAATTAAGCCTAAAATGTAATTAATATGTCTTTTGTTACAATTGAACCTCATTAGATATATTTTTGGATATAGCATAATTTATTATGATTTTAGACATAACTAGCGGACCCGGCAGACATTGTGTTGCCCGACCTGAACAGCGCCACCTACCGGGTTTAAAACCATTCAGAACTCAAATATATACACAAAATTTCATCCAAATCGGTCCAGCCATTTAGGAGGAGTTAGGTCACAAACACACGTACAGAAGAATCCATACTAATATTTCGATATTACCTTTTCACGTCTAAACCACTGAACGGATTTCGATAAAATTTGGCAAGGAGATAGATAGATGGCATCCCGGGGAAGGATATAGGCTTACTTTTTATCGACATACCATGCGGGCGAAGCCGCGGGCGGAAGCTAGTTATGTACCTATATAAAGAAGATAAAACAAGCCACTTACAATATTTATAATTTGATGCGAAATTGTTGATTCGGTAGCAATGTGAATTATCTGAATTTTGAGAGTCTCTATTTTCTGAACTAATTTTGCACGTTACGTTGTATATTTAGTTACGACAAGTGTAACTTACAAGCTCTCTGCCTAGCCTTTTCCCAACTATATTATGTTGGGGTCAGCTTCCAGTCTAACCGGATGCGACTGAATACCAGTAATTTACATGGAGCGACTACCTATCTGACCACCACAACCCAGTTACTGGGTACAGCAGCACGCGTATCATGACCACCGTAACTTCTGACGACCCGTAACCACTGTCAAAGATCTACAAATGTCAGCCGGGACCAACGGCTTAACGTGCTTTCCGAGGCACGGAGGAGTCTCGGTACGTAAAGATTGATTCTAGGCGCCGCCTTCCAAAACGGTGAAGGAAAACATCGTGAGGAAACCGGCATGTCCTAGAACCAAAAACTCGAAGACATGTGACATCTACCAACCCGCACTGGGCCCGCGTGGTGGGTTACGGCCCATTTCATCTCATAGAGAGGAGGCCTGTGTTCCAGCAGTGGGAACGTTGTAGGCTAGGTGATTATGCTTATGCGTATGCCCTTTCCAAAAGGTAGTTTCGTATGGAGAAGAATGGACATTTTGTTAACATCGTATATTTTTGGCAGCCATTTTGTTTTTCACAAAAATGTTTTTTCTTTCATTACATCCCCATCAATTCATACTACAGCTACCTACTTATGACGTTATTCTTTTGTTTATACCGTCGAACAAGCTTATTATGGAAAACAAAGCGCCAATTAGCATAAAGAGACAATATTTCCATTTAAAATGTGTGACTAATCACTTAACTTACGCTAATCAGATTATTTATCGTCTCAAATATGTATGGCGGACATTATAACCAGATGGATTGTGTTTTAGCACCTTGTTGTGTTGGTTATATCTTTTAATATGCTGTTTAAATTGTTATAATTTTTTCAGTGAATGCTGATTGTGAATAAACCTCATTTCTACTGAGTAATGTCAATGATTTTCTTTATTGGTGACTAGATGACCAGGGGGCCTAGACAAAATCCCTTTTCTGTAAGCGTTAACCCCAACGAAAGATCAAATTGTATGGAGTTGACATTGGCTTTAGAGATGTCACATGACTGCTGCTGTCACCTCGATACAATTTGATCTTTCCGTTGGCGTTAACGCTTACAGAAAAAGGATTTTGTCTAAGCCCCCAGGTGAACTTCGTACCACCGTTCGGTCTTAGTATTTTATTAGTTCTTTTATTTTAATGAAGTACCAACTTTATGTATATGATTACTGCTTGTTTTTCCTGTGCGTGTCCCAAATAAAATATTTTTCTTTCCTTATTTGTTTTTCTTTACCACGTGAGACAAAATTTAGATTTTTTTCGATTTTTCGTTTCTTCCTTTGGGTATTTCCTAATTTTCTTTTTTTCTAAACCACCCCTTTATTGAGGCGAATAAAACATAAAAGAATATTCAAATCGGTCGTGCTATTTCGAGGTTTTGCGAGACTGACGCACGGTAATTGATTTTTATATAGTTTTTTTTACTCTTAGACCAAATAAAAAACCAAGACAGTGCGCTGCGAACAATACAGTGAAGCATGCCAAAACTACACCTCCGCTCTGTGCATACACGCGCACACGCACACATTTACAATCAAACTACACCTCACTAAGTGCACACATTTTTACGAAACCGGCCTCACGTCACTGTTGACAGCGCTTTGTTTTGGTTTTTTATTATAAATAAATATTTAAACAGTGGATTTAACTATTGTGGTAGGCATCGTATTTTGTTTTAAGTAAAATTTCGTTTAATATGTCTGAAACACTAAAAGGCTGTGATGCTTTACCGACCTTACGGGTTAAGTTAATTCACATTCCCGTAATGTAACTAGCACCCATGACATCCAACCGGAAAACATTAATTTTCTGCTTAGCATTATGTGGATTTAGTGGTAAGACCTTCCCTGAAGAATCCTGAAGGTAGCAAGGAACTCTAATTCCCAGGTAAATTAGTTCATGATAAAAAGCATGAACTAATTTCTCATCCTTTAAGGGCGCACCCAATCACAAATTGCTTAGCATGATCCTCTGTTATGCCGAAAATACTGCAGCATTAATTTTGAAATAAATATATGTTAAAGTTGAGGATTGATGCTAGGTCTTATGTGAGGCGAAAACACGAGTACATTAAAATTTTCTTTATAGAAAAAAATTCCAAAGTTACCTCTGCACAGAATTATAAACCGCTGGTATTCAAATAATACTTTAAATTAGATCATGAAACTTTGCATGATAACTGAAATAACTATAAAGCAGGTCTTATGTGTGTAATTTTTTTTTAATTACCATTATTTTCACCGTAAAAAGCAATTACCTAAACTTTTCGACGCTTTAGAGCCGCTAGCGCCCCACTTCGTTTCGTTCTCACTCAGATCGCAAGTAGTATGGTGCGAGCGGGATAAAATCTGAGGTAGGGTGCGCCCTTAAATGAAAAATAAACAAGACACAAGAAAAAGAAAAACAACAAAGCATCAAAATTCGAACCCGAGCTGTCAAAATTTCAAACGTCATTTAATACCTACCTCGGCCGCTAGATGGCGCTAACAACCTGGAGCGCCCACGCGCATTGTTTATCGCACATCTACTAAATGATTAAGGGGATCGTGATGCAACGCTGTTTGTGTATTAAAGTTGTTTGTTTGTTTAACTGTGATTTGTTTTTTAAATGTAAGAATAATTGGTAAGAATTTAAGTACCTAAGTAAGTTTACTGTGTCGTGATGGCTCAGTGGTTCAGAGCTCGTCTCATACCTACAGGTTGTGGGTTCAGATGCGAATTTACATGTATATTCTGAGTTTATCTCGAACATACAACCGGTGACGAAAAAACATCGTGAGGAAACATGGACTTATAGTTAGATAATATAGCCAAAAAGTCTGACTACTAGTCTTACCATCCAATCAATCTGCCAAGCCTTTTCCCAACTATGTTGTGTCGGCTTCCAGTCTAACCGGATGCAGCTGAATACCAGTATGCGTAACTGACCTCCACAACCCAGAAACTGGGTAATACGATACCCCTTGGTAAGACTGGTTGTCAGAGTTGAGGACTTCTGACGACCCGTACCGACTGTCAAAGATCTATGAATGACAGCGTGCTTTCCGAGGTACGGAGGAGTCTCGATATGTAAAGATGGTCACCCATCCACGGACCAACCCCGGCAAGCGTAGTTTTAGCCGGCAAGCGTAGCACTGGAAAAAACTTTGGTGTCACCCTTTTTTTTTTGAGTTTGGGAAATCATCTAATGACTTCTCGTGTCAGACTTTTACTGACTAAAACCCACCCGTGTTCCTTCAGTTGCCTGTTGCCAAGGTCCCGGTATCCCTTTCGGACTTTCCTTCAACCCTGACAGGCATCGGTCCTAGCGGACCCCGCCAATTGTGCTGACATCTCTTTGAGGCTTGTGTAGAATACGACGCGCCATCGATCCTGGTCCTTGTCGGACGGCGAGCTACCCATTGCTCGCCGCCCGCACCCGCCTATGGTGGCCGGGAATCCGCCTGGGATTCCCGACGGCTCCAGCGGCGGCGGTTAGGGACGTGAGGGCGCAAACTATGCCTCTCCCTCACGCGTTCCGCCTCCTCTTTCGCGAGCATTACTGCTTCGCAGAAGGAGGTGATTGCTTCCCATGCTCTCTCGCTCCGTACCATGGCCTGGACCAGGGCCGGACGCGAGAGGTCATTGCCGCCGATCGCCTCCACGAGGACACGGCGGTGCTTCGCCCAAGCAGCTTCTTCAACCCTTGTAGAAGTTACTGATAAAAATTACCAAATAATTACATAACTTTTCCTCCGGGCAAACGTGTTTATCGTCAATAAAACATGCCCAAACAATAATAGATATATAAATTACAGACACACAAACATACAGACGTTTATAAGACGTAGTAAAGTTTGTCTGTTTGTTAGTTTGTTTATTCAGAACAAGATTTATGATTTTAAGATCGTTCCGGGCGTTTTTTTAATTAGTTTTTCAAAGATCGGCTACTGTTGGTGGAAATGGTCTGTGTATGCCTGTAATTTTTAAATGGCGTCGATGGATGTTAAAGCTGTCGTAAACGTAAAGATTGCCGAAAGATTCTGTGATAGCCGAGTGCCTGCGGAGTAACAGTTGCATAACACACTAAACTTACAGTAGCAATGGGTTATTCTAAGTTATGAACTTAGAGTTACAACTTAGAGTAGAATAACCTAATAATAAGAATAAGTATTTTATTAGGGTTCCGTATCTAAACGGGACCCTATTACTAAGACTCCGCTGTCCGTCCATCTGTCTGTCTGTCTGTATGTCACCAGGCTGTATCTCATGAACCGTGATAGTTAGAGAGTTGAAATATTCACAGATGATGTATTTCTGTAGCCGCCATAACAACAAATACTAAAAAACAGAATAAAATAAATATTTAACGGGGCTCCCATATAACAAACGTGATTTTTTTTGCCGATTTTATAGATAATGGTACGGAACCCTGTCGTGCGCGAGTCCAACTCGCAATTGGCCGGTTTTTTAGTTCCTTGTCGAAACCGTACTGCGAAAAATAATGCAGATGCCATTCGTTTATCCACTCTGCTAAGCCAACTATACCTTTGCTAGGGTTTCTGATTATACAAACCAAAATGTTGACTTTGCATAAACAACCACGCGAAATGGTTGTTCTATTAATAAGTTATTAGTAGCAACATGAGCTATGGGAAAGTGGTCTATGAATTATTAGTAAATCAGTCTATGTTAATTACTCCTACGCTCTTGGCTAAGTAATAACAGCCGCACGGGTCGATCCATCAGGTTAAGCTAGGCTTGCCGGGGTTGGTCCATGGATGGGTGACCATCTTTACATACCGAGACTCCTCCCTGCCTCGGAAAGCTCGTTAAGCCGTTAGTCCCGGCTGTCGTTCGTGGATCTGTGACAGTCGTCAGAAGCCCGAAAGTCTGACAACCAGTCTGACGGGTATCGTATTACCCAGTTACTGGGTTGTGAAGGTCAAATAGGCAGTCGCTCCTTGTGAAAATACTGGTATTCAGCTGCATCCGGTTAGACTGGAAGCCGATCTCAACATAGTTGGAAAAGGCTATGTAGATTGATTGATTGATTGATAATTACTCCTATTATTGAAGTTTGCCGGGAGATGATGTTTCGGGCGATGTCCATAGCGGGTTTTCAGTGCTGATGCAGTTTCTAAAAGCCATTTTCAATGAAATCGGTTCCATTTTCAAGTGACATGATTAGTTATGCCTGTCAACCTATCACAACATACTAACATGAAAAACAGTAGATTTATCTACTAATCTAAGAATTGATCGGGTTTCTTGAAATCGAGAGAAAATTGATTTGACTATCATTACTTATGGTTTCTAGAGGATATGTATTTAGATGAAACATAGATAAACACGTACATTAAAATTCTTATTTATATCATCATCATCATTTCAGCCGAAAGACGTCCACTGTTGGACAAAGGCACCGCCACTTCGACCGGTTCTGTGCTTCTCGCATCCAGCGGATACCTGCATCATTAAAAGTAGTCAATCAATCTGCCTAGCCTTTTCCCAACATGTTAGGGTCGGCTTCCAGTCTAACCGAAAGCATCTGAATACCAGTATTTTACATGGAGCAACTACCTATCTGACCTCCACAACCCAGTAACTGGGTAATACGATACCCCTTGGTAAGACTAGTTGTCAGACTTTTGGGCTTCTGATGACCCGTAACGACTGTTAATTATCCACAAATGACAGCCGGGACCAACGGCTTAACGTGCTTTCCGAGGCACGGTGGAGTCTCGGTATGTAAAAATCGTCACCCATCCACCGACCAGCCCCGGCAAGCGTAGCTTAACCTGATGGATCGACCCGGTGCGGCTGTTATTACTTAGCCACGAGCTCCTCATCATTAAAAGTAGTGTTACCATTATAATTTCAAATAAACTAACTATGAATACTGTTAAACTTTTCCAACAATTGGACGAACAGAAAATGGAATGTAAACCTAACATGACACCTTTAAAATAACGTTAGGGGAACACTACTCGCTCCCCTACACATTTTTTGTCACGCCAATTTAGTCCAACGCCTTATAATATTTGGCTATTAAAATACTTTCTGTTGCTTGGTCCCCGAGTTTAATGTTCTAACGAAAATGCTTGAATGTAGGTATGTTTCCAAAAATCACATGTTACTTTTAGTTGAATCTGCTTAGAATTTTTCTAACTATGTTGGGGTCGGCTTCAATTCTAAACGGGTGCAACTGAATTTAAAGAGTGATTTCCAATCTGACCTCAATAGCCCAGTTACTGGGTAAAACGTACACGATACCCCTTGGTAAGACTGGTTGTCAGATTTCTGTGCTTCTGACTACCCGTAACGACTGTCAAAGATCCACCAATAACAGGATCAAAGGCTTTCCGAAGCACGGGGGGTGCTCGGTATGTACTATTTTAGTTGAATAGGTAAGTATTCGGCAGAATCTAGGCATTTGACATAAGTATCAATTTTTTTTACACCTAATTATTATATTGGTGCCGATTCTGCTGTTCACAAACTAAATGAAATTTAAGTACAGTGTGGCCCGCCAGCACGGCGGGCTGTGCTGGCGCCGCTGCTGCGGCTGCTGAGACCCTCAAGCGGCGCAAATACTGTAACCTTGTGGGCCACTACAGTTTTGAGCCGTTTGGGGTCGAAACGCTCGGGTCATGGGGCCCGAGTGCGCGTCTCCTTTTTAAGGAAATTTCTCACCGACTGGTCGATACTTCACGTGACCAGAGGGCTGGCTTGTTCTTTGGCCAAAGAATTAGCATTGCCATTCAACGTGGCAATGCTGCCAGTCTTCTGGGCACGTTTCCGGATGACAGCGATGCGGACGAATACTTCGACGCCTGACGCCCCTTTGTTTTTATATCTATTAGTAAGTCCTTTTAGTTTTAGTTTTTTTTTTTGTTAATTATTAATTCCATAAAATATAATGTTATAGTGTACTATTAAAAATGATTCGAATAGTACAGTGCATCTTTTTCTTTCATTTGTGGATCTTTGACAGTCGTTACGAGTCGTCAGAAGCACGAAAGTCGGACAACCAGTCTAACCAAAGGGTATCGTTTTACCCAGTTACTGGGTTGTGGAGGTCAGATAGGCAGTCGCGCCATGTAAAATACTGGTATTCAGCTGCATCCAGTTAGACTGGAAGCCGACCCCAACATAGTTGGGAAAAAGGCTAGGCAGATTGATTTAAGAAAAGGACAGAAGATAAATTTTAGTTTAGTCCTGTTAAATTAATCAGCGCAGGCCTGACGTAAATTGACCTAATTTTAGTAGGCAAGTTTTTAATCACGTCTAAACATGTATAGAGTAGTGACAGGCGCTGATTAATTTGACAGGACTAAATTAAAATTTACCTTCTCTCCTTTGCTTAATGAAATAGAAAGAAAAAGATGCACTGAACTTTTTAGTTTAGTTTGTGAACAACAGAAACGGCACCATTACCCATTTACTTAAGTGAAGAAAGAAGGAGCGGCGTGGTTCGGACTCTGCACAAGGTGTATTGTCGACCTGATGGTGAAGGCCGTGGGAATCCGTTGGATTTGGGGAACGCAAGGCCTGTCGTTGTCGCGATGCTTGGCGGGAGTAATCGCCGAATACAATACCTAAGGCCGGATATTCGGCTTTCCTTTCGGAGGAGCTCGTGGCTACGTAATAACAGCCGCAATGGACGATCCATTAGGTTAAGCTGCGCTTGCCGGGGTTGGTCCGTGGATGGGTGACCATCTTTACAAACTGAGACTCCTCCGTGCCGTTGGTCCCGGCTGTCATTTGTGGATCTTTGACAGTCGTTACAGGTCGTCAGAAGCCCGAAAGTCTCACAACCAGTCTTACCAAGGGGTATCGTATTACCCAGTTACTGGGTTGTGGAGGTCAGATAGACAGTCGCTCCATGTAAAATACTGGTGTTCAGCTGCATCCGGTTAGACTGGAAGCCGACCCCATCATAGTTGGGAAAATGCTAGCCAGATGGATATTCGGCTTTCTAGACTCGCACTTGAATAATTTAATTTTATTTAGGTTGTGGACCACTCAAGTTGGATTAAAAAATAATATTCAACTAAATTCATAGGTTAAATTAAATTTTTCACACTCTCAAATCGTTAGTGGTTCACAAAAAAATTTTGATTAAATCATTTAAATCAATTAGCGAATTTGATTATTTTATTGCATAATTTGATGGTGGTTTTTATTGATGTCTACCATAAAATATAATGGTGTCCAATTTTGTTGTAAAACCATAGATTTTTATAATATTACCGTGTAATTAATTGATTCCGAATTTGGCTTTTAGGGTACAGTGACCTGCTATAAAAATATAGATTTATTCGGTAAGATAATATTTAGATTTAATTTATTTTATTTCATAAAGACATTTAAACTTTTAAATTACTTTTTTAAATATTATAATATAAAAACAAACATTTAAAACAATAAAAAAGTAGCCCACCGGTATCGGGAACAGAGTCCAAGCTACTGTCAGGGCTCCAGAGAGAGAAACCTCCTAACAATACAGGCCGTTTCCATTATTTTAATAATTATTATTTAAATCATGGCTTACTAGAATAAATCTATATTTTTATAGTTATTAATAATAGATTAATTTTTATTTTAATAATTTCATCACCATTTATATAATCATCTCTCAAAACGGTGAAGGAAAACATCGCGAGGAAACTGGCTTTTAGGTTTAATAAAGGCTGATTATGATTTTTCTTTCCGTCCGTTTGTCTGTCACAAATATGATCTCAGAAAACAGCCACTTTTCCTTCCAGCATAACTTATTTAGTGAAAAAGTTAAATTATGGTTTCCAAAAAATCCGATAGCAAAGGTACTGTTTTTGAATTTAATACACCCAAGATACCTACCTAAATAAAAGGTAAACAGACAGAATGGCATTACTTTTTAGGTGCATAATTTACTGTACTAAGTAGCTACCTACTGGGCTTATAAATTATCACATTTATCATTCAAGCACTTACTAAAATAAACGAGGTGCGTTCTTATTAGCGGCCATGTGCAAACTAAATGTGTACAGATAAAAATGATGGATAAGCATTGAGACAATGCTATAAAATATCCTGTTTTTACTAAAAAATATAGCGAAACAGCTGAAACTTAATTTCTTTATAAAAAATCATATTATTTAAAATTAGCAGTAATAAAGACAACCTTGTTTGATAGTAATCAACAGGACACAGGCTGTATGTGGGCATTCCTTATACGCAACTTCTTAATGTTTCCACTAAGCATTAGCACGGTAAATGGAACGCGGCCGCGGGAGTAAAAAAAAAGTTAACTGTCAAAGTGACGTTTGCATTTTTCCCGCCAATTTAAACGTCATAAGAGAGTCTAAGGTTGTATGTTTGTGACCGTTATTTTCCTTTTTTGAGGTGTCTAGGTGTCGCAAATAACACTTTGAAATGTATTTAGCGCGATAAAAATTTATTGTATCAACTTTTTTCGTTTTTCCGTTAAATGCTGGACTGAATTTAATGTTTTCGCGCCAATCTTTGATTATAGCAATATCCTTAGGTCCATGTTTAGTAGTGGACTTTGACAGGCCTGATTCTTATTATTATTAGACTTCGCTGCGCAAGTCAAATGGCTGTCATTGAATGCGGAATTCGGTATTTTTTAGCTAGAAGCCGACGCCAAAGGAAAAGGTTGATTCTTTCGTAATGGTATACAAGCTAAATGCAAAAGCTTATGTTATGGCAAGCCAGAGGCTATAAACAAAATCCCTTCTCTGTAAGCGTTAACGCCAACGGAAAGATGAAATTGTATGGAGTTGACATTAGCTTTAGAGATGTCACGTGACTGCCGCTGTCAACTCCATACAATTTGATCTTTCCGTTGGCGTTACAGAAGCTTACAGAAAAGGGATTTTGTCTAGGCCCCCAGAAGCCCTAGCACGAAACTATAGGTAAATTCGAATGATTTTTTAATCGAAAATACAACTATCTTATAGCAATCAATCAATCTGCCGAGCCTTTACCCAACTATGTTGGGATCGGCTTTCAGTCTAATCGGATGCATGTGTACCAGTTTTTTACATAGAGAGACTGCCTATCTGACCTCATAGTCTGGTTGCCTGGGTCACAATCACAAACAAGTAGGCATGACTTAGATATTTCGCTTATTCTTTCATTGGAACAATTAAAAACTCGTCACAGAAATAAACCATTTTTTTTAATAAACAATGTGACAAAAGAAAATGGCGTTTCACGACACAATAACCATTTAATTAAAATATCCTACCTACATGTGCAAAAAGCGATAATATGTAAATATAGTACCGGTGACAGCCGTAATCCACCATTTTAAAATGTCAGTTGCAATTAACGTAAAATGGTGTCAAATCGTCTTTAATTCTTAATTCAATCTGCTTTTGTTGTGAATTGTGTGACAAGTCATAATAAATTATTAATTAACTGTGACAACTCGATGAAAGAATTTGCGAATTATCTATGTCTTTATGACAGGTAACCCAGTCAACTAGTCTTACCAAGAGGTATCGTCTTACCCAGTAACTGGGTTGAAAAATAATGTGGCGATTTTTTTTTCCTGAAAATGACCACATAAAATAGACTCTCAGTGCGATATTTAACAACACCTCACTGACTGGACACGTTTTTTTTTACATAGTGTTTAATGTCAGTTGAGTTTAAACTTTTAAAGCACATGATTTGCCCTATATAACGTCCGGGCGGGGCTATTTCGACTGTGGGGTAATTTCAATTAATGAGAATAATAATTCTACTGTATTGACTGACTGTCTGTCAGTACTGGATTTGTATTGCTGTATTGATTGTTGTTTTTGTATTCAATATGAATTATTCTCAGTACTTAAAATTACCCCACAGTCGAAATAGCCCGACCTTACAGCTTTTGTAAGTACAAAATGGTGTTATTACATAATTCAACGATTTGTTCAGCAAATCAATCGTTTGGAATAAACCTAACAATAATAGTGATATAAGTGTGATAACTGATCATTTTCGAGTTAGCAACCTTACAAGTACTGACATACAACTAACACCTTTAAAATTGCAAAATCGTGATACTAAAAAATAAAAAATATACGATTCGCTACACTTCGGACACGTAATCTTTAACCAACATATCTCTACATATCACACCAGCCTTACCACGATCAAAATAAAGTCGATAGTTCATTAATTTCAGGAGAAAAATATCGTGGTTTCGTCTCGTGCTCCGACAACTTTATTTTTGCGGTTGTGAAACTGCATAATGTGGTGGGAGCTTGTAGAAAAATCGTTTTGTAGACGGTAAATGTAAGTTTGTGGTCGGATTAAACGAAATATCTGGTTGGAGCGCGTACGCTCGACGTGTGTGGTCTCGAGACGGTGCGGCAGGAAAGTGGCTCTACTTTAATTTACAATTTTCGTGAACAAATTATATTTTGAGGACGTAATTAGTTTATTTACTGTTAAATGTGTTTTTTGGGTTTTGCTTATTGGATTGCGGAATTTTTAACTGAAAAACAAAATGGCAATTTTCTGTTTAGGTAATGAGGTTTTTGAGCCATTATTATAATAACAGCAATTCGTCTAAAAATCTTTATGATATTGTGTTATTTTTTTTAAGATTATGCTTATGTAGGTATATTTTATTACAAGACTGGCAATTAAATAGAACTTCTGCGGCGTTTACTTAAAGGTGACGTACCAGAAGCATTTTTGTTCATTTTTGCCTTTCATCTTTCAGTTGAAGTGAAACATCTGAACACAAAATGAATCAAAAGTGCAAAATTAATTGATTTTAAGGAACGATCCAATGATGCTGAATTTCGGCATTCGGCGCCTACAGGTGATCGAAAAATGAAATGAAAGGAGCGGATGAACGTTCGTATATAATTTTATCGGTGTTGTGTGAATATGAAATGAAACAAAAATGAACTGCGTCTCTTATAGGTATTAGGTATTAGATGCTACTTAAAAAAAAAAAAAATTAACTACTTAGTCACCAGAATGTAATAACTACAAGAAACCAATTAATCAGATGCTCCTAAAATCTAAATTTAATTCTAAGAACTAAATACACAGTTAGGACTAAAAATAAACTGCTTGTAATATGATTTAGCTTTTACATGACTAATTTACAAGTGACAGATTTAGAAATGGCTGCTATTTGCAGCTTTTGATTCGTGTCTAATTCTATGAAATAAAGTGATGTTAAGTGGGGTGTCAATTAATCATGTCAAATGAATTCTAAGAGTCTTCTCTAAAAGCCTGTCATTTAATAAATTAACGTTAGATAAAGATTTATTTATCTGTAAAGCACCTTAAAGAAAATTTTTACTGGCACCTCATTATTTTCATTCTCATTGCCAAAATCTATACATCTATGTAAACAAATAAATAAGATTGAAGTGTCTGTTTGTAATGTCAAATTATTAGCTTTTTACTAAATGCTTATGAAAGTATGTACGATATATAAGAAACATTTTTTTTTCTGTCATTTCTTTCGGCTAATCTCCGAAACGGCTGGACCGATTTTGAAGGGGAAGGCTTCTTTTGTTCTAGAAAATAATTAGGGTCCACGTGGGTGAAGCCATTGGCAGCAAAACTAGCAGTTTTGAATGAAAAACAGTTCGAAAAGTTCGAAAATGTTGAATGAAAATGATAATTTGTTTTAACATTACTAAACGTTATCGCTCCTTGGTCGTACTTACCTACTTAATTTTAAATACCTTTCTCCGATTGTATAATAAGCAACAAACTTGGGTTTTTATCTACAACTTTCATTTACAATTATGATTATTAAGTCAACGTTCAAATAGTAAGCCGAAATATGAAAATAAACTAGTCACTTCTTCCTTGACTTAAAAAGGCGCTCGTCACTCTGTGAAGGTTACTCAGTTCAATCGTTAAGCTAATGCCATTTAGTTTAACTACATCTACATTAACTTAATCGCAAGGGTTAACGCCACCATTAATACTGAACAGTTTAGTAGTAAGATGTAGTGACATATTTTTATCATAAAAATGCTACTTTTCTTTACGTGAGGCAATTGGAAAAATTGCTCCTAATCTACTGACTATGGGCAATTTTTTTATTTATTTATTATATATATTTTTTGTGTATATTTTTTTTATGTTTAGTTCATATTTGTGTAATGAGTATACGTATGTCTCGAAGAGCGTTAAAGATTAAATTACAATAAGAACTACACTTGAAAAACAGATGAGTTTATTGGTGTTAGCAGAAAACAGAAATACAACGTTTCTTTTATACTAGTTAGTTTTAGACATTTTTTGCTTTACTTAAAAACCATTGATGATGTCTATTACCTTAGTGACAACTCCTGCTTATTGTCTTGATACAAGTATGAAACCAAACCCCACTTTTGCTAACCCTGCTTACACAGTTACGCCACCTCAAGCTAAGCATAGACAATAACAAAACAGAGCACGTTACCTCGCATACTACATGTAGCGAGTTCCACGTCCCGCTCCTACCGCGGCAGTCACCTTTTTTTTTTTTTTTTTTGAAATGGCATCTCATAGTTTTACCACTAAGGTATTAGCTACTTAACCGGACAGTCCTGCGGAGATGCTCTAAGCTAACTTAAAGCCTCCAGCCAGGGGCATAAAAACTAAAACTAACTAAAAACTAAGCGACTACTCGCTAAGGGCACCCCCTGCGGGGTACGGACCTCGGCTTAGGGCGTCGCTGGTGGGAGGGCAGCAAGTCGGGACAGGCTGGATCGGGGAGTTTAAGACTACTGACGGCACTACGTCAGCCCGGGCTGGCGTCGGGTCGTCGAGCAAGGGACGGGGAGGAGAAGTCTGATCGGATTGGGGTCGCGGACGCGAACACGGAGGACCTCGACGGCGAGGTCGGAATGTCGGGCGACGTTTGGTTTTAAGAACCGTACTGGTAGCCCTATTACTCTCCTGGAGGAGAGTTATGGGGTCGTCGGGGTCGGTCAGTGCGTGCCTCGGACGGCGAGTACGACTAATGCGAGAGGGGGTATAGTTGGCCGCCTCCACAACCAGGGGGTTGCGGTGCTTGGCGGCAGAGTCAAAGAACCGCTTGGAAAGGCGTTTCATGAATTGGGCTATGGTGGGGATTTTAAGGTCGAGGTGGAGGGCTACGTTTCGGACGTAGTATGGGGCACCCGTAGCTTTACGGAGGAATCGGTTTTGGAGGGATTGTAACCTATGGATGTGATGGGGCCCATCATGGGCAAATACGACACATGCATAAGTCATGATCGGACGGATGCACGCCGTGTAAATGCGCAATTTGCACCTAAGTGACAATTTGCTTTTTGCATTTAGGATGGAGTGGAGCCTACCTAGAGCGAAAGCGGCTCGCGAGCGGACCTGCTTTATGTGCTCTTTGAAGTTAAGGTGATTATCGAGGGTGACGCCTAAGTATTTGGCTTGCTTCTCCCAAGGGATCTGCTTGCCGAACATGGTGAGGGGCTCGGGGAGGGGGGGGAGCCTACGCGGCTTGGAGAATAGTACCGCCTGACTTTTGTCGGGATTGACTTCGATTCGCCATTTCCTGAACCAATCGCCGAGCTTGTCGACAGAGGCCTGGAGGGTGTGGCGAATCGCATCGGGGGAAAGACCCTTGGAGTAGATGGCCGTATCGTCTGCGAACAGAGCCAACTGCGCCTTCTTACTCTTCGGGATATCGCTGGTGAACAGCGTGAAGATGAGCGGGGAGATGACAGAGCCCTGAGGGACACCTGCACGAATGGGACGGGGGGAGGACAGGGCGCCCTCTATGCGGTAGCGGAAGGTGCGATTCGACAGAAAGTCTCGTAAGATGAGCACGAGACGATCGGGCACACCGATTTGATACAGCTTGTATATTAAGCCGTTGTGCCAGACTTTGTCGAAGGCCTTCGCTATGTCGAAGAAGACCGCACCGACTAATGAGCCTCGCATGAAGCTTTCGCTTATATGCTCGACTATGCAGTGGGCCTGGTGAATACTGCAGTGTTGGGTGCGGAACCCGAACTGCTCGTTCGGTATGAGGCCCTTGGTCTCGGCAAAGTCTCTGAGACGCTTATAAATAAGCCTCTCGTAGATCTTTCCGAGTACCTTGAGCAGACTGATGGGGCGGTAGCTAGAGGGCTCGCTCTTGGGCTTGCCGGGTTTAGGGATACCTATGACCGTGGCTTCCTTCCACGTTTGGGGGAAAATGTTGTTGTTGAGAGCACCATTGAAGATGATGGTCAACAGCATTATCAAGTGGGCGGGGAATAGTTGGACCACTCTATTAGTGAGACCATCTGAACCGGGGGCTTTGCGAGTTTTAAGACCCTTGATGATCTCGTGCACCTCGTCAGGGGTGACGGGGGGCAGTGGATCGTCAGGGTCCTCTACGGGGGGTTGAGCGAGTCTGCGCTCGACTTCAGCGTCTATCTCAGTGAGATGCGCCTGGTCTACTGGCAAAAGGCTGGGTGAGCATTGGGCCTCGAGACTGTCGGCTAGGCATTCGGCCTTGTCGGCGTCATCGAAAGCTATGGTCGTATCAGGGCGGACTAGTGGGGGCATGGCGGCGCTCTGTTGGGACCGGAGTTTCCTCTGGAGCTGCCAGAAAGCTAGGTGAGTCGGTTCTAGATCACTGAGCATCTTATCCCAGCCCGCTTCACGCAGCTCAGCGATGCGAGAGCTTACTTTACGTTGTAAGTAACGCATGTGAGATTTGTTGGCGGGGCAGGGAAAGTTGCTGTAGGCACGAGTGGCCGCGTTCTTCTCGGTCATCAGATCACGTACATCGGCCGGCAATTTGAAGCGGAAGTTATCCTCCGCTGGAACTTGCCTTGAACAATCGTTCAAAACCGTTTGTACGTGGTCCGTGAGCGAGTCGATCGCGGCCACCGTGTCCTCGACAGAGTCGAACTGCTCGGGGATTGAGTCTAGCTGGGGGGACGTGTTGGATTTCAGCAATTCGCCTACTTTCCTCCAGTCCGTAACCTTCCTGGTGGCCGGGGGCTGTGTGGGGTCGGGGAGACCTATGCGGGGGGCCAGTTTCATGACAACTGGACGGTGGTCAGAGGTAAGCTCTTGCACCGTTTCTATTGAGTTTAACCTAAGGTTGACGTTCTTAAGGAGCGCCGTGTCTAGGACATCTGGGGAATGATTGGGGTCATGGGGAAAGTGGGTATGAGTCATCGGGGCGATGACGTCAAAGTTCATGGTATTGGAGAGGTCGAGTAAGAGTCGACCTCTGAAGGAAGATTTGGTACTATTCCAAGCCGGATGTTTGGCATTGAGATCGCCCGCTATAATAACGGAGTCACTCATGCCTAGTAAGGAAGAGAGATCGTTGGAGATCTCTTGGGGGTTCTCTGTTGCTGGGGTGCGGGGAGGGATGTAGGCAGAGACTAGGGTGATCGGCTGATGGCCGGTCATGCCTAGGCGGCAAACAGAGACTTCTATTTGAGAGAGGGCAGGAGGATCCATCGGGATGCAATAGAGCTCCTTTTTGTAATAAATGAGGGTGCCACCTCTGTGACAGCGAGTCCTATCATTGCGAACTATGCGATAGTTCGCTATGGATGGGTTACGCCTATGGGGTTTGAGGAAGGTTTCCTGAACTAGCAGGATATCTATCTGATGGTCGCGGAGGAATTCCGCGATCTCATCTCTTTGACCATTAATGCCGTTGGCATTGAAGAAGCCTAAGTTAAGGGATCGGGGTTTGAACCTAGCTACGGGGTGTATTATCCATAATGGGGGGTAGATGGGTTGGCGAGGGAGGACATGGCTTGCGTAATCTCCGGGTACGCTTTGAATATAAGGGGAATCCTCATCACGTCATTGGCTTTCCTGGCAGCGACGATCTCGTCGGCCATTTGCCTAGCGCGAGGGGTGAAAAACGTCATATAAGACGTGGTGATCACCGAGAAGGGGTCGAGTGATGCCGCGGGGGGAGGGGGAGGGGGGGGATAAGCTACTGCCGGAGCAGGGAGCGGCTGAATGAGGGGCGCTGGGGCGCGAATGCGGGGGTCCATGAGTGGGGGGATGCGGGAGGGGGGGGGGGTTGGGGTTTGGGAGTACCCATGGAGGGGAAAGCTCGCTGATGTTGCAGCTGATTCCAGGGGCTAGGCCTCTGGGGGCTAAGCCTTGCTGGAATTTGGGCGGAGGGGGCCTTGTAGGCCGAGGGAGCTTCCCTCTGCTGGCGAGCGTCAGAGCGCTTAGTCAGCTTGGAGGAGGGAGCCTTGGGGGCTTTGGGGCAGCCTCTGTAGTTCGCGGGATGCCCTGTCTGCCCGCAGAGCACGCAACTGGGAGGCTCCGTGCAGAGCGAGCGGTCTTTCGGGCGCGTGCAGTCCGCTGTGCCATGCTCACCCAGGCACTTGACGCACCTGGGGCTTAGCATAGCAATGCTTTTGCGAGTGCCCGTAGAGTTGGCATCGGTGGCATTGCCCGATTGTCGAGTTCTTATGAGGCTTTTCAATGTCAAAGCCAGTCAGGTTGCAGATGGCTTTGACATTGAATATCGGGTGGATACGGGCCTCGGTGGGGGGACATACCACGAGGACCATGTCGAATGCCTCGCCGCTGCGGGCGCGGTGCATGCGATGGACTTCGTCAACAGGGATACCCTGTAACATTAAGTCATCCTTAATGTCGGCGGAAGGGATTTCACGTGGGATCCTTTTGATCACCACGCGAGTCTGTTTCTCCTCGGGGAGGGAGAAGGTGTGGAACGCCACACCTCTGGAACGGAGGAGTCGAGTGATGTCCCGATAGTCTTTCGACGTCGGGATGGTCACCTTGATACCCTGTTGGGTATTGCGGGCGCTGGTGTATGCGATCTTTTGATCGCAGCACCATCTGGAAATGTCGGTCCACTTCGCCTTATCCTGAATATAGATAGGGGGAGGGGGGGGGATCTTCTTCTTCTGGGTGCCAGAAGTAGAAGGAACGGGGGACATGGGGCATCCTGGCTCGAGGATGGAGCGGGGGTAAGAGGGGTCAGAGAGAGGGCGGTGGTGGTGAGGACCGCGGGGGGGGAGGGGGGAATGGGGGAGCTAGGGCCTGAGGCGAGTTCCTCGAAAGCGACCACCTTGGTGGCCTGGGAGGAACTCTGCTTCTTCTTCTTCCTCTTGCTTCCCTTCCCGGTGACGGGCACGAAGCCTTCGTCGTCAGAATGGGAGGAAGAGGAGGAGGAGTGAATGGCCTCAGGATCGGACTGAGACAGCTGTGGGATAGTGGGGAAGGGGGTGGTGGCCGCCCGCTTTGAAGAAGCAGGCATTGGGGTATCGGGCCGCCTCTGAGAAGTGGGCACGTCGACGTCCATGTCCCTGGAGGGAACGGACGGACTGAGCGGGCTCTCAGGGGCGGGAGGGGCGAGAGGGGCTATTAAGACATCGCTGAAGTCGGCGATGGCCATGTCGGGGAAGATAGCCCGGTGGAGCTTAGTGAGCTCCTCGGCATATTTTTCCTCAAGACTTTCCTTTTTAAGGATTGTCGTGAAGACCTCGAGGATTAGGAGCACCGACCTTGCGGTGGGGTCCGAACTCGGCTCTATCGTGAGCGACATAGTTAAATGTCGGGGGAGCCTAACATTCCCTAAAACCTATCTCCCCGGATGGACTTGTCCGGGGATGTGTGACCCTCCCTGCCGGGTATAGACAGGGAGGTGAGTACCT